>JAAIXJ010000008.1:512669-632114 GCA_013403705.1 Heliconius hermathena
GTTCATATATATATATATATATATATATTTTATTCCGTTCTCACATTGAGAGAGATAGAGGACACCTCGATTGACCTTCGAAAACACCATATCAAAGATACTGAAGGAAAGTCACGTAAAAAGCATGAGGACCCCCCAAATGGCAATGGCTCTGACTGCCCCGCTAGGGATACAGCGTGAAGCTAAGTAAGTAAGTAACTATTGTAAAGACAATCCATTCTATGCTTTCCGCGTGACGGGACGCAGCAATCTTATCAGAGCGAGGAAATAACTACCCGTTTCACCAAATGGGACTCGAACCCATAATAATTGTTATCTTGCCGTATTTCCCGCAAGAGCGAGAAAATAAAAGCAGTTCATTTTCCCAAGTAGGAATGGAACCCACAATCGTCGTGCAGTCAGACACTGTGACGCCGCGCTACGACACTTCGATATTTATAGATGCCTGATAATAAAATGTCGTGGGTGGCCACGTGGAAGTAGTAAAGCTTGTGTAGTAGAATGATTATCATCATGGCGCAATTTCTCGTATTTTGTAGAGCAAAGATTATTTATAGTTCCACGCTAGCGGGGTTGCCAGAGAGAACGGAGCGCTTAACGCCGTGGCATGCCTCTCTCATCTCGTTTTACGTGACAGTATCTCCTCCTCTGTCCTCTGTCTCTTTTATTATTCATTCATTATCTCGACGTATCCAAAGAAGTTTAGTAGCACTAGTAGCACTTTTCTTTTTTATTCTAAAGAAGAGATAAATGTAACACAATATATTCTTTTCTTAAATCTTTTTTTAATTAGTTATGTCTTAGATATATGTAGATGAATTTTTGACAAACCACCCATTTATAAATTCTGCTAATTACTTTTTGAAGAAGATTTTCAAACATTATCTTATCAAACTCAAAATCCCTTAACAATATAGGATGATGTGCGTATTCTATTCTTTACACGTTCTGTACCACAAAATGGAAATGAAAAACAACGGAACGCTTATAGGGTATATATATATATATATNATGCACAAACAGGCGGTGTGAAATCAGCCACGTGTACAGAAGTGTGCGAGATAACATTTGCACTTACAGTGCGCCGTTGTTTACTAATTTAATAATAGAAATGATAACAGCGTGGCGCAGTGGTATAACATGACGGTAAACGCGATGGTCGTGGGTTCGATCACCACTTCGGAATATCAATGAAGCTATCATTTCTCTTCTCTGCCAAGAAAGCGCGGTGTTGAAAATTGAGACTCAACCGCTATATCTCAAAAATTGGACGGAAATTGGAGAACGGAATATTTTAACACTACATTTCCTCTGTCTATCGTGAAAAAGCGGGAAAAAGCGTGAAAGCATGAAATCTAAGTTAACATAAAATCAACTTCCATTATAATGGTATTAACATTTCAGACATAACCCAGAGTCGGTCGAACCATGAAAAATGTTTTTACGATATACACAATAAATAAAACGTGTACGACGTACGTGATTTGGGTGCTCTGGCTGCAGCAACGGCTTCCGGTCCTCCATTGATTGCGTTTTTATAG
The DNA here is from genome assembly GCA_013403705.1 of Heliconius hermathena. Lineage (NCBI taxonomy): Eukaryota > Metazoa > Arthropoda > Insecta > Lepidoptera > Nymphalidae > Heliconius > Heliconius hermathena. The sequence continues at coordinate 514,211 of JAAIXJ010000008.1, forward strand.
AAAACTATAAAAAATATCTATAAAATATGATAACACAGGATATAAGGGCGTTGACTTGCCTAAATTTTGTCTTACAGCTCTACGACGGGAATGCTTAATATAAACATATGTATGCAATCGCGGCGGTTCTGAGTTAGATTCCAACTTGAGGTAATTTAATTATTTTCATTTACATGCTTACGATTACTTCTATTAGTAAAAAAGAGAGCTTAGCGTTAGCTCTGCCACTCAACTCGCAATGTCTCAAAAATTGAGCAGCATGTCCGGAAACAGAGTGTCTTAACACTAGTTTCCTTTCGCCTATTCTACTGTATGCGAGGTACAGTATGAAACTAAAAATAAAACTTTAAGAATATACTTAGTTTTCTGGCTTAACTTACCTTAAAATATTGACTACCACTGGCTGCCTTTCTTGCCTAGAGCCAATTCCTGCAGTACGTGACGATTTAAAAGTATTTGTAATAAGCGAAATTAAATAAAACAATGAAAAAATCATATGTGTTTTTTGCTACCCTTTAATACCTTCACGCCGCAAATAGCAGGTAGGCAGAAAGGACCTAAAGTTAAGACTGCATCTTCATTTCTCCGAGTGTAATTGAGCCCGTAACCGTCGCTTTTACACTCAGACGCTGCGCCACGGTGGGCTATACCACATAAAGGTGTGTAAATGTAAACACGGCGCGTGTTTGCGTTATCTATGCAAGTAACACGGTGGCGAGCCCGCTCTATCGAATTTTTCCACTATATTTTTGTTGGAAGCCCGGAGAGTATGATCCGATTGAATTTTGTTGTTACTTGCCTAGATATTTTATTTTTCGATCGGTTCGTCAATTGATTAGCAATATAAGGGAAAAAAAAGATTTTAAACATATTTTTGATTAAAGAAGTATCTTTCTTTTATGTGGAATTTGTCATCGCTCCCATTTTTTATGCATAGACTTTTAGGTGCAAATTAAAAATTTCCATTTTTCCCATTTCTATAGGAATTTTAAGGAATACTTTTTTAGTGCCTCTTAACAATGAAAGCTAAATAAAGCTGTATCTCGCATTTAGCAGGGTAAGGAAACATATTGTTAACTCTCCCCCGAAATTTCGCTCGACACGCGTATATCCCATACCCCTGAGTGGGAGTCGACCTCACTACCCTTATAAATCATATTCCTATTAATTCTTAGTTTTAGTGTAAATGCAGCATAAGACGGGCGTGGCGGAGGGCGAGAGGGCCATGGAAGTTATTTTCCTTCCTCCTTATTTTGGGAAATAGGATTTTTGCTAAGTAATTTATATTGTATTTTAACTTTACTGTTTGTTTGAGTGTCCTTGAGTTTAATGGCGTACGATCCATATTATATCATTATTTATTTATTTTTATGCGTTTACTATATTAAGGATTGGCAGGAAGAATTCTAGTCTAGTAAGAAACCACTCCATTTTCCACGTATTGACAGATAAAAGAAACCAACCAAATCTATATTTTATCACATGAATCTAGGGAATATTTAAAAAAATCTTCAAGCTTATCACCTACTAACAGGATAGGCAGGTGAGACCTAGTGGAACTTCATGACTTACCAAAGCGAGGATATGTAAGTAATTCATTTGCCTCTTCTTCCTGAAAACAAATTTGTATTTTTTTTCCACTGCTTGACGTTGACTCTCTCACATACAGCAGCTAGTAGACAGACGAACCCTGGAAACCTAGTGTTAAAACACTCGTTTCCCATTAAGACACTTCCATTAAATATACCACTTTCGCCCAATTCTTTAATCATTGCATAGCTGAACTCAACGCCGCACCTTGCCTCGTTATCAGAGCGAGAAAACAAAAATATGAAACAATTCATTACCCAGAGTGGAAATGGAACCCACAACCGTCATCTACAGACACACGCTTATGCCGCTGCGCCACGACGGCCTTAAATTCAAAATACTAATATCAAATTTATTGTACCTCGAGCTCGAAGGCGTTCAATAATATATGTATTGAGGTAAATAGGCAAAATTAATAATTTTATTATACATGCCTAATTCAAATCAAAAGTTATTCATAGATTCTATATAATTGAATAGTGTTATTGGGTCAGGCATTCGTCTCACAGATACCTATACTACCTATAGGTGTAGTCGTAGGCGCAAATAGTAAATAACGAATTACCATAAATTACTATACATCACGAGCTTCGAGGCTGTCATGGCGCAGTGGGACAGCTGTGATTGTAAACATTACGGTTGTGGGTTCGATCGCATTTGGAGGATGATGATATTTAATTTTGTTTTAATTTTCTGTTTGGGTAGACGAAGCGCGGAATTCAGATACACCAAAAATTCAAAATGGAAAATGGAGAACACATTGTCTCTGTCCTTGTCACTAGGTTTCATCCGTCTATCCTGCTAAGCATAAAAAAGCGTGAAAATATTTTTTTTCTATATATCAATCTCCAAAATTTTGCATATTACTAAATAATGCGTGACAAACAAATATTTTACGGGTTTTATGTAACTGTATGATTTTTTAGTGAACAAGATCCAGACATTTGCAGCGTTAAGTTCAGCCGAAATGTATTAACATTAGGTTCTCTCAACTTACCCTCGTTGTATACGGGCAGTTTGAAGCTATTTTGTTTTTAATAAGATATTTTAGATTAGCATAGATCTTAACTTTTAATTTATTAATAAAGTTCCCTACAAAATTGTAATTCACTAAAATACTTAATGAAACGTGAAACATGAGTTCAAATCTCACTTCAATTAAAATGGGAATAAAATGGGAACGAAAAATGGGAATATCGGTAAAAACAAAAAAGACATTCAATTATAAGTAGCCAATACTCGACGTGGTGTTATATTCACAACATATTTTGACCGCTCTTACGTAACATACGGGTTGGCCGTAGACGGCACTTTCTTCTTGGCGCCGCACAACCATTAGAAAACATGTCGCTACTATGTCACTTTAATTTGATATAATATAAAGATTTTTATTATATATCCCATACAAATAATAATATTAAAACAGTGTTGAATAAGTTTTTTTATGAAATTTTAGGGTTCCGCAATTCTAAAAAAAAATACAATACCCTTATAGGGTCACGTGATGTCCGTCTATCTGTCTGTGTGTTCGTCTGTCAAAAACAGTTTTAAATATAAATGAGGCCAGTCGTGGCGCAGCGGCACGAAGTGTGACTGTAAAACCGACTGGTTGTGGGTTCGATCCCCACTCGAGGAGATGAAATATTTACTTAAATTTATATTTCCATTTCTTCGCTCTGGTGTCGAGGTTAAGCGCGGCGTTGAGTTCTGCCACTCAACACGCAATGCCTCCAGAATTCGGCAGAAAGTGGGGAACGGAGTGTCTTAACACTAGGTTCCCTCTGCCTACCCTGCTGTGTGCGGGATACAGCGTGATGTAAAAAAAAATATGTTTCTTTTATTAAATGTTTCTTTCCTATTTTTTTAAGTTGCGTCCTATTTTTACTTTCTGTAGGAAAATAAACAACGAAGGCTCTGAGGATACAGAGTGAAGCTGTTGGAGTTATTAGCTATAAATTCGAATAGCATAAAACTATTTGTCTTTTAAAAGTTATGAAATTTTCTAATCTGATAGAACCAAATATGGCGTCAAAAAAATATTATTAAATAATATTAGACTACAGAAAAGGACATAATAAATTAATAAATTTATAATAATAGGAAGAGAAATTGGGTTTGTTGGGATTACAAAATCCCTACGCTCGTTTGAATAATAAAAAAAGAAATTTTACTAACAAAATTAATTTGGTAAATTAAACATTACATAAACATAGCTAAAATCGTATCTATAACAAAATCTTTAGATACACCCATGGACACTGAAAAAATAAAAGAAACTAAAAAAAACTATTTTTTTCCTATTAGAGAATTCACGATATTGCTTGATTTCACAATGCTATGTCAAAATCACACCAAAAAAAACTATTTTATATAAAACATACGTAATTCTATCGATACTCGATATCGACTATAGATAACTATATAACGTATAGTATAGAAGTGGTTGTACAACATGCCCTCAGGCGTATATTGATTTACACAGATCTCGAGACAATGTATGGCATTGACAGATTGAAAATAAAGGTATTTCTAAAATATTACTTAATAATCTTGCGAAACAGACACGTTTTACTAGCGTAAAAGAATCGGTTTAATTTGTTGTCTAAATTATAATAGATCGATGTGGTTGAACGAAGTGGCTGAGACTGCGAACGCGACGGTAGTGACTTCGATACCCACTCGAGGGTATTAATTATTTTTATTTCCTCGCTCTGGTAAGCGAGTGCCGCCAATCAACACGCATTGTATCAATAATTTGGGCAAAAAAACACGCACGAGAAAAATGGGGAACGGAGTGTCTTAACCCTAGGCTTCCTCTGCTTCCCACACTGTATATAGAATACAGCGTAAAGTAGAGAAAAAACGAAACACTATTTTTGTTGTGAACCGCACACCGTACAAAATGGTACGCGGTATAAGAGTGGTGTTGGCTTCAGACAGAGAGCGGAGAACGTTGTGCCCGAACACAAAGTTATCTTTCTTATCTAACATCTCGACATAATACAGCCTCTATATCTTCATATCTTTGACTATAAATACCCCATTCAACAGAAATCGAACCCACAACCACAACGGCTGTCTACAGCCTAATTTACATTTGATAAATTAATTTCAAGTTTAGCAAGTTCCATAGTAGCTAGATTAATAGTGAAATAATTTAAATTTCCACGCAGGTGTATAGTGTATAGGCGCCGCTCCAGTTACCGCGGCCATTCGATACGATCGCCGATAAAAGTTGAACAAAATCTGTACAATGATTTATTGCACATACATTAAATTTAGTATTGCTATGAAATATTGATAGACGATATCGAGGCCGTCGTGGCGCAGGAAGATAGGCGTTTGATTGTGAAGTCGGCGGTTGCGGGTTCGATTCTCATTTGGAAGAGTGAAATATTTAATATTTTACAATGCTTGCAGAATTCAGCGGAAAGTGGGAAACGGAAATGTCTTGATGGGAACGGAATGTCTCTACACTAGGTTTCCAGTTCTCTCTTGCGTATATGCGTGAAGCTAAAAAAAAATTTTCGCGATTAGTTAAAGTAGGATAGACGTTGAATTCCGCTAACTTTATCTTTATTTGTATTGTAAGATCTTACTTCGTCCTAAATTTCATAACTGTAAGCCCACGGAAAGTACTATAAGGTTTTAATTACGCGGCAAATTTCATACAAAATGGAGTAAAAACTATACATAAATGCTCATATCTTTTGACTGCGTTGTAATAGAAGCTTCATTCTGTGCTCCAAGAAACTGTAAATCTGAATATCTGATATTCGTCTCAGATTGATACCTCAACGCGTAGAATGGTCTTGACAAATGTCAAATATACAACTAAGTGATCCTATAAGGGTTCTGTCTTTTTCCTTTGGAGGTACAGAACTGTAAAAATGTATAATTTATTCTAGTTTGGTTATCTATATGCATTAAATAAATTGTAATTTAAGTGTTTTGGGAATTGATTTAATTTTGCTTGCATAAATTGTCGTATTCACATCTGTCTAGGTAAACCGTAACTGCGCGTAAACTGTAAGTGTAGTTTTTCCTACATAATTCCGCAAAAAATCCAGGTTAACACATAGATTATTTAATGCGCCACAAATCTCTATCTAGAATTGAGAAATTGCAAGCACTACGTGGCTACTTGAAAAGGTGTCAACTTACAATGGAGAATGTTAAATCTTGGTCTATTTTATAATCATACAATCTGGAGATTTTTCTATCGAGTTTTTTTCTATAACAATATCAAACAACAAAACTTTTAAAGATTTAGCCAATTCAATAAAACAGTTGTATAAAATAACTCTACTATGAAGTAGCAATTTTGTCAAACTACGTACTTTAAATTGACATATCCGATCCATCGATCCATCTTTCAGTGTCAGTAGGTACCATAATAATCGGTTCAGCTGGTCCGGAGGTTAGCCCTAATGAACAGAACGACAAACAGACAGAAATATTAAAATTGTTTATTTGTGTTTTGGTACCCTGTAAATAAAAATAATAAAAAAAATATTGGAACTTAATTTTAATTGGAACTTGAAAAATCACAGTTATGTTGATATAACAGATATACTCTTTAAGATTTTTTTATCTTTACGATATATATAAAGCAATTACAGCAAAGCGTGAAGAAGTAATCTAGTTTTTAGACACTACTTTCCTCGCTCTCTGCGAAATCTTCGAGGAATCGTGTATTGAGTGGCGGAGCTCAACGCCGTTCCTTGCCTTATTACCGAAGCGAAGAAATGAAAATATTAATAAATTATATTTCTTTCCCTGAGTGGGAACTAAAACCACAAACGTCGCGTTTAAAGTCACATGCTTATTTATGCCTTATGTTGTATTTAAAAAAATATTTGGCTATACGATATTTAGGTAATTACTTCAAGCGTTGTTTTCCACGTAAACTCCGATCCCGGTCTTAAATCTTGAAAACTCGATGTTTTCTATCATCATACAAATTAAAAGCTATTATATAAAGATTGTATCCGCGTCCATGGCTATAAATGGGGAGGCTGGGCCACAAAAATATTTTTAACAAATAAATTGAAACTGTAAAAACACTAAAGTCTAAAGAAAAATTTAAACCTAAGAACCTAACCTCCCCTGGATAGTATCCGCGTGTTATGAAAATCGTTCAACCGACAGACAAAAAATATAAAAATCACATTTTAAACTTCTCTTACTTGTATATACGAGTAAAACCTTTAACGTTTTTTATATTTTATTTTATATGCTTACATTAAATTATCTCTTTTTACGGTTTTGTTAGTTTAATATTTTTATATGTTTAATTTAGTACTGCGTCAAAAATGATGAGTTTTTATGTGGAATACATAGCATGTCAGGGAAAAATAAATTAATTCTGCTCTATCGTGGCGCAGTGAGACAGCTTTTGCCACAATGATTGTGGTTTCGATCCCCACATGGCCGACCAAAATTTATCTTAAACTCGGACTCGGCGGAACTCAACATACAATGTCATGTAATAAGTGGAAAATATAGTGTATTGACACTAGGTGTAGGCTCTTACTGTTTACTATTATGCGCAAAAAAGTTTCTGTAATTTTTTCTTTCACTTTATACTTAGTCCACTACTATACTTCATGAGTTATTATATTACTCTAGAATAGAAGTAAAAAGTTGCTACAACAACAAGATAATGGCCGTTGTATATTAATAAGACCACATGCCTCTAAGTGGCAACTTTCATCTCGATGGTACGTTAACATCTTAAATAATAAAGGGTTATGGCTTTTGGGTTACTATTACACCGTTATAGGTTAGAATATTAATATAGGATTTTTTTTTTTTGGAAGTAATGAAAGGAAATTTGAAAGATTCAGACTCTGTTTTCTATATCATAAAAACATTTGTTATCATAAAAGAAAATAAGAAAATATCTTTTCTTCGTCTACGTCTGTATCAGATATATGCATAAAACTATTAGGTTACCAGACAAAGCACAGAGGAACAACTACTGGACTAAGAAAATAGAAATCAGCATTAAAATAGGTTAGAGAATATTATTCCTACGGAAACAGGAAAAAAATATTTTCGATTTTACGTTTATAAGTCTACGCGAACAAAGTTGCTTGCGACGACTAGTATGTTTATAAAATTAAATACAAACTATGATGTCCTTTTGATCTGATTCAGCTGACGCTTGAGGCCAGAATTTAAATTATCGCTGATATTTCATTATCAGCTTAAAGTCCTATCCGTCCCTGAGACGTTGAGGGGGTGCGAGAGAAGAAAATTAACGATACATTTTTTTACAGGAGGCAGAAAAAACCAAAGTGTAATTTCTCTCTGGTTTCTGTATTCCAACTATTTGAAGGTATTATAGTGACCTACATGGTTCTAATCGGTACCCAAACCTACACTTTGTTTAACTACAACCTCCACCTTCCTTTAGTGAAGTCTAGTAAAAAAAGAAAAATAAAAATTTACTCAACTATGCATTCTCAAGATCCATCATAATACTGTTTATAATCTATATATTTGTTTCTTTTTTATTATTTTAGGTAACTTTAATTAAATTAAGTATAGTAATAAAATGTAAGCTAAAACCACAACAGTGTGATAGACGGCCGTAGTAAAGAAAGTATGTATGATAATGAACTAACCTGCTTTAACTTTATCTGCGGCGCCAATCTATTAACCGACTTTCAACTAAAAGGGCTTAACACAGCTGTAGGGCAATATACTAACAGATATACATACATACGTACCGTACGTACTGTGACGTACTGGTAGGTTCAAATCTCATGCGGAGAAACTACTGGATAGAATTAAAATATTCTTTATGTTGTTCAGTTATCGGTAATGGCTATATATGCACTATATTACATCAATTATTTCTGCTTACACACGGGCTTAAGCCGCAGATAAAAATCAGTGAAACATTTTTTATTATTATTTTTAGAAAACGTATAAAAATTTTAACGTAGTGGGACTCGAACCCGCGCCTCCTGGAAACCGACCAGGCGCTCTGACCACTAAGCCATACGTTCTCATCAAGCTACGTTGAAATTTTTATACGCTTGTTACAACTCGAGTCCTGCTACGTTAAAATTTTTATACGTTTTCTAAAAATAAGTATTTTTCTTACCTAAGTGTGGAATAACACTTTAAAAATGTTTAAAAAAATTGTTTATTATTCGAATGATGAATATTCGAAAAATGAAGTGTGACTGTAAAACTGACTGGTTGTGGGTTCGATCCCCACTCGAGGAGATGAAATATTTACTTAAATTTCCATTTCTTCGCTCTAGTGTCGAGGCAAAGCGCGGCGTTGAGTTCTGCCACTTAACACGCAATGCCTCCAGAATTCGGCAGAAAGTGAGGAACGGAGTGTCTTAAGTTTTATAAATATATTTTTCTATAATAGGCCCATAAAATTAACAGTTACTAGACGCCTAACAAATTATAAGATGCAAATATGAATAATAATATATTTGCATAAAGATATCAAAAGTTATCTCCATTTAATTGATTTTAAAAAATCATAATTTTGAGAAATAATAAATGAAAGAAGTCTAAACTTAATGCCACTTTTTTTAATATAACAGAGTAGCCAGAAAGAACCAAGTACTTTGTTTAATTACCAGAACAAAGAAATTAAAATAATTCTTTTCCGAGTGGGAATCGAACTCTATATCGTGGCGTTGACTGTCAGGCATAGTTCCACGACGTACTAATACTAGTACTATATAATTAAGTTTAAAAGGAAGTATCTAATAAAGTAACTTTCTTATCAGATTCGCTTGGACCTTAGTTATTGGCTGTAAAGGAAGCGAGAGCCGTCCGCCAGTGGAAACGCTAATGGCTGTAATTTTGCTATTTTCTCTCACAAAGTGCAATGCACGGGGGGAAACGGAAATAAGGAAATTTTTCATTATATATCTGGAGATTTGTTGAATGGAACAGGTTTGATATTTGCAGAAAGAGACGACAATGTGTTAGTTGTCTCCTGCAACTTTGTTTACGTCGTCTTTGAAATGTGTATCGAAAAATCTTTTGGAATTTCGTAAAATCCTCTCCCCTACATTGCTGCTACATGAGGCTTCCCTGCTACATTGAGGATTTCCCAGAAGTTAAACTGTAAACGTGGCGGGTCTGGGTTTGATTCCCACTAAGCGAATGTATTATTTTTATTCTCTCGCTACGGTTACAAGACGAAGCGCAGCGTTGAGATCCACCATTCAACAGTCACGATCGAAAATAGAGCGGAAAGTAGTAGTTCCCTATGCCTTATAGCAGAGTTATATGCGAGATACAGCATGAAGCTCAAAAAAAAGAAAAATGTATAAATAAAAAAATAAATCTATAAAAATATAAACTTAAACAGGAAGTATATCGAGAAAAATAACAAACAACTTGTTTCTAAGAAAATTCCTTTAAGATTTTTATGAATTATTAATAACATTTTGGTGACATTAAATATTTATGAGAAAATAATTATAAATACACCATGATAGCTTAGTCGAGAAGTGCCTAACAGAGTGTAGTAGATTCGAGTTCCACCTGAGGGAAAATAAAAAGGCAATTATAATAATTGAAAATACTTAGTTTTAGTTTGTCTATTAAAGAAAGCCGGACCATCAATTACAATTTTTTTAGTATGACCATTTATCAGAATCAGGCAAGAATGAGGCCATTCGTGGCGTGGCACAGGGGTTTAAATGTCCGACCGTAAACAAAACTGGTAGTGTGTTCGATTCCCACTCGAGGAAATAAAATATTTAATATTTTCATTTCTTCGCTCTGAAAACGAAGCAAAGTGCGGCGTTGAGTTCCGTCACACTACACCCCTCCAGATTTCTGTGGAAAGTGAGGAACAGAGTCTTAAGGCTAGTTTCCCAGGTTCTCTCTGCCTACCCTGCTATGTGCGGGATACAGAGATTGAGTGCCGTCGTCGTTGCTCCACGACGGCCTATAAAAAAATATTTATATTAAAATTTAAAACAAACAAGATAATATGAAACGCTTTGACCAATTTAGTTCGACGTCAAATTCCTTCATCCCCCAAGAATAATATAACCGTTTGATGAGATAAAAGGATTGTTGTTTAATGCATAAGATATTAACGCATGGCGTCGGGGGAAATTCATTTTTTTTCGCCAAAATATTCTTATTTTTTTATTACTCTTGACGTTTTGGAGCTTGTGTAGGTGTGAATAACAATATAGAGTGATAATGTTCCGGCCAAATTTCTTCTTTTTAACTTTACGCTGTAGCCGGCATATGGAATGGTAGGTTATGGTAGGGAACCTAGTAGCAGGGAGCAGCTGCGGGTGCCTCGCAGTTGGAAACTGGGTACCTAGCATTAAGATTTCGTTTCCATTAAGACATTTCTGTTACCCACTTTCTACCAAATTCTGGTGGCATTGCGTGTTGACGCGAGGCGGGTCTCACTGCCGTGTTTTGCCTCAATAACAAAACTAGGAAATGACTTCACGAAAGGAAATGGTTTCACGAATGAGAATCGCGAACTCAAAACCAATCGAGTTTAAAGTCGCACGTTTTATCCCCTGTGCCACTACTGGCCTCATTTCAATAAAAAATGCTAGAATTACTTATTTGAGGCTATCATGATGCAATGTCAGTGTGCTTCTAACTGTAAACGTAAAAAATAAATAGAAGAATTCAAATTATTTTCATTACCGTGAAATACTTCGAAAATTAGATATATACTGGGAAATAGTGTTTTGTTACTAGATTTCGTATGCCTATCCTGGAAAAAGCGTGATATGTGGTAAAAAGCGAGCGAGCGAGTGAATATGTATGCTTTTTCTTTTAACTTAAAAATAGTTACAACTAAATATTTTATACCATTCTTACATATTTTACTAGCAACAGTATAAAATGCCTAGTTAATAATGTAAAATAGAGACAAGTGAACGTAAAACTCCGGAAATTCACTGTGGGCATATATTTGCTTACGGAACTACTAAATTCCACCCGTGTAAGGGATATTTATCACGAACGCTACACAGCACTAGAGCATAGCGCTGTAAGTCATTTTTGAGTTAATCTTATTTGAAAATGTTTTTTTTTTATTTACAGACCTCGGGCAAAAGAGAGATGTGTGATGATAATTACGTGATGTTTCACTCAATTCGTAATTTTCCTTCCGTTTTTATATATTTGCGAATTGATTGGTTGAACAGAATCAAAGATTTTACACTATATATTAAGAATAAGCCAGCCTAGAAACTATGGAACAAAAACCTGAGTTAGATCCTTCGGACACCCGGAAGTAAGGGCCGGATATCATGATATGGGAGATGAGAGCCAACAGATTAATCACTGAGGACGCTAAAGACAATGCAAAGCAGAGTAGGTTGAGTAGGATGGCAGACAAGACAACAAATGGCTGAAATAAGGCCAGAAGGGAGGAAGAAGAAAAAGAACCAAGAAAGAAAAGAAGATAAACAAGAAGCAAAATAACTCTATTATCTTTTTACTATTTGAAAATTATCTAAAACAGGCAATCACTAACACAAGACCTTGTAAAGTCAGTTATAAATTCATAGTAAGCCTCCTTATGTACAAGAAATAATATAAAAATAACGTAATTATAAACAAAAACATGTATTGAAATTACAGAAATATCCAAATTTTGGAGTTACAGCCCTTCTTCCAATATCTTTGTATCATTCAAAGCGTGTTCTCTATTATGTTGGTATAGAGCTCATATTACATTAAACTCTGCAGCCCTTACGACTCCTCACGTATTATATTAGCAACGTGTTTACATCGCAATGGTCGAGATGGATAAAGATAGCTTGATCTACAACCAGCTTGTAGCTGTATAGGCAGAGATAACCTGGTGTTAGGACACTCCTTTCTACACTTCACATAAGTGAACTTCTAATATTTTACATGATTTTTTTAGCTTTACGCTGTATCCCCCACATAGTAGTGTAGACGGAGCTAATCTTGGAACATATTATTAAAATATTCTGTTATCATTAAAGCACTTACTTTCCCTACAGGATACTGGAGGAACTCTTAACTTTACTTCATTACCAAAGCGAAGAAATCAAACCCCCAACTTTCGCGTCCTGTTCACAAACAGATACTGAGTCGCTGCGCCACGCCGGTCTTAACCATTACCATAAAAGTGAACATAACAACTACATGGAACTTAATGAATAATAAACTAAAGTAAAAACTAAAATTCTACTTTATATTGTAATTAAACTGTCGTTTTCAAGATAATTATGGACTGTACGACACGCGAGTGGAAAATATATGTGAATTTTAATCTTGTTTTTTTCATAGCTTAAGGCTGTACCTTCCTCGCGTATAACAGGATAAAGCTATTGTTCTCTATTTTCCGTAAAATTTTCGAGATATAGAGTGTTGAAGGGCGAAAGTCAAAGCCACATATATTAATAGGTTTTTTTGTTAGCTTCACACTGTATCCTGTACATACCAGAACAGGCAGACCTGGAAACACAGTCTTCCGTTTAGATGTTGAGTGTTGAGCGCTGTGCTACGTTTCCAGTGCGAGGAAATGAGAGAAGGACTCGAGAAGGAGTAGAGAGAGAACCCACAACCGGTCGCATTTACAGTCCAGTTGTGCCCCTGCGCCACATCTATCTCCACATGGCGTTTATAACCAAATGCTGTTCCACTGTCATAAGAATAAAAACGAAAATATGACCAATCCAAACTGATAACACACAAAACACAAGTGAAATTATCACTTAAAAAAAACTTATCAAAATCAAACTACAGCTAACTAGATTATCCCATAACACTAAAAAAAATGTGAAAAGAAAATTATATACAGGAGTTAAGAAGGTGCAAACGTATAATAAAGGCGTATTAAAACATTTCGGGAGGGTAGGGGGTTCGATCGCGTGTCAACTGACAGTTTGTTTGAGGTTATTTTCAGAATATTAACTTTTACACGTAGACTTACAATGGTTTACGACACGAAAGTCGAAAAGGTTGAGAATTTGTTATAATAAATTATATTTGATATATGAATTAAATGGAATAGGCTATTGTGGTGCAGTTGACACTATTTTGATTGGAGGAGATTGTTGTAGGTTTAAATTTTACCTTGCTTGCGTAGATATTAAGATATAAAATGATTTCTTTTTTTATTTTAGTACACTCCCTAATCGTTTTGTATATACGGAGTCAATTAGTCACGAACGAATTTTATATATTTATAGGTTTTTGGTTAGGAAAATAAAAGAGCTCGGATAGTGAAAGCGGCCATTAATGTGTGTTTTGAAGGGTGCACATTAAACCTAGATATGCCAGACATTGAATTTCTCGGTTTTCTGCCAAGTGATTACCCGCACAGACTTACAACACTACAAGTACTAAATCCATACAATGCTAAAGAGTTTAGACTTTTCTTCTTAGGTTCCGATATTAAGTTTTTTGAACGGGGCGATAAACACTATGTGCATATATCTTCCATCTTGTCCACTATCACCTACCCTAACATGTATTCTCTCCTGGAGATCCTCCTGCCTTTTACGTACTATCCTCCAGTATTATCGACACTTTGTCTCAAAGATCAACCTACGTCTCCCCCTGCCTCTCTCAACATTCACTCCTGGAATAATTGTGTTACACAAAAACCTCCTGTTATTTTTCAGTATGCGAAACTTGCGGAAATAAAGCTTCTTATATTACGGCGTACACTTTACGCAATAATAATAAAAATCGGCCTATTTTACGAGTTTTTATATGAAAACAAACATGGCAGCCATCAATTTCCATTACATTAACTTTTCTAAGGTTTGACTTTTGTAGCAGATAAGCCTGAATTTTGATACTTTTTCCCTTTTTATACAGCGATTTAAAGTCATTCACCACCCCATAAGCTGAAACGTCGATAGAAACCCTTTCAAGCTTAAAAAATAATTGTAAAACTATAGTAGGTACGTACATATGAGAGGAAAGCCGAAGGATTGTACAATTACTTCGGTCCACTAGCGATGTGAAATACAGGAATAATATTGGGTTTTTTATGGTCCCCCATCTTGTGGGGGCAGTTAGTGGATTTGCAGAGATTAAAGAATGTTAGAAGTGATATAAAGATTTTTCTTTATGTTGTTTTACTTTATGGTACATATAACATAGCAGGGCAGGGGAAAAGTAGTATTAAGACACTCATTTTACCATGGACCGCCATATTTTCTTAACTTAACAAGAAAGTGGAACTCTTCGTTTCCCTTTGTCTTCTTGCCAGCGCTGCGAAATGAAAATAAATCATCATTTTCAGTGAGAATTGAACCCACAACCGCCCGCGCCGCGTTTATAGTCATATACTATGTTGCTGCCGCTGCCACAACGGTCTCGTTTATTTTAATTTATTTTTCTATGAAGGTTAGCTTTAAAAAGTTTCTATTAGAGACTAAATAAAAATCCACTAAAAGTGGATTGCTAGTATATTTAAAAAAAAGGTATATAAATAACAAATTCGGTTACATTAAAAAGAAATTCGATTAAATTATTTAATTAACATCTTTACAAGATATGCTCTTGAACCCACGCTCCTCTTAAGTGGTGAATCCTTGGACTAGCACCCTCTTGAACGGTTCAAACTTCAAGTACGTTTTAACAAAATTAGAATTAATATCAAGATAATTGAGACCCGCTGTGGCGCAGGGGCACAATCATGTGACTATAAACGCGACAGGTTGTGGGTCCGATCCCGCTCCAAGAAATATTTTTAAAAATTAATATTTTAATTTCTTAGCTGTGGTGTCGAAGCAAAGAATTCGGTCGAAAGTGGGAAGCGGAGTGTCTCAAGACTAGGCTCCCTCTACATATAGGAAGCTAAAAAATTATATAATATTTTATTATGCAGCTTCATGCCTTTAGTAATGGTCGTTCCCTACTTTTCGCTGAGTTGTCGAGATATTGCTTTTAAAGTAGCCGAAGTAAATGCTGCTTTTTGTCTACCAGAGCTGGGGAAAGAAAATAATTTAAATGTTCTCCCAGTTTACATTCCCCCATGAATCTAAACACGTTAGTTCCCATTCATAATGGGAAGTAAATGTGTTTAGATTCAGAGGCTGTCTTATATATATCTCTAAATATATTTAATTTGTTCCACGCACGATGTTCTGTGCCGACACTGAACACGCAATCTGCCGAAAATTGGACCCAAAGTGGCAAACGGAGTGTCTTAACACCACGTCCCCTTGGCTAACCTGCTGCATGCGGGATACAGCGTGAAACTGCAACAACATTAATATTCACGCACTACCACTTCCAAGACCTTCCATTCACAATATCAGGCCAACGTTGAATATTTGGACGAAATATGCTTTCCTTTTATAGGCGGTACGTTTTACTGGCACTTTCGTTTGTTTTATGAAGAATAAATTGTGGTTTTGTCACTTGGCGGTGTTTATGCATCTGTCAGTTGGACCCTAAATTTATGACGCTTTATGAAAATAAAGCTGAATTTTTATATGGAATATATGGGTGGTTTTAATGTTGTGTTTCTTTCGTATATGGTGGGGTTGAAATAGAAAATCTGGTGTTAAGACATTCCGTACTTACTTTCCGCTCATTATTTACATTCTGGGTTGAATAGCGTAACTCAACGCCGCGCCGCCTCAGACTAGTCTTGTGTCAGAATGAGCCATGTTTCAATTCATTAAAATTTTATCATGCCTCTGAATGAAAATTGACCACACAATTACCACGTATACCACAGGGCGATGGCCTCAAATTATTTACATTTCAATCAATACAGCACAGAACAGAGTGATTTGTCATTACGTAATCACAGCCAATTTAAAAACGAAAGCTTTGGTATAGTATAATTCCAGCGCAGTGGCATAAGCGTGCGACTGTAAGCGCGACCAGTTTTGGGTTCGAATACCATTAGAAGAAATGAAATATTTAGTATGTCCATTTCCTCCCTCTGGTCACGAGCTTTGGCGCGGCGTTAAGTTCCGCCACATAACATACAATGCCATTCAACATTTAGCGGAAAGTGGAGAAAGGAAGTGACAATGGGAAGCTTCGCCATTGTATATATATGTGACTACAAACTTAACTTAACTTAGCTTCCCGCTTTATCCCTTCGGTCTCTACATACCTCTTTCGCCACGTCCACTGTCAGCAACCTCTCCATACATGCCCTCCGGGAGGTCCTCATGCCTTTTACGTGACCTCCCTCCAGTATCTATGATACTGTGTTTTATGTGACATTAAATTTACAGAATAAATATATTAAAACAATTAACTTTATATCAAATAATTTATAGCTTTCTACAACAAATGGACTACCCAACAAAAAAAGATATTTTCAATCTGCGCCAATAGTTCCTGAGATAAGCGCGCACAAACAAACACTTCAACTTTATAATATTAGTACAAAAGTATAGATTGGTTCGAGCGTGACCAAAAACAAAGGATTATCAGCTACCATTTTGACGCCAGTCAGTTTATTTGTTTTTCAGCCTTGAGCAGCGACGTTGGCGGAATTTCATTATAATATATTTAGTTGGCGTACTCTTTATCGTGACTTGTGGTTTTCAATAGATATAAAAATAAAATAAAATATTTTTTTAATTACCTACTGCTTATCATAATAACGTGATTGTGAAAAGTGTCCGAGTGTTAACGCGATGGTCGTACATACAATCCAATCCGGGGGAATATTTATTCCGCCAAAAAGAGATTATTAAGGCATTGCGGGTTGAGTTGCCGTAGAACTCAACGCCGCGTTTTGTCTTGTTACCGAAACGAAAAAATAAAAATATTTTTTTTCATCGACTGGACTAGGACTGGATTTACGTTTAAAAAAATAATTTTGGGTCTGATTGCATAAAATACAGCATTAAGTTCTGTGATCCAACACTCAATGTTTCTAAAGTAAGAGTTTTGACACTAGAACACATACTCTTTGCCCAATTTAATATGAGAGAATGTAACCCACAAGCATCATTTCAAATGAGGGCACTCTATAAAGGATCACAAATCAAACCGAGACCGGATCACCAACTTTTCGCTACTGTAACTTAATCTACCAATAACTTAAAGTCAAACACAAAGCTTTTAGGCCCTTAATTATTCAGTGGAGCTGAAAGGGTCGTTTCCAATTAATAGATGCCCCTAGATACCATTCACTATTCCTTTTCTTGGAATTCGACCCTAATCTATATATATTAATAGAAACAATTAGATGATCGCTGTCGTACGTGGAAGATATATGAGAAAAAGAATGTTTTTTTTCGACTGGTTGTGGGTTCGATCTCCACTCGAGGAGATGAAGTATTTACTTAAAATTAAAATTCCATTTCTTCGCTCTGATATCGAGGCAAAGCGCGGCGTTGAGTTCCGCCACTCAAAGCACAATACCTCCAGAATGGGCAACGAAGTGTCTTAACACTAGGTTCCCTCTGCCTGCCCTGCTGTGTGCGGCACTAGTACTTAGGTACTATTTTTGGTTTTACATGTAAGTAAATAACAGATTAATAAATATGTTAATAACAAGATTCTTCCACATTCAGCAGGGAAGAATGTTCTCCACATTCTCTACCTATCGTAATGGAATTGCGTGCTGAATGGCGTAACTCAATAGCGCGCTTTGTCTTGTAACCAGAATGAGGAAATGAAAATATTAAATATTTTATTATGTCAAGTGGGAATCGAACCCTAACCCCTAACATGAAAGTTTACAGTCAGACTCGGAGACCCAGAAATTTGGACTCGGAAACAAACTGTTTATCACATCAAATTATTTAATTTGTTTTTATAAACAGTTTTGTTTTTGTTATTGAATTATGTCTTCCTTATTTTGTTTTTCTTTTGCGGAAAATTTACTTACAGGAAAAACATTTTCTTTAATGTTTACACTTTCACCTTGGAATGTAGATGTATTATCTTTGACCTAATTTATGAAAATTTATTTTTCCTTCTTACAATTTTGTATTAATTATTTTAGATGTAGGTATATTTTAATATAAGATTTCTTCTTTCATTTTGATGTCAATACAATAATATTTGATTTGAAAGAATTCAATAGTAAAGAATTGTCATTATTTAAATTGGCTTAAAACATACGTGTAATGTTATCATTTCCTAGCTCTGATAACAAGGCAACCCGTAGCGTTTAGTTCCGCCGCACAAGACGCAATGTCTCCAAAATCCAGCGGTACGGGGGGGACGGAGTATCTTAACACTACGTTTCGTTCGTTTGCCAAACCCTGCAATTTGCAGTAGGTGCATCGCGTGAAGCTGAAAAAGAAACAAACATCCTTAAAAAGCTGAGGGTATTTAATACAAATATCACAATTTGCATTGATTAAGGGAAGTGGGACACTAACAGCCAATTCCGGTGATAATTATTAAATAAAAGGGGTAGCCTATCACGCCCTGGGGACCCCTTGACCTCGGATATGCGCAAACTTCCTAATATTACCTTTGTGCCTCATGTGGATTACATTCTAAATATATAATATATATTTTTAACTAAATCTATGGAAAAATACCTTTTAAAACGAATTCGAATAAAGGTTTTCTATTTGTGAGTATGTTTGTTTTGTCCAAGGCAGAAATAATCATAAAAGATAACTATTAAATTCAACGAATAAAATAAATATATATGACTTTGATAAGTTTAGTATATAATAGTTTAGGTTACCTACCTAGTATCGATAATATCATTGTTTTTTAAAATCAAATCAGTTTCGCGCTGTATCACGCACTCAGCAGGGTAAGCAGAAGGGAACCTAATTTTCCCCACTTTTCGCAGTTCTAGAGGCATTGCGTGTTGAGTGATGGAGCTCAACGCCGCGTTGTGCCTCGACATCAGAGCGAAGAAATGAAAATATAAATGTAAATAAATATTTTATTTCCTCGAGTAGGGATTGAACCCAAAAGTCGATTATACAGTCACACTTTGTGCCCCTACGCCACGACTGGCCTAAGTTTTTTAATTGAATATTTGTAATAACAAAAATATTATTACTCTTCTGCTTTTTAGTTTTTAATTAAGTTTGTGCATATGGGTACGATTATGAAGTAGATTTTTTTATTTTGTTTTTAATTAACCTTACTTACAACACTGTCAAGTTAAAGATTATAATTACAAAAAACAACAT
Organism: Heliconius hermathena; assembly: GCA_013403705.1. Classification (NCBI taxonomy): domain Eukaryota; kingdom Metazoa; phylum Arthropoda; class Insecta; order Lepidoptera; family Nymphalidae; genus Heliconius; species Heliconius hermathena. The sequence goes on from JAAIXJ010000008.1 coordinate 533,908, forward strand.
AAAATAATAATCTATTACTTTTGTATAAAATATAGAATAACTAAAATAACTTTATTCATAGAAAGGAAAAAGAAAGGACCCTTCCGAATTGTCCTTTATCCTATTTAAGCTGTTTATCAATCGCAAAACACTCACCCGTCTTTGCGGAAATGTTATATTCTTCAAAGGTTTCTCGAACAAATATTAGTTGTTAAGTTCTTTGATTTTCACGATTATTACACATTTTAAATGAAACTATTTTAACCGGATTAATCGCGTATATTTAAGATTATACATTTTGGAAACCCGACGTTTCAAACAGTTTGCAGTATTCCGTGGTCGCAGGTAGACGATGCTGTGTGGCCACGCAGTGGATATCTTATGACAGGGATTCTTACCATTTAGTTAGTGGACTGAAAAATCTTAAGTTAGCTAACACTGAAATCTTGGTCAGTTTTGATGTCCAGTCGCTATTCACCAGTATTCCCATCACGGATTGCATTTGATTGATAATATATATTATAGTTACATATATAGTGACGAATTCAGTGCCCATGTACTAAAGATAACATCTACACTAAAAACTTTAAAAGCGGAATAATTTGTTTGGTTGAACGCGCTAATCCCAGGAACTAATCGAATTAAAAACTATTTTTGTGCTAGATAGTCCATTTATCGAGAAATATTACGAATACCAATCGTTTCGATGTAACCCACTGTACCTGTAGTTAGTTACTTCGGCCACTTAGAAATATCATAGTAATTTAAATTATATCAAATATATTCAATATTAAATTAGTTCTTAGTTATTTCTATTCGACACAGCGTTCGAAGCCGCAGGAACAAGCTAGTTATATATAGATAGTAAGCTCAAGTAAAGTAATATATAGAAAGGTGCCGGTGCGTTACTTTCACACGTCTGAACGAAACGACTCTACATAACGCAGGTTGAAGCGTAGGGAGCGACATTTTGGATATGAAACACACTAGGATGGCTATGATTTGGCTAAAAGTTTTTATTTATTATTGCCAGTCGTTTTTCACTCATTTCGTTAGATGTGTCGTGTCACTCTATTTTCCATATCCCTTTTTTATCTTACCTTAGATAGTAACAATTTTTTGCAGTATCAAGAACTTGCTATCTTATTAGCTAGTACGAATCTTCTTTATCTATTTTTTCTTCTAAAGGGACTAGTCTCTTTTTGAATTTTTCTTCTAAAATTGACTCCCTGGAAGTGCTAATAAGGGGGGATTTTCGATTAGAGTGGTGGAACTTTCGAAATGGAAACAATAAAGCCGATGTTTTACAAGTATGTGGATGTCGAAAATAAACTAAATACTTTTCTCTATATCTGGTCACCCTATTATCGGGATAAGTCACGGAGTACCATCAACACGGTACGTGAGGCATCGCGACATACGGACGTACCTGGTGTTATATCTGATGTAAGCTATTTAGGAATTAAGGTGAAACAAGTTCAAATACACTTTTGCTTAAGAATCAAATAAACTTTTTAATTATTCATAAGCAGTTTTTTCGGATGGCAATGACTTTATTGTAAACGTGACGGACACTTGATTCCTATTCGGGAATCTCGGGAGAGGGAGTTATTATTTTCACATCATCACTTGACACTTGCTTGAGCGTCTTGACACTAGTTTCCTTCTGCCTTCATGCTGAATAAAACCTGAAAGTGTATAAGCAAACTGAATTGTATGTTAGTGAGGAGAAATTTTTTCAAACAATTATTAAAATTTCTTTTCATATAATTTCACAAAAGAAAAAACTACAAACAATCTTCAATAACCCAAAATTGTCCAATTCACCTTTGATAGAGGATTCACAAATACATACATACTTTATCTTCACTTTTACCAAATATCCTTGCTTTGTACCCAAAATTCTTTGATCTTACGTTGTTTCTATACACAATACCTCGACTAGTTTACCCTCATTCTCATATAAATAGGAAATAAAAAGACGGTCAATTCCGACGCGAACTCGCCCACCGAAGGTTCCGTATCAATTTCGGGACTGTAGTTCAACGGGAAGAACAATTTAAGTAGACAAACTTAAATTCGCGTTTTGTATGAAATGATAAGTTAATATTGTATAAATATAAGTTAATATTGTATTTTTTATATACCAATAAATGTCCCTTTTTTTGGTTTTTCTTATATGTCAATTGTAAATTTTTACTTCTTGCCAAATTTCATAATTGTAGGTCAACGATAAAACAATGCAATAATCGTTAGTATCATTTGATTACGTTGTGACTTAGAAATGTGATAAAAAAGTGAGTGGTAAGAAAGATAGGGGGAGACCTCGGTTGACCTTCAAAAACATAGTATCAAAGATACTGGAGGAAGATCACGTAAAAAGCATGTGGACCCGGAGGGCAATTATGAAAAGGGTTGTTGACAGTGGACGAGGCGAAAGAGGTATGTAGAGACTGTAGCTTTTGGCGCACCGTTCTCTTTGACTTCCCCGCTAGGGATAAAGCGTGAAGCTAAGTAAGTTAAATGACTTAGAAATTTAATTTTTCTGTACACCAAGAAATTGAAAACGCGGATATTTGATATTAAGGGACAGATTGGCAGACAGACGGATGGACGGATTTATAAGCAAAAAGTAGCAGTGGTTTTACTTTTGAATTACGGAACCCCAAACGGGATCAACAAAAACACTTTAATAGATTATTTCTGAGAGGTAATTGTTCTTTTGAAATATTATTTTCTTTGGAAAAGCTTTAGATAATAGTGGATTTTAGTATTTCGTGAAGACGGTGAAGATTAAAGTGATGTTCAAAGGATATTTTAGTTGAGAAATAAGAAATGAAAGTATTTCTGTTAAGTATATTGTACATTTTGGTTTAGAAATAAATAAAATAAACGATGTGGCGTAGTGCAACAGTGTCTGGCTGTAAACGCGATTGTTGTGAATTCGATTCTCGAATTCTTCGTTCTCGGGGCAGAAATTATATTCATTTCTTTATTCAACACAAGACAAGAGCGGCGCGGGGTACGATCGGCCACTCAACGAGCAATATTTCGAGAATTGGTGCGTGCGTTCCTTCTGTCTACCCTGCTCAAAAAAGTTAAACAAAGCTCGACGTTGAGTTACGTAAATTTTTCAATTTTCCGACACAATCTTTACTTTCACGAAAAACAAACACAAAGTAACCTAACAAAAACTAAAAAGAATAAACTCAAAAAATTTACGACCCTTTCAGGCAAGTAAAAATTGAAGGGAAGTCATAAAAAAAACTTATAACGCGCGGTATGACAATATTATTTGCATGATTATGCGGGAACGAGTCATAAACTGTCGTATGAGGCATATATGTAATTTCGCGGAGAATTGTCTTTTTCAAGCGCACTTATAAAAGAAAATGACAGAAAATGGAAATTTTTGAAATATATACAATATATAAGTACCTACTTTATTTTAGTAAGGACCAATAACATTGAAATATTTTTATCATGTTTTAAAGTCTTATTTCACTCAAATTAAAGGAAAAAAATATTAGAAAACGTGTAGGTAAACACATTTTATAAATAACAATAAATTATAATAATTTAATAATTTTTATGTAGCTTGAGAAGAACGAATGGCTTAGCAGTCAAGCCAAGCAAGTCAAGCGCTTGGATAGTCTACAAGAAATGCAGATTCGAGTCCCTACAGTACAGATACAGTAAAATTTTTCGTTTTCTAAAAATATTTTTATATGTGCGGTGTGCTTGAAATTAATAAAGTAGATGAGCTGTATCCACGAAATCAAATAGGGTATTTTAAAGAAAGGCGAAATAAACATAAAAGAAGTAGGGGAGAGGGGGGTAGCTTAGAACAGGGGCACCTTTGAAAATATGTGTTAACAGAGCTATTTTAAAAAGAAATTTTGGTAGATTTTTTTTGAGTAGTGGCAGCACTAATCTGCACACATGTCACTTGTCACCGCTGATATATGAGAGCCAGTTATTGAGTTACGAAGAGTGTTTGATTTTAAGTAAAATTTTATACATTTTTAAATAAACGCGTAAGGATCGCAGGGATCTAATTCAAGGTATATGGTTTTATTTTTTCCATTTTTAATTAGAATGTTTCATATATCATGCAATAACCTAGAGATTACTACAATTTTTAAACTTTTACTTGAAAAAAAACGTTTGTAATTTTTCAATTACCCCTGAGGCAGCTTTGAACAAAATCAAGGGGGCAGTTTTGAATATTATTATAAAAAACAAAGGCCAGTCGTGACGCAGCGGCACGCGTGCAAGTGTGACTGTAAAACCGACTAGTTGTGGGTTCGATCCCCACTCGAGGAGATGAAATATTTACTTAAATTTATATTTAAATTTCTTCGCCCTGGTGTCGAGGCTAAGCACTGTGTTGAGTTGTCTGTCACTCAACACGCAATGCCTCCAAAATTCGGCAGAAAGTGGGGAACGGAGTGTCTTAACACTAGGTTCCTTCTGCCTACCGTGGTGTGTGCTGGATAAAGCGTGAAGCTGATTTATTTTTTCTTACGTAGACTACTGCACCCAATTTCAGTTGCTGGTTACGTCACGTACTACATCCATGTTTTCCTTTAAATTTGATTTTTCTAAGTTTAAATAAGGGTAGTAAGCTGTTTACTTAAAAATATTTTGTTTCATAGGTTTTACAGTCACACTCGTGCCGCTGCGCAGTCGTGGCGCAGCGGCACGAGGTGTGACTGTAAAATCGACTGGTTGTGGGTGGGTTCGATCCCCACTCGAGGAGATGAAATATTTACTTAAATTTATATTTCCATTTCTTCGCTCTGGTGTCGAGGTTAAGCGCGGCGTTGAGTTCTGCCACTCAACACGCAATGCCTCCAGAATTCGGCAGAAAGTGGGGAACGGAGTGTCTTAACACTAGGTTCCCTCTGCCTACCGTGCTGTGTGCGGGATAAAACGTGAAGCTGATTTTTATTTCTTACGTAGACTACTTCCCCCAATTTCAGTTGCTGGTTACGTCACGTACTACATCCATGTTTTCCTTTAAATTTAATTTTTCTAAGTTCAAATTAGGGTAGTAAGCTGTTTATTTAAAAAATATTTTGTTTTATTTTCATAATATTAGATTTATTCTATGATTGATCCCATAATGTTAATTACTTCTAGGAAGCCAAAGCTACTTTTTTGTTTGTTCGTTTTTTAAAGTCTATTAATAATATTAAAGTTATTTAACACTAGTACTAGTACAATCGCAATATTAAACTAGGTATATTATTTTTTTAAGTTAACATGGTACTGATATTTGATCTCCATCGTTTCTAATGTTAAGTTTATTAATAAAATTACTTAAAAGTTTGATAAGCCTTTTAATTTCATTGAATTCGATGATAGTTCAAAACTGCCCCATATATGTTCAAAGCTACCCCGGAAGGGGGGCAGCTTTGAACATTTGACTACTGCTACTAAAGTTGATATTGCACCTTTAACTTATATATTTTTCTACATATGATGCTACGATTTTGTGGCACAATAGTTGGACTAAGCATTGTGAAATAGAAAAGAAGTTAAAAACTGTAGAATTTTTAGATATGATACAAAGTTTAAAAATCGTTCGAATGTGCCCCCCTCTCCCTACATATTTTGCATTCAACGGTTAGTATTGTAACAGAGCCGAGTCTTATAAGTATAGGACGAACAAGATCAAATTATTGTTAATATTTTTAAAGTGTTATTCCACACTTAGGAAAGAAAGAGATTATTTTTGGGCAGGCTGTTTTTTATTTGTATAATAAATTCTGCCCAACTAATATATGACATTTTTATTATTATTATATATTATTATTTTTTGACACGTAAATACTTTCAACATCTTTAAATATATGCAATAAAATGTGTTGAGACATCTCTACTTAAAGATATAGCCGTCATATGGCTGCACCACTATTTTATTCACCTTAATGCTATATCCAGCATATAGCAGGCAGGGGAAACCTGGGAACCTGGTGTTAAAACACTTTGTACACATCTGTACACTCATGTTCCTCACTTTCCGTCGAATTCTGTAGGCATTGGGTGTTGAGTGGCGGAACTCAAAGTCGCGCTTCGCTTCTAAAAGTTTTATTTCCTCGCTTTGGTCATTAACCAATATAATACCATTTTTTTTTTTATATTTCAATGCACCGAGTAGGAATCGAACCCACATCCGTCGCATTTACAGCCGCATACCTATGCCCCTGCACCACGACTGGCCTACAAAACCACTACGGACCACTAATTGTAAAGTCAACTTAACATCGAAAAGCGTATTACATGCCTTCCCTCCAAAAAAGAGAAACCCGCTAAAAGAAAACAAATAACAAATAGTAAAAAAGTACAATATAATATTACGTCAATAATAATAACAAAATCAAAATAAATAATTCATTTCCGCTTCACCACCTCGCCGGTGGGGGAGTCGATCTTCTCAGATGTTATCTCGTATTGGGTGTCCAATCTGAAATCAAGAATGCCATTGTAATTCTCCTTGTTTTGTCCTCGCCTACTGCTTTGCCTAATTTACAGGATAGAAATCAAGTCAGAAGGAAATCAAAATCAAGAGAACGTTATACGTTTTCTAAAAAAGGTTTTTTTTTCCAAAGTGTGGAAATACATTTTTATTTTTTTTTACACGTATTTTTGTTTGTTTCTTTCTGCCTGTTGTTATATACGTTCTGCATAAATGATACGAAGAAAACCATTATTATTGTTATTACATAAAAAGAAATATTATTATAAACACCTCTCTAATATCATAACTCCAGGAAATGAAATATTTAATATTTTCATTCCCTCGCCCTGATAACTAAACAAAGCACGGCGTTGAGTTACGCCACTCAATATGCAATGCCTCCAGAATTGGACGGAAAGTAGAAGGAAACTTCTTTTAACTTCACGCTGTATCCCGCTTATAGTAAGTAGGATAAGTAAAGAGAATTTAAAAAAAAATCTGTGTTATAAAAAAAAATGTATTGAGATGTATTATAATATATCCATTATGAAGCATACACAATCGAATTCACAACCCTTATCTGCAATCACAGTGGCTAACCACTGAACCAGAGGTACCTAGCTGTGCCACCGAACAGTCAACAACTAGTTGAGAAACAATCCAAGTAAATGTATATCAATCATCAAGTCAGATATGTGGGAATTATTGAATACATTAATACGTTTATCGTTCATCGACATTTTGTTGTAAAACCTTGGAATGTATGGAATTGTAGATCGGTATTATACGACGACTAGAATTTACTACTTGGTTGTTGTATATACCTATAGAATTGAAAGTATACCTTATACTATTACATATAACCTATACTGTTTATTTATTTAGATATTTAATTAATTTATGGAGCCAATTCGTTCCCTCGTTCTCGTAACGAGGCTAAGCGCGGCGTTGAGTTCCACTACTTAACACTCGATGCCTTGAGGAATTCTCAATAAAAAATGGGGAACGGAAGTCATTCTAATTAAGGCACTTCGCCGAATTCCGATTTTAAACAGCCTTAACACTAGATTCCCAGGCAGCATCTGCCTACCGTTGCAAGATACCGGGCGGGATACAGCGTGAAGATAAACAAAAATAATAAAAAACAATAAATATTTTTCAAAAGGGTTAAACAAAGCGCGGCGTTCAACAACGAACATGTTTCATATTGTATTACATTTTAATGAAAAAAAACCGGACAAGCGCGACTTGGGCTCACCCACCGAGGGTTCCATTTTTGCATTATTTTTGGGATTTAACCATAAATGTATAGTTTTTGGATTTTTTTCCTGAACTAGTTCTATCTGTAGATGCTATGTTTCAAATTTCATAATTCTAGTTCAACCGGAAGTGCCCTATGAATTTTGATTTCCTTTTAGTGTCGAAGTACGCGTTTTCTTACGATATAAACGATATATTTCTTTTAAGTAAATGTAGAAGTATGTTTTTTTGCGAAATCAGACCGTAGATCTCAGTATATGGTTTTAATTTCAACTCGACATCTCTAAAGGTTCCTAAGATAAAGGCTCTTGACGGACAGACAGACAATAAAGTGATTTTATAAGGGTTCCCTTTTTCTATTAAAGATACAGAACTCTAATCATTCAATTTTGTCATAGTTTTTCTTAAATCTCACTTGCATTAACAATCTTATAAAACCACATGTGATTATATTTCCTTTTAATTTTTTCGTGTAAATATAAAATTATAAATAAAAAAAATGTGACACCTACAACAAATAATGGAAAAATCTGCCTTTGGAGTTAACCCAAAAATTTTGCTTTACATATTACTAAACATACATACTTACCTAAACGCGATGGTTGTGTATTCGATTCTCACTCGGGGAAATAAATTATTTAATATTTTCATTTCCTCGCCTGGATAACAAGGCAAAGTGCTATGTTAAGTTCCACCACGCGCAATGTGAAATTTCGACGGAAATAAAGGTATTAAACAGTAGGTTCAATCTACCGGTCCTGTTATATACGGGATACAGCGTGAACTTAAAGCTGAAAAACAAATGATAATCATTATTTTACTATAAAACCTATTAGAATACACATAAAATATATGAAGTTTTATAAAAGGTGTTCACTCCGAGTCCGGTGGCCGGCGGTGATCGACCGGGAAAATCGAAGGTGACTTGTAGATTGATCAACGCATGCATTATGCACGTAAATATTTATTGAAAAATCCTCTCATTTGACTCCCTCGCTGTATCCAATTGGGGCCGTGTTTCTATGGTATTGTACAAAATATATACCTACATGTATTTTAAATAAATATCGAGTTAATTTGAATCTATAGTCTATTTGAATCTGTTTTGAAGCGAACATAAATAATTTCATATTTTTTAAAGAATCGCTTAAAAATTTTGATATATTAAGGTTAAAACGATGAGGCCGGTCGTGGCGCAGTGACACGAGCGTGTGATTGTGAGCGCGAAGGGTTGTGGGCTCGATTTCCATTCGAGGAATGAAATATTTAATATTTTCATTTCTTCGCTCTGGTGTCGAGGCAAAGCGCGGCGTTGAATTCCGCAAATTAACATGCAATGATTCGGCGGGAAGTGGATAGGGTGTCTTTTGTTTGTCTACGCTGGTAAGTAAAAAAACTGGTTAAGTGCGAGTTGGACTCGCCCTATTTGTTCGCGGCTATTTGTGCCAATTTCCGGATTGTAGGTCAACAGAAATAGGTACAACTCATAAAAGTTGACAAATTTAAGTTTGCGAGTTAATATAATATTGTAATGATTTTTTTCCCATGAAATACCTAAAAATTTTCATTTTTCGTATTTTATTTTTATTTATAAAACTTATCAGCTTCACGCTGTATCCTGCACACAACAGGGTAGGCAGAGGGAACCAAGTGTTATAGAACTTATAATATAAATATTTCCTTTATTTATATTATAAATGCTGACTTCTTACCAACTTTCATAACTACCCTACCATGGGTTACTGTAGGTTTTGATTACGACGCGAATTTCATACAAAATACAGCAAAATCAATACAGAAATGCCCATTTCTGTTAATTGCGTTGAATTAAACGCTTGATGATTTTTGATGATTGATTCCGTGTCTCAAAGGGGTATAGAGCTGAATACTTAAATAATTTCAGCTGGATACCTTCAAGCGATCACGAGGTAAATGGTTTTAACGGACAACAAAGTAATTAAAAAACCTTTTTGAGGTACGGAACGGAGAAAGTTTCTTTTCGACAATAACACAATGACACTTATGCGATAACACAATTTAGGTGAACTTTCAATAGTAAGAATGAATGAATTAATTAAGAAAATATCCTCAGGTGGTTTGGGCACATGGAAAGAATAATTGACGAAGGAATGGCAAAAAAATATATAATATAAAAATGAGTGCCAAGAGACAGATATGCAGAGCATGAAGAGACCGCGGTTGATCTTCGAGAACACAGTCTCGATGATACTGGAGCAAGGTCTCGTAAAAACCATGAGAGCATGTATGTATAAGCAGGTTGACAGGGGGGATACAAGATATACAGAAACCGTAGCACTTGGAACGCTATTACCTCTGACCAGGCGGCTAACGTGATGATAACAAAAATTCGGAAAACCCTATTTCTTTATCTTTTATAAAGATTTTTCACTACTCTGAGTATATCGGAAATGAACATACGATATGAGTTTCACCTACAACGTGACTATTGAATGGCTTCAACATTCCATCATATTTGCATGTACAAAAAAGAAATGCTTATGTTCAAAACGGCAACTTTTTTTCTGCGTTGATTTCCGCCACTCAATATACAATGTTTCGAATTAAGGCGGAACACGAAAAAAGCAAACTGTTTTGAAACTGGGTTCACCCTGCTTCCCTTCCATGCGGCATAACGTATAAAACATAAATATCTATTTGGTATGGAAATTGAACCCACTATTTCTGGGTTTGTAGACAAAATCATTAAAAAATATATCATAGAAATACATTAAAACTATTTTCTAAATCAAATTGTAACATCGAATTACCAATTCTGTAGCTAAAGGAATTTATAAGACACTATTTAGTTTTCATTATTCAGTCACCACCCGAAGTGAAGTCGTTACACTTATAATTTGTATAATACTATCATATTATACAGTTCGGGATTCGAACCCGTGGCTTTGGGGTAAGAGGGCATTGACTGAGAAATATCTCGAACCATTAAGAATTCCTACGTCAAACTAAAGGTATACAACATACGTCACGAAAGTAACGCATGAAATGCGTATCGGCGAGAATGTCGAATTAAGTGTTAAATAGTGAATAATATATAAAAGTTCTGTAAAAAAATGTCTGAAAGCTGGGTAACTAAGTAAGATATTTCGCATAAAGCAGGTTAGGCAGACCTAAAGAAGAGAGAACCTAGTGCTAAGTCACCGCGTTCTCCACTTTTCGCAGAATTCTCGACAGATAACGTGGTTGAATTGTGAAACTCAACGTGAGCGACGTTGAGTTTCACAATTCAACCACGTTATCTGTCGAGAATTTTTGCCTTATTATGGGAGCGAGGAAAGCTCTAAATTCACCATTCATTCATTCACCCCGAGTAGGAATCGAACCTACAACCGCCGTGCTTACCCTTACACACTTATGCCAGTGCCCCAAAAATTGAGTGTCCACTTGTTTTTTCTAATTTCCTCAAGTTGGATTCGTACAAATAACTACCAAGTTAACATACATATACAAGTACATAACAAACACACAATTTAGATATATGTACACATTAATTCTCAATTAAAATGGCCCAACACAAACCATTCACAATCGACTATTTTCACCAGTGATGACTAGAATTCAACGTATTTAGCCCAACCCTTTACCCCAACCACCCCTACCCCAAAATAATCCCTCTCCAGCATTGCGTATAAATTAAATTTAAACTTAATATTACTGTTTTCATTTCGTATTCAACACGCACAGACAACTTTGCAATACATATACGATGGAACTTTAGAAACACACTCGATCATACAAGTTTATACTAACAAAGGGAATCTCGAGTTTAGCGGGATCATATTACCTATTCTGAACTAATACTGATTTTGGTGCCCAAAAACTAAATAGTGACCCCTAAAATTAAAGCACTAAGGCTCCGTAGTTAATTTTGTAAGGAATAAGGGCACTGTGAATATCTATACTAATATTATAAAGCTGAAGAGTTTGTTTGTCTGTACGCGCTAATCTCAAGAAGTAGAACAAATTGAGAAATTCTTCAAAGTCACATAATTTTACGTCGTCGTCACGGATAGTCCAATTATTTATCTAGGAATGCCTATAGGAATGGACTATATAGCATCACGTTAATCGTTTTCATGTAGCCTACTGTACCTACGGTCACTACTACTAGTCACGTGTCATACGCAACTTACTAAGAATTATTTAAGACACATTGTTCTCCACTTCTTCCTCGTTTTCGAGACATTCCGTGTTGAGTGGTGAAACTCAACACCGCCTTTTGACTACCAGAGCGAAAAGAGAAATTAAAGTCAATTAAATTTAATCATGACTGAAGACCGAGCTCACCAGACATTCAGCTGACAATCTTACAAAAGTCTTTAGTTATTTTCTGACGCGAGCGAAGCCGCAGCCAAAGGCTAGTACCAATCACACGCTCTTTCACAGTATCCCCTTTGATTAGAAGACATTTGCAGTCTGTGATGCGAATAGATTGAAAGGCTTCGGGAGGATTATAATTTAATGGTCACCCAACCCTGAGTCAATTGGGAGGAGAGTAGACAACTTGTGGACTGGAACGGTCAGGTCGATTATAAACATTAAAAAGCTTTTATGATATTCGTTATAATAAATCGGTAAATGATTTTGAAAGTTTATTAACTTGGATAGATTTGATAAAGATTTTGTGAAGAATTTTGAATTAAAAAAATATTTTTCTGATCATAATATTTTTCTTATAAAATTTGTAAAACATCGTTGTCAAATGGGTTTTCCCTAACAATTCGGAATGTCTGAACGCTAGGTTCCCTCTGTCTAGGGTAGACAGGGCTTTGTGCGGAATATAGTGCACACACTGTTACGTTTCGTTAGTTAGTTAAAACTTTCCGCACATTCTAAAGACATTACTGAGTGAGTGGCGAATCCTAACGCAGACCAGGACTACAATGCAGACCACGACAGGACACACTGCGTTACGACGACATTTTTATTTATTACTAGCGGCCTGCTCGCGGCTTTGCCCGCTTGAATTACATGATTATTCATTTAAGAAATATAAATATTACAAACAGCCTTAATTATTAATTAATTGATTTGGATAAGTACTCACAATATTATTTGTAAAATAACTTATATTAGCTCCTGTACAGTTTTTAAATTAGTAACATATATTATTAGTTAAATATATAATTGGTATACAGAATATACATAGAAAGCACGTTTTTAGGCATTTTTATATAATCTATAAAATAATCAACATTTTCGGGCAAGTTCAAGTCGTACTCATGCCCCGAGAGTTTTCGTACCAGTTTCATGAAAGGAGATACACCAAAAGAATAACTAATTAAGTTGTCATTTTGTATCAATTTAAGTACAGATTAAAATTTGTACTTAATGGTTTTTTCTGTGACACAAATACAAATAAGTAGTCAATTTTTGAAAAATAATTTTGGAATTTTCCTTTATACGTGCCGTAAGTTTTAACTTCTTAACAAATTTCGAAATTGTATATCAACGGGAAGTACCCTATAGTTATGATAGAAAATGCGACAAAAAACAAAGCATAAACTCTCATATTTCATCGTCATTTGATTGCGATGATTTAGAAGATAGATTTTCGTGCTCTAAGGGAATATAGACTTGAACATTGAGGTATCTAACCTTTAACCGATCTTGTACAAAATAGTCTTGACAGACGGACAGACGGACAAACAACAAAGTTATTTTATAAGAATTTTGAGGTATGTACCCTAAAATACCCTTGGCACATACATACATGCAACATACAGGTGCAATAGTGCAATGTCGGTACGTGTCGCTTGTAAGTTATGAAATAATACTGCGGGATATTTTTATAAACAGTGTCAGAGCATTTTTTCTTGAGACACAATTTTTTAGAGGTTGCTACCAAAAGTGATTTTTTTTATACGTTTCTTAAAAAAATATTAATAACATAAACGAACGAACGGACTGAAGAACCTATTCAAAATATTTCTTTGAATATTAAGTCATTCTTTATCACTGTGTTAAATAATTAAGAATTAAGCTAGACTGTTACGAAGGTAATCTTCACCAACAATTCAATTTAGTTTACTTTGTAGTTAGTACTATGAACAATTGTACTTTAAAAACGTAACGTATCATGTGTAGTCAATAGATATCATTGCGTATGTTTCTTTTTTTTTCAAATATAAATATCTTTAAAACTTTAAGTCCATTATTTTTTGATAGAGTGTAGCGGTAACCTTTCCAAACTATATTTTCTTTTATGCACAGCGCCATCTATTTAAGATCCCATCGCAATTAGTGATAGCGTTACGTGTATGAAAGAGAGTATCAAGATTCGTTAGTACCTACTATTTTTGTCAATAGATAGCGTTACTTGTATCGATTTTTTAATATCTCAAATATTAACTTCTTGAAAACTTAAATACTTATATCTTTTGATAGAGTGAAGCGATTACAATGAAATAAACACTAAAAGCTACTTTGATTTATTTGTAATTTTTATGTATAAAAGTTGCTTAAATTTATTGTGTACTTTTTACGTGATACGTGTTTACATAAACAGACAAACAGACAAACAGACAAACAGACAAACAGACAAAAATTCCAAAAAAGTTGGAAATGGATTCTGTTAATTATCCTTTAACACCTTGGCTAATTTTTTTTAAAATATTTTCAATGTACAGAAACGACTTTTCTACAGATTTATTATAAGTATAGATACAAATAAGTAAATATGTAATTGAGGCCAATCGTGGCGCACGAGCACAAAATGTGACTGTAAAATCGACTGGTTGTGGATTCGATTCTGTGTGCGGGGTACAGCGTGAAGCTGATAAAAAAAAGTGAATATGTATTTTTTTTTTTCAGAAATGGCTAGCGGTCGCTGAACTTTACACACCTGGGGTACTTAACCTTGCTAGGGTTGATATTTATGGAAAAACCACCAACGTCACAACCCACGTCACAAGTGTCCACACTCGATCAACACCGAGCACACTGCATACGGAATAATTCATGATTATTGAAAAAGTCCAAGATTCAATTCCCCTTAATTTTACGAAGCATTACGAAACATTATGCATCTTAACTATTGTCGTTACCTCTTTTAACGCACGTGTGCAGTTATTTTTTTTTAGTTTTATTGAATTTTATGTGGCCGTCGTGGCGCAGTGGCTCAGGCGTGTGACCGTCGACACGACGATTATGGTTTCGATTCCTCTTCGAAAGGGAATGAAATATGAATATTTTCATTTTCTCCACCCAGCTGTTAAGTGAAAAGAAAAATACTTATACTAATATATTAGATATTTTAAATTTTTCAGATATTTTTTTCTTATAAAGAACCATGTAAAACCTGAATGTTTAGATATGGGTATTTTAAAAAATTACCAAATTAATTTTAATATAACTTAATACGTTTAAGTTGGAATATATCTTATTAAAATCAAAAAGAATAATCTTCTTAAGACTTAGTTACCGAGAAATTTGTGAACAAACAAAACAAACCTACATAAGCATACTTTTACAAAATTTTGCACACGTTCTGTAAATTTGTAAGTTGACTGAAAACACTTTCAAATACAAAACATAATTCTGAATTTATAAAGTCCAAGATTCGATTCCCCTTATTTATATAGGTCAATGCACCTTTAAACAATATTTACTATTGTCAATACGTTTTTAAAGTGCACGTGTGCAGTTCTTTAGTTCCCATAAAGTTTTGTTTACTTTTATAGATTGATACTAGAACCCGCCACATGCTGTGCACGGCGCCTGGAGCTGAGCTGAGCGAAGTGATGGTGCATAAAATTTTGCGAAATTTTAGCGAAATTTTCTGTTTTGTTTGCACGCGCTGCGTTAGATTAGCCAAAGTTCAATCTGTGCGTGAATTTTAAAACGTTCCACAGCTTAACTCTATGAGACATATTTTGATAATTTCCTCAAAAAATACTATTACAATTATCACCAAACTACTTCGCTAGTATCACCGCGTCGTCCACAACGTTCCTGCTAAATTTCAGAGCTGTAGATTTAACGTACTATGAGGAGAAGCATTACAGCGAAACACACTTTTGACCAGTAAGAGCTTCGCTTCGCTCAGCTCCATCATAATAAAAGGTCGTCGTGGCGCAGCGGCGCAGCTGTGCCTTCAATTCAATTCAATTTAGGGGAAAGAATCATTTTCTTGGCTCTGGTAACAAGACAAGACAAGATAAGAGATGCGGAAAGGCGTATTGCTAGCTGTCACCGTTCTCTCTGACTACCCCGCTGGGGATACAGCTTAAAGGTAACAAGATAAACGGCAGCATTGGGTTCTACCACTCAACACGCCATATCTCGAAAATTTGGCGGGATATGGGGCACGAGTAGGTTACGTAGGCCCAAGCGGGACAGCTTTACAAATATATATCTAATATATACATATATCAAAATACTTCATACATTAGCTGGCGTTTTTTGTAATAACTTTAGCAGAAGCAAATGACTTATCAAACGGTCCTCGTGTTTACATTGCAATACCTGTCCACTGCAAAGAAAAACTGTGGCGTGAAAACCCGATATGTGTGAGTCTAAAATTACTTAACCAATTTTGATGACACTTAGACAGTAAAAATTTTCAAGATAGGATCTTAATTTCTGTCAAGTATATTTATTAAGAATATGTCATGTTCAGATTTGCCACTGAGAGTAAAGCAGCTGCAAAATTCAGTGGGGACACAAAAGTGTCTTATTGGGAACGGAATGTCTCAACAGTAGTTTACCAAGTTCGCTCTGCCGACCTTGCAATAGATTTTTTATTTACAATAAAAAATATTATAAATAAAAAATCTTCATAGATTCACATCCATACAAAATTCGAACTTGGCTATCTCAAACTTACCTATTATTTAGTAACCTGTAAACATTCATATAAGAATCGATGTAAAGCGAAAGCCACAAAAGCCCTAACCCTTCTGTAATACATGAAACATTACAATACACTTCTATTCATGGAATATCAAACAAAGCCAAATAAAAACTCATGGGAATCAAAGAACTGCACACGTGCACTACAAAAAGGTGATAATAAAAAGATTATTTCATAGTGCATTGACCTGATATGTAATGTAAAGGGGAAATGAACCTTGGACGTAACAATATTTTTATCCTTACTTATTGGCATTAAGTAGAGTGGGCAAAGAGAAATTAGTGTTTTGACACTGCGTTCTTCAGAAAATTTTGACATAGTAATATCTCATATGATAACATGTAAATGTTGAATTAGGAATTTGTAACTGATATCTCAAAGACCTTTGAATATATTATTTAATATAATAATGCCTTGGCTCGTGATGTGTCTAGTGGTTAGAATCGTTTATAGTTGTGATCGTGATGAACCCAAAATCTTTTAGAGATTCAGAGGTAACAGTATTAAGAATTTTATATTATGCCATTAGAAGGTATCGCTTTAAGATATTTGCCATCAGAAGTTGTTCTTGTGTCAGTTATTTAGATAACTGGAAACTCGACAATATGACATTGTCATAACTCAAAGCTCGTCCGAAGAAAAGCCAAGAGCGCGTCCTATCTTCCTCTCCACTATAACTGCGAACTAGTTATAATAAAAGGAAGAAAGAGTACGGGCACCGCCCCGCCCCTACACCGTGAGTTCCGACCAGACCGTGGCTTTACAGTCATCGTTGAACCCTCCGGGACGTTTGTGTGTGATCTTTCCGAAGGTACTTGTTACGCTTGTTTATATTAAGATTGTATTAGAATGGTGATTCGTGATGTTGATTGATTTGTGAGATCAATATAAGTCGTTGGAACGAACGCACTACCGCTAGGCGGCCGATATGTTAAATAAACGCACGGCACACACCCCACAGTCGTGTCTCGAACCGTAGGCGGACACTACTACATACACCAGAGTTCCAGGACATAAAATAGCACCACACACCCGTATGAGACAGGCGGACACTACTACATACACCGGAGCTGGGACATAAAATAGCACCACACACCTACTAGTCGTATACCAAGTCGTAGAAGTGGTATATAATATGTCAATGACCAACGCCATACAAGCATAGCTTACGTATCGCGAGCGTACTGCGAGACGGCATCAGCCACGACATAGTTAATGTCGCTATAACAGTTCGCATAAGCCCATCACGTCAGCTTCCGCGACGTCAAGCAACATTCAATATCATAATATTGGTCAAAGATCACTTGGATCCACAATATGTGTCGCCCCTACACATATATTGCCTTTATAAGAAATTCGATCCTAAAAGATCGTGCCATCATAGGCTTCGAATTATTATATTATATTTATAATATACTTGGTACGAGTCTTTATGTGCATCATATTTATTAGTACCGTAGTACTTAAGAGTTCGACTCGACCGCTGCCTTCCAGCATCACCACCACCTATATAGACAGAACGACGGTCGCGACACTCGGGACGACAATACACGAACTCGTCTCGATTAATATGGTATTAAAAATATATAGTTTGTATTATTCATAATTAACTATGTTATTTATGTGTATTACCATGCATATTTTATTTTATTTATTTATTTATTTTTAACTTATACCCAAGGTACATACTGTTACAAATTCTGCGCTTTTTACCGAAGCTGAAAAATTAAAATAATATAAATATTTATTGTACTAATAAAGAAGACCAACGGTCTGAACAGATCTTCATAAATCGATTTCTTTTTACAAAAAAAATGCTTCATAATCGACTCGTTCGTTCAAGGGTACGGTGCCATGTACAAAAAAATGCCTCTCTTTTTACGTCGGGGGCTAAATATAACCTTTTCCCCCAAGGTAGAAATTCGAACTCACAACCATCACGATTATATCGACCGAGCCAGCACTGTGACACGATGTATAAATGTGAATATAGCAAAATCGGTACAAAATATTAATTTCAATACAATAGAATTGTAGAGGAATAAAAAACTCATGAGAATTAAAAGGAGCACGTGCAGCATAAGAAAGGTATCGACAATAATGTAAAACGTCGTTTTATAGTTCATTGACCTGACATGTAATATTAAAGTGTAACTAGTAACTACACGCGATTTTGAGTGTTGACAGACCGACGGACAAGAAAGGAATTCTAAAAGAGTTCCATTTTCATTTTGAGATTCGGAACCATTACAAAAGCTGAGTGTTAAGACACTCAGGTCCCCACTTTCTGCCAAATTCTGGAGGCATTACTTGTTGAGTGACGGAACTCAACGCTGCGCTTTGTCTCAACACTAGAGCTACAACTGTTTACCTCCTTGTGTGTGTATGTAACACCTTACCTGAGATTTCTAAGTCGGCAATCCGATATCATACTGATGCGTGATCTGGAGCCGTCATCCAACGGCGGCAGCGTCGCTTTGGATCTTCCGAGGACACTGTTATAGATAAAAAATATTTAAATAAATGTAAGTAATATACAAGAAAATGTCATAAGAATACAAGATAATATAAAATTATGATTTTATAGAGGCTCTCACTGCACAATGGGCTTGGGCGCAGGGTCCGTGCCCATTCCTGTATAGTCAAGGGCCCACTCCAAAAATTTTACTAACAAAAGATTTGGTCTGGAAAATGAATATATCTGTCCAAAGCTAAAATGCTGGAAAATATCAGCAAATACACTCTTGACAGTGGCTTAACGTCTGACTATAAACCCGACGGTTGTAAGTTTGTTCTTTACTGGAGAGAATGATTCTATGGTCCGTATTTATAAGTCGCTCTCAACTTTGGAATCGATCTTAAGATGCTGTTTTAAAAATTTATTAATCAAAAGATCGATATCAAAGTTGAGATATAGATCCAAAAATATCATAGAATCAATTTGTAGTTGGCGGAAAGAAAGAAACAGAGTATTATAATATTAGGTTCCTTTTGCCTATTATGCTATACAAGAAAAAAATAATTTGAAAAAAACATAAAAATAATTTGTTACAGGAAACATATAAGGACTAAAATGTAAATTTGATTTTAACAATACTAAGATATATTACTCTATTCTTTATTTACCTTTAGTGTCAAAAGCAAAACACTATATTATTCACTTTCCGACCATTTTAAAAACTTTATTTATTTTTATTTTTAGGTTCACGCTTTATCCCGCAAATAGCAGGATAGGCCGAGGGAACCTGGAAACCTGGTGTTTAGACACACCATTTCCATTTTCGTCCCTCACTTTCCGCCGAATTCTGGAAGCATTACATATTATGTGGCAGAACACAACGCTTGTGCTCCTGTGCCACGACGGCCTTAAGTTAGCCAATACTTTATCGAACTCACAACCATCGTTGTACTACATATAAAACATATATTTAAAATGATTGACAAGTCATGGCTGCCTTAAAGTTAGTCTTTTTAAAATTTTGCACATCGTTTATTCACGAAGAAAATAATCAAAGGTAAGAAAAAATCCTTAAATCAAATCTGCGCAGCCATTTATAGCTAACTTCATGGAGACCACGACTTTTCAACCTTACTATAATACCTAGTTTTACTAAAAAGCTTGCTTTTATCCGTAAACCGGCGTTTAGGTCGTTTGTCCGCGGCCGAGTCGCCCGCACCTTCCAGGGAGCCGTGCAAGAGACTTGTGCTTTTTAAAGCGCTCACTGAGGATTCCTATATTATTGATAAAAAACAAATCAATCGGCTTCACGCTGTATCCCGCACATAGCGTGGTAGGCAGAGGAAACCTAGTGTGTTGAGTGCGGGAACTCAACGCCGCGCTTTGCCTCCACACCAGAACGGAGTAATGGAAATATAAATTAAAATATTTCATTTCCTGGAGTGGCGATCGAACCCACTACCTGTCGCATTTACAGCCACACTTTGGGCCCCAGCGCAACGACTGGCCTCAGATTATTGATGTTATAAAATATTACATTTAAAAAAAAAATCTAGGTTCAATTTTGATTTAGTGGAATGCTTGAAAGGCTAATTAAAAATAATTTCTTTATAATGGAACAGTGAAAAAACACAGTATATTAACCACTAAATGTGGAAAAATAACAAGAATTCATTTCCAGAGTGGAAAACAAACCCAAAAAGGTGCTATTTCTAATTTCCAATTATTTTTAGCATAATTTAAAAAAAATCAACTAACTTTAGCAGTAACCTCTCCCGGGCTGTAAGTAGTTACCTTCTCGAGTACTTCACTCTCAGTACCAATGTTACCTAGCGTAGTAGACGATTCCGATTCCTATTTATGGGATATTATGTTAATAATTAAATTTTTAAAAAGTTTTTTTACTAAAAATATGTATTTTTTTCTTTTTTTTGCTTCACGCTGTATCCCGCAGCATCCCGCTCGAACCAACCCAGAGCGAGGAAGTGTAATAATTATTAAATGACTCATATCGTCAAGTGGGAATTTATTTTTTTGAGCTTCACGCTTTATAATAATATACAAAGGAAGACAGATTAAACGTAAAATCACTCCGTTCTCCATTTTCCGCTTGGATTCAAAACATTATGTATTAACTAACAGAACTCAACGCCGACCTTCGCCGACCGTCCCACTCACTTTATACCTAACATAACTAATAAATAAACACATAGGCAACTAACATAAGTAACTGTTTTAGTGGAACCCTCTGAAGCCTCTGTTTCTATATAAATATTGACTTTACCAGGAAACCTATGGAAAATTACAAAATTAAAAATTCTTTAAATATACATATTTAAAAGTAACTTTTAGAACATTTTTATTAAGCACCTGCGACTAGCTCGCAGTTTCGCCCGCTCAAAATATATCATTACTTATATGGTAGTCTGAATTAATTTCGTATTTTATTAACATTATAATTAAAAAACCGGACAAGCACGACTCGGTATCGCCCATTGAGGGTTCCGTACAAAAATTAGATGTCTCCTTTTCCAGCTTTTTCTGAAATTCTAACTTAGCTTCGCCAAAGCCCTTTCATCTGATACCTCACTTAAACTAGCGGTTCCAATACTAAATTTTGCCCCCCTTTTAAGAATATAATTTTTTTTGGATTTAATCACGAATGTATAGGTTTAAGATTTTTTCCCCTAAACTACCCGTAGATGCTAGCTGCCATATTTCATAGTTCAAGGTCAACAGGAAGTATCCTAATTATTTTGATACCCTTTCTAGTGTCGAAATATGAGTTTTTTGTGATATAAACGGAAATATCTTTTTTTAAGTATATGTAGATATATACTGACCGTGGTGATGTTTGAGGCCGGTCGTGGCGCAGCGGCACGAGGTGTGACTGCAAAACCGACTGGTTGTGGGTTCGATCCCCACTCGAGAAGATGAAATATTTACTTAAATTTATATTTCCATTTCTTCGCTCTGGTGTCGAGGTTAAGCGCGGCGTTGAGTTCTGCCACTCAACACGCAATGCCTCCAGAATTCGGCAGAAAGTGGAGAACGGAGTGTCTTAACACTAGGTTCCCTCTGCCTACCCTGCTGTGTGCGGGATACAGCGTGAAGCTAATTTAATTTTTTTTTTAATTTATGTAGATATATGAATTGTGAGGAAATCAAGGGACCGTAGATTTGAGTACATGGTTTGAATTTCAACTTTGAGATAAAAACAGACAAACAGACAGACACATAGACAGACAGACAGACAAACAACTAACTGCACCGCAACATGATCAACGACCACAAAACTCGAAAATTAACAAAAAGGAAATCTGACCATTCAAAATATAAATGTTCTCTTCACATTTTGAAAAGAAACCTATAACAACAACTTTAATATTCAAGATTAAAAAAGGCACGGGCAACAAAAGTCTGTGGCGCCTAACAACTCACCACACACACAACAATTTATTTTTTTCGCAAATTTATCGACCAAAATACTTTAAACTCGTAGAACTATTTTATTTTATTTATAAACCGATTGAATAAAAAAACATTAAATTCAAAGTTTGTCAAAAAACAGTAGTAAAAACTGCATATAAATCAGCTAAGCTGGTTCTGAGTTTAGCACGAAAGAACAGACACACAGGCAAAAAAAACATTTTACTGTAAGCGTAACGGTTGTGGGTTCGATTCCAGGGATTGTGTTATTTCTATATCTTCACTCAGGGAAGATAAAGCGCGTCGTTGAGTTCTGCCTGTTCTTCACGCAATGTCTTGAAAATTGGAAGGGGCGTTGGGGAACGGAGTGTTGTAGCACTAATTTCCTTCTCCCTATCCTACTAATACAGGTGAAGTTAAAAGTTAAGCTTATTAACATGTAAGAAATCTCAAAAAATTATAACTAAAACAACAGAAATACCAATATTCCTTAGCAATTTCATCCACAACTGGCATATCCAATGACGTCGAGCTCGACCATCTCTTTAATGGCTCCTGGTCATCCTCCTCCAGTATCACCAAGTCTTGTTGGCACCAAGTGTCCTTTGGTGAAGGGTCTGGTGGAACATCTGGAGTCCAGGATTCTTTACGTTTTGGGATATAACATGGTGGATATGCGGAAGGTTCTTCGCCAGGATCGTGGCGGAAAAAGTTCCTTATGTATAGAAAATTGCTTGATATATTCGTTAGTTACTTTTTCGCACCTATTAGGTATTTATATTTATTTACATATGCAAATAACAGACTAATTTTTAGAAAATTGAATTCTAATACTAAAATAACTAATTAAATAATGTATAGCATTAGATTTCGTTATTAAATTGTTAAATCTCTGAAAAATGAAGAACACAATGATGTGTCTCTACATTTTCTAAAATCAAGTCAAATCTCAAATTTTAGAACCAAAACTTTGGGGAAGCGTAAAGGTAGTATCTACTATCTACTTTTAGAATCGTATTAAGTACTAATTGCAACTAATACGAAACAAAAAAACATCAGGCCGTATAAATATACGTTTATACGGCCTTTGGTATTTGAGTTTAGATTTACACATTTATTCAAATTAAAGAATATTTACCAATTAATTAATTTAAGCCATGCTTCAGAAGCACAATACGCTGTAAACAAAACATTCTGCCGTTTCATATAATTTTCGTAACATATTCTCATTGCCTCTTCAATGATGTCCTCGCGAACATCTAATATTACGAGCTCGTTTTCTTCCTTTTGGTAAATTTCTACCCTAAACATGTACAAGGACAGGTTACTGTACGTAATAACGTACATGTGCTCGTTAAATCTATATATATCTATATATAATAAAATTGTAACTGATCGCTGTCTGTTCGTGGAAGATATATGAATATGAATCTAATATTGGGAGCATGTATCAATATAATTGAACTCAAAATATTTTAAGTCCAGGAAGGTCTTAACGCACCCACGCACGGATAATGCGTTTATTGAGATATTGCGTGTTAAATAGCGGAATTCAACGCCACCTTTGTCTTGATATCAGAACGAAAATAATTAAATTCCCCTAGAGAAAATTGTGGCGTTGCGTCACGACAATATCCTGGACTTGTACAAATAAATAATAACACACATACCACGTTCTTTCAGAGATATCTTTTGGTAAAGCCAGCAAAGTCCTTTGATCATTAGAAAGCTGTAACTTTTTTCCTCTTCTTGATAATTTATATTTTTCATTTCTCGTAGGACTTTTGTTACTTGCCATTTTTAAATAGGTTTTTTTTTAATTAAATTTATGTTATTAATTTATATATATAGGTTTGACAATCCTTATATTGATATATTTTTTTTATTTAATATGATCGTTATACTTTGCTATGCCTTTATTTATTAAAAAATTAAGTAGATTATAAAATAGATCTATGTATTATTTTTCATTAAGATTACTTATATTTTTAAATATAAGTTTATCTACCTCTACCTTCAACAATCTAGATAATGCTTTTATCAATTTTAGATTAATCACCTAGGCAATAACTAATAAGTGCGTCAACATAGTACAAACGAATATAATTAATAACTGCTACAAACAATATAATATTAAGCACTAAACTACACACTAACTTTTTTGTCTTTAGTGAGTAGTAAAAAATAAAACTGGCCACAAATAATTTTGTCTATGGCGCAGCAAATTGACAGTTTTTTAAAAATTAAGTGACAAAAAAGAAACGAAAATTACCTTTTTATTTGTAATTAACTTAAATTTCACATTGAATATCTGATTATACAGGACAAAATGAAAGAATCTCGTTACTTTTAAAGTGCCTAGTTAGTTTTATAGAAAATGGACGCTAAATGATGAGTGTATATTTTTTGTATTTAGTGTTTATTATTATCAGTTAGCATGTATACGTTAAAGGGCATATTTCCTGAGCCAAGTAAGTTATTGCTATATTTAAGTTTATATAACCTGGGTTTCTAAGCTTTCTAAAGATCTTTCATTTAAAATAGGGACCGATTAATGTATTATTTATTTGATGTTATAGAAAAGGAGCAGAAAAAGAATTTTATTAAAGAAAATATGAAACAATTGAAATCATTACCTGGAAAGTCGTCGAAAGACCCGAAATTAACTTTAAAAAATCATTCAACACGACTTTCTACACCAGTAACGCAAGTCAAATCCTCACCATCCAACAAAAGCGGCAAAGTTTCACTGAATGTCGGCAAAACATGTTCACTAAATTCCCGTAAGAAGAATGATATGAATATTAAGAAGGGCGATATGGCGGAATTTTTGAGACGAAAAGAACTGAGACACGTTCAACAGCCAGAGGAGTCATCAGAAGAAGATATAAAATCTTCAGAATCATCTGGACGCTTGCGAGATATAGGATGTCAGACTATAGAATCTAATTTGGCACAAAAATTAACAGAAAGTACTAAGCTAACTATGTTATATCCAAAAGAAGATGATGAAAGTAAGAAAGCTAGTGGAGACTCAAGGAGTCAGAGGAGTCCATATCCTCAGTCTCCTAGACTGGATGATATGATGGATGAAAGAAATCGGAGTCGGTTGAATTCTATCTTGGAGAGATGGGACAAGGATCCATATTTACCTGCAGGTAAAAGATTTTTGCTTTTTCCTGAGATATATTTAATAGGGTAATGAATTTAAATCATTTCTTTAAAATAAATAAATATGTACATATACATTTTTAGTTTTTATTTATAAATATGAAATAGTCTGAACAAACCAAACAATCCAGCCCCTGTCCCCATTATAATTAAATTAAAATTTTAACATTTTATAATTTTGGAAGCCAGTAAATTTTGAGGCCAGTCGTAACACGGGTTCACCTGTGTGCAGCTGTACATGCGACAACAAGTTCTAGGATCGATGCCCACTCCAGTAACTAGGCAAAGTGTGGTGTTCACTTCTACCACTCAACATGCAATGCCTCCAGAATCGGGTAGACAGCAGAAGTGTCTTAATTTTAACAGAGTTTTAAAAATAGTGACCTGATGGATAACTTTTTAGCTTATATTTTATAATTATATTTTCAATAGAAACTGATATAATAAGCATATTATGTCTTTCTTTTCAATGAGTAATAAAATAAACAATAAACATGGTAAAAGTAATTAATAAAAGCCACTTGCAGTTAACTTTTCATAAGCTGTCTACATTTTTTTATAAAATATCCTTAATCTTCTAAATTTACAGGTTACCAAAAGGGTGTTGTACCAAAGTATCTTAGAGATAGAAAGGAGAGTGCTAAAGAAGTTGAAGAACCAAAAGCTGACAACGACCAAGCGTGTCCTGAGGGACATGTGACATTACCTGATAATGAGAGGAAGGAAACACTGAGAATGCTTAGAAATAGTAAGAAAAATAACCTTTTTTTATTTCATGCTGCTTAAGGTCTCTGTGACACAGGTATACAAGTATGCGACTAAACACTACTACTACTGGTTCCCACCCAAAAAAATGATATACTTAATTTTATGATTTCTTTGCTCTAAA
Source organism: Heliconius hermathena (assembly GCA_013403705.1). Classification (NCBI taxonomy): domain Eukaryota; kingdom Metazoa; phylum Arthropoda; class Insecta; order Lepidoptera; family Nymphalidae; genus Heliconius; species Heliconius hermathena. The sequence continues at coordinate 560,453 of JAAIXJ010000008.1, forward strand.
AAGACAAAATGCGGCATTGAATTCTGCCCCTCACACAGTGCTTCAAGAATTCAGCACTAAGTGGGGAATGGATTTTCTTAACATTAGACTCCCAGGTTCCCTCTGCCTGCCTTGTGCTGGGGATGGTGCAAAAAAAATGCTTTATCCCACATATAGCGGGGTAGGCAGAGGGAACCCAGTATCACAACATGACCTGAGTGGCAACGTTTAATGCTGTACTTATTCTTATCAGAGTGAATTGAACTTTGAACCATCACATACACAGTGATAATAATAATCTCATTTATATATTCTTTTATTAAGATAAGGTATATATTAAGTGATAATGAATAAGTGAGTTATTTACAAAACTAATATTATTAAGATGAGGTTGTGGCAGTTGTGGCAGGATCACAAAGTGCAACTGTAAAATCGACTGGTTGTGGGTTCAATCCCCACTCGAGGAGATGAAAATATTTATTTAAATTTATATTTCCATATTTTTGCTCTGGTGTCGAGGCAAAGCAAAGATATAGGAATTCAAATTAAATTATTTCCTAGTATAAATATACTAATTCTTGTTATTTACATAGGTTTTGCAGAACTAGTGAGTGAATTAAATAAAATGCCTGTCAAAACCGACACACTCAGAATGAGAAATCGTAAAATGGAATTGGAAAAACAACTCGCTAAACTAGAGGAGGGAATCAAAGTATTCTCTAGACCTAAAGTATTTGTTAAGATTGGAGAATAAAAGACAGGTTTTATTTTTCCCTAAAATATTTTACAAAATATTGAATTTTGATCTACAGTGTGGTGAATTTTGGTTTTTTGACAAATATTTTTGGTAGTGATGCAACATTTTCATATTTTTGGGCAAATTTTCAAAATTGAGACTGCAGAAAAATTTTAAATGTGGTCTAATTGAATTGAAATTTCTTTTATTAAAAAGAATCCAAATAGAATATATTGAATTATTGGGTCTTAAATTTAAAAAAAACAGAATTGAGTCTAATAATGCCTTGAATATAAATATTTTTGCTACAATTTTTAAACTTAGACAAATGTGATTGATTTTCTTTTGCCTAAACTTTAAGTGACTAAACTAAAATGCTTTTAATATAATCTTGTTTTTGTAAAGTTTTAAAAATAACAAAATTAGTGGTGAATTTAAATTTTCTTCACTAACATCCGTCCAAATAAATTGAAGTAAATTCTTGTGATATAACTACTAGTATATAATAGAATAGTTGTAATTTTGTCTTATATATATATAAAATATGTTTAAAATAATATATTTGTATGATTTACAGTGGTTCTATCTTTTGGAATTTTAAATATATTCATATAGAGATTGGGTGTTTTTATTTTATAATGCCTTTGTTGGGTTCTTTTCTTTTTTTTAAATTACTTTCTTTTTTTTTAAAAAAGGTGATGATGTATACTATATACAACCATAAAAACGAAAATATAGAAAAACTATATAGGTATGAATTAAGTGGCGGAACATCCTTGTCTCCCTTTGCTAAGAAATGAAAATGCTTTTTTTTAGCTTATATGCTGTATACCAAACACAGCAGGGTACACAAATGGTACCTCCATTTAAGACTGTTTTTTCCATTTTGTACCGAATTCTGGAGGCACTGCACGTCGTTTAGTGGCGGAACTCAGCTTCTCTATTTGCCTTGACACCAGAGTGAAGAAAATGAAAAATATTAAATATTTCATTTCCTCGAGTGTAAATCGGACCCTACCGTGTTCACAGTCACATGCTTGTGCCCCTGCGACATGACTGGCCTCTATGAAAATATTTTATTTCCACACTGGGATTGAACCTATAACCATGGCTTTTACAGGTAGATGCAGTACCACAATGAGATTATTTTCGACACCAGAGCGAAGAAATGAAAATATAAATGTAAATAAATATTTCACTTCTCGAGTGGTGATCGAACCCACAACCAGTCGATTTTACAGTCACACTTTGTGCTTCTGCGCCACGACCGGCATCAATGAGATTGTTTTAAAATTAAAATATTTAAAAAATGATATATATCACTCTGGTAAAAAAAAATTATTTGCATGTTTTACTTAATTATTTTTATTTTCTCTTTTCTCATATAGATTGTCTTTATTATACATGAATTTCATGTAAAATTATAAATATATACACGAAATTATTTAACATTTATATTAATAAGCTTTAGTTAATGTTATATTTATTTATTGGTAAATAAAAATAAAATTAACTAAAAAAAACTAAAGTCTTTGCGCATTTGGCTAGCGTCTGATTTTAACAGTGATCATTATAAGTTTGACTTCATCCTAAGGAATATGAATTTTTAATGTAAAAATATCAATTTTCATCGCTCTGTTGAACAGCTCGGCGTATAGTTCCGTCGCTCAATGCGCAATGTCTCAAAAATTGATCAGTGTATGTGGTGCAGAGTGTATTACCACTAGGTTCCCGCTGCCTAACCCACTTTGTGGCAAAAAAACTTGAAGCTTACTATGAATTTCATAAGTAGACAATATATCTGTCTTTACAATGCATTTCTAAGAAATGATAACATCTATCTTTAACAAAGGTATATAATAGTTCTAATAAATTCATAAAATTTACCATTTTGTCACAAATAAGTATTATTATTTATAATAATGAAATATAACTATAATGAGGCCGGTCGTGGCGCAGCGGCACGAGGTGTGACTGCAAAACCGACTGGTTGTGGGTTCGATCCCCACTCTAGGAGATGAAATATTTACTTAAATTTATATTTCCATTTCTTCGCTCTGGTGTCGAGGTTAAGCGCGGCGTTGAGTTCTGCCACTCAACACGCAATGCCTCCAGAATTCGGCAGAAAGTGGGGAACGGAGTGTCTTAACACTAGGTTCCCTCTGCCTACCCTGCTGTGTGCGGGATACAGCGTGAAGCTAATTTAATTTAATTAATTTTTTATTTATAATAATTAAAGTTTAACAAAAAAAAACAAGAACAATAAAGATGTAAAATAACACTAATTCTCACTATAATTTTGGAGTCATTCAAGTATTATGTAATAATATTGTTGCAGTTTTTTAAACATCTTCTCACACATCACGCATATAACATGCTGTAACATTTCATTTCTTTTTGTATGTAGTATCATTTTCACAAAGGAACTTTAAAAATATATTTTTTTTGTATCCCACACATAACAAACAGAGGGAACCCGGGAACCTAATATTAAGAAAATTCGTTCCACATTCAAACACTACTGTTTCCCATTTTTTGCTGAATTTCTGATATGTTGGATTACATCTTAATGATGGAATTCAATGCCATGTTTACCTCGCTACCAGAGGGAGAAAATGAAAACAGAAATATTTCTTTCTCCCAAGTGAGAATGGGACTGTCCACCAACCCATGCACCAGCCTCAACCAGCGACTATAATTAAAAAAATGTTTATTATACTACTGCCTCTACAAGATACGTAACATTTTAGGGGCTGTGTCTCCCCAAATTTGTTACATAATACTTGAATGACCCCATTAACAACTTTGTTGTTGTATAAAATTTTAAATAAATATGCCTTGCAGCACACACAAACCGTGGCTGCTATTTTTTCTTACTTGTGAATATTGTTTTCCTAAACATGATCAACAATGCACAAAAATTTAGAAAGCCCTAACTTCAGGGTGGTCACGACTTGTCAACTACATACTGTACTTTATCTAATTAAAGTCGTCGAACATGTTGAAACAAGTGATGATTGAATACAATGGGTCCTTTTCTGTAAGTAGCTTCTTCGTGTTCATGCCAATGGTAAAATGAAAATTCTGGAAAGAAAAATTTGATTTCCCTTTCAGCTGATGATGGTGAATCTGAAAATGTTAAAACAAAATTTTAAATATAATTCTTGATTTAGTAAGTAAGAATGCAAATACTAAAGGTGTCTTGACAATATTTGAAATATATTCCTCATGAATATTAAACAGTTTTGTACTGTTGCCCGCATAGCAGGCATAGCACACTACTAAGGCAAGAAATAAAAATAATTTAAATATAACTATTACTCTGATAAAGAATAAACTCGCAACCATCACATTTACTGCCTTTATACCACAATGGCCAAGAATAGAAAACTATGAATATTTTTCTAAAATAGTAACAGATTCTTACCAGACCCATGAGCAACATTTCTAGTATCCGATATACCGAACATGCCTCTTAGGCAATTAGGTTCTTTAAATTGAGCATGATAAACTTTAGTAGGTCCTAGCATTCTTCTCCACAACTCTATAGCATTTGAATGTCCTATTATATGCAAATCTATACTGCCACTGAAAATAAACACCTTTGTTATTAATTAATTACCAGTCATTTTTAGTAAAACATCAAATAATACTAAAAATATTGTCAGTTATAGCTTCATGCTGCAAGTATCCTGCATGCAGCAGGCTTGGCAAAGAACTTGGTGTTAACACACTCCGTTTTAGATATCCCACAAACTCCAATTTTAGAATGGCGTTTGGAATACTAGTATTTAACCCCACCTTTAGTCTTGTTACCAAATCGAGATTACAATAATAGTACATTAAAATAATATTGTAACAAAGTAAATACAATACTTATTTAGAAAACGTATAAAAATTTGAACGTAGCGGGACTCGAAACCGCGCCTCCTGGAAACCGACCAGGACTAGGTGGTCGGTTTCCAGGAGGCGGGGGTTCGAGTTCCGCTACGTTCAAATTTTTATACGTTTTCTAAATAAGTATTTATCTTTCCTAAGTGTGGATTAACACTTTAAAAAATGTTTAAAAAAAGTAAATACAAATTTAAAGCGCAGTCAAAAAACTTATTTGAGTAATCGATTAAATTTTAACTTTCCAGTGGGAATCGAATTTACAACCGTCGCGTTTACGGTCAGAAGCGGTGCCGGTGCGACGGTCGAATCTACTTATTGTTATCTAGCCAATTATAACCTCTTAAATGAAATACCTCGCCATAAATGTCACGAGACGATTGTAAAAGAATTTCCCAACGTGTTCTTTATAAAAGTTACCAGCCGTTTCTTTGTCTAATGTGATTCTTTTAGTTTTTACAACGACGAAAGTATTTTTGATTACGTTTCTTATGTATGAAAGTGCTACTGGATTTTTTACGGCGTGCGGTTTTATAATAGCTAGTGATAATTGCAAATTCGTCATTTTTTGATAACCTTATTTAATTTGGATTTTAAATACAATTTCTACTTTTTACATATTATATTTTTGAAATTTGTGCCTAATTTTGACAGTCTTTTTTATTTATATAATAATGACGTTTTGATAATGTTGCTATTGAATTTTATTTCAAATATATGAATATTACCGATAAATGCCGTGTCTTCTATAATAAACGCAAAAAGAAGAATGAAAAAGAAGAGGGTGTATAGAAAACTGTTGTTGAAAAAATTGACACAAGCCCAATAAATAATGAAAATATTATATTTTTTTAATAAATATTTTAAATAAATAAAAAATCAAAATCAGCTTCACGCTGTATCCCGCACACAGCAGGGTAGGCAGAGGGAACCTAGTGTTAAGACACTCCGTTCCCCACTTTCTGCCGAATTCTGGAGGCATTGCGTGTTGAGGGGCAGAACTCAACGNATTTAATAATATAATGTAAAGTATAAAAATAGTTACTTTGGATTATCTTTGGGATAAAGACATTGCCGTCACTATTTTTCATTTAGAACTTCAACTGTAGAGCAGTGCACACAACGATAACTCAAGCTCTGTCGTTCTTGTATTTTTTAAATTGTTAGTCCACTACCATTGGTTATGGGATTATGCATCCTAGCTAATTCAAACCTGTAACTCCTAAGACAAAGAGTATAGATAGTACGGATATATTGATTTTGTATATCTAATTCTATTGCACATAAGTGTGTGATTTGATTAAATAAATATGCATCTTAAATTTATTGCAGGTAACTAGTAAACAATATTTAACATATCGTATACACACCAAGCATAAAAGATTTAATATCTAACATATTGGATACATATTTCATACATTTCAAGTGCATACATGCACTCGATCCACCATAGGTCGACTTGGTAAAAAATTGCTATTCAGGCAAGGATTGTAATCCACACATGCTTTCATTACACTAATGATACTGATATTCTCTAAACTTTGATAGATCATGATAGCTTTTTTATGGGAACCTAGTGTTAAGACTTTCCATTCCCCATTTTCCGGTGAAATTCTAGTGTTGAATAGCGGAACTCAGCGCCGTACTTTGGGTCGTTACCAGTGCTAGGAAATATTAAATATTTTATTTACTCAAGTGAACGTGGTTACAGTCGTACGTACACTGTGCGACAACTGGCAACATTATACTATATACATATATATATTTATACTGTGGTTACTAATAATGACTTTGAAGTATAAGTCAAAATATTTCAGCTCAGCGTCAAGCCAAATATCAAAACACTATACCACTTACTCAGTTTAATATTATTTATAGTTTTATATTAAAACAAAATGCCAGAATTAGAAGCTAAAAGAAAAGCTGAAGAACTTTCTCTAGTACCAGCAAAAAAAACTCGCCATGAAATATCCGTAGTTGGTACACGAGAAAAGGCTGTTGTAACCTCTTCGGTAAGTTACTTGTATTATACATATTAGATTTAAAATTCTTATATGGCAAAATATTAATTTATCACTAAAATTAATCTAAATTAATTAGCAGTTATCATCGTCTTATTTAATTATTAATTATAACTTTAACATGTAAAACTTGTGCTGATTTCAGGTGCCTAGAACTTCAAACTTATACGCACCGATTATGCTACTGGAAGGACATCAGGGTGAAATCTTCACAGCTAAATTTCACCCAGAAGGAAAACATTTGGCATCTGCTGGTTTTGACAGACAAATATGTAAGATATATCCATTAAATACCCTTAAAGTATTTTTAATATTCTTGTCACAAGTTGCTTGTACATTTATATTTTATGGTATAAATGCAGTTTTATTTTTATTTTTAAAGCAGTTAAACTTTATACATTAGCAATATTGAAATTAAAAAGGTGTAATAAATCAATACTTTTTTGGAGCATATAGAATTTCTATCCATAATTGTTATTAATTTTCCAGTCCTGTGGAATGTCTATGGCCAATGTGATAACATCATGGTAATGAAGGGCCACACTGGTGCCATAATGGAGCTGTGTTTTTCCCCCGATGGTGCCCACATGTATACTTGTGCTACCGACACTACAGTAGCAGTATGGGACGTACCCACTGGTACAAGGATTAAGAAGCTGAAGGGTCATGCAGGTTTTGTTAATTCTGTTTCGGGTAAGTCCCCGTTATAGTTTTATTGATTGAATGAGTAATGTTTTTATTATTTTTATATTTGAGGTTTTATTAACATTCTAAGGCAAATTTAGAAACACAGCAAATTTCATATTCAACTCAAACATTTTGAAAATTGCCTGGATTTTCAAAATGTTGAAATTAAAAAAAAATTGCTTATTGCAACTTATTTTTCCTGTTAGCGTATTGACTTACTTTAACAAGAATGAATGACTTAGTTAGAGTGGTTGGACAGCTTACAAGTTTAAAAAGCTTGTTAAATCTCAAGAACTATATACATTTGAATAGAAAAAAAAATGTTTGATGGATTTATAGAAAAAGACCATTGAATATATTGTGTCTTATTATTTATTTCTATGTATCCCACTGTATTTGTAATCAGAGTTACCTCAGCTACTAAGAATATGTAATGTGTTATGCAGAACTAATAGTTATTTCTATATGACCACATGGGCAAATTTACAGGTAAAAGCTAGTTGGACATAATGCCTTTTCATAATGCTATATTGTAAATCACAAAATATATTATCAAAAAATTTTTGTGCACACCCCTTTTGAATAAAAACAAACACATACAAGTAGGGATAAAAGTAGGGTGAAAAGAGTATGACAGGAAAGTATTTAAGACAATAATATTATGAAAGTCACAATATATTTTTCTTAAAACATTTGTCTTATTTTATTTTCCTTTCATATCATATCTTATTTTCATTAACTGTTTGAGAATAAATATTTAATGCCAACACTAAAGCTCAAAAATTAAATAAATATTTTTTTTTCTTATTTATTACTTTCTTCACACTCCTGTATTCTAGATACATAGATACTGTATGCAATAAATATATTTAAAATTAATTCCAGGTGCACGTCGAGGTCCAGAACTTCTAGTTTCAGCATCAGACGACAACACAATAAAGCTATGGGACGCCAGAAAGAGGAATCCTATAGCTTCCTTCGATAGTACATATCCTGTTACATCAGTATTATTTAATGATACAGCAGAGAAGATCATATCTGGTGGCATTGATAATGTTATCAAGGTGTGGGATATAAGGAATAATCAGATAGCATACAAGATAAAAGGACATACAGATACAGTTACTGGTAATTATTACTTTTTTTTTGGTTTATGGTGTATCCTGCATGTAGAAGGGTAAGCAGAGGGAACCTAATGTTAGTAGACACTGTGCTCCTCACGCACTGTATAATTTTCGAGCCATTATGTATTGAGTGGTGAAATCACCGCATTTAGCCATATACTTTATATTGGTAAAGAAACAAATCCTATAGCAGATATATAATTGTTATTTTAATACAAACAATTTATAATTAAAATGTTTCCTCATAGATGATAATTTGAACACCATTCACCTTTATGATAAGATATAGCACGGCGTTTATTCCCGCCACTCTACACGCAATGTCTTGAAAATTGTACATGGAATGTGGGGTACAGTAGTTAACACTAGGCTCACTTAGCCCACTCTGTTTACTTCACGCTGTATCCCACTGTATATCAGTGTAGGCATATATTTTTTTTATCTTTTTATTTCACTTCCAGGCATGGCTCTTTCCTACGACGGCTCCTATCTTTTATCAAACTCAATGGATAATACACTAAGAATATGGGATGTAAGACCATTCGCGCCTTCAGAGAGATGTGTTAAACTGCTATCAGGTCATCAGCATAACTTTGAAAAGAATTTACTCAGATGTGCCTGGTCGCCTGATGGGTCTAAGGTATTTATTAATAAATATATATTTTACCCTTTCAGACCTGAATTATTTTTTGTGTCCAATAAATCATCAAAAAATTGTAGCTAGAGTAGAGCAAAACGACTAAGGAGAACATTATGAAAAAAATCCTGGTTGTTAGGTTTTTAAGAAATAAATGTTTTTCTTTTTGTGTACAATTGTGCACATCCGTCCTACGTATTGATAAGACTAGTGTCTAAGAGGATTTCATTGGAATTATAAAAAGTTTAATTTATAAATGTTTTTATTAGAAAATATTAATTATTTTTATAAAATTAACAAAACATAAGAACAATTCTTATAATTATTAGCAAAAAAAGATTTATTTTTTGGGATAGGCAAATAGTTGGCACATAGGTAAATCAGTCATTCCCCCCATTCAAGAAGCATGTTTCATAAGTTTACATATGAAATGCTAAGAAACAGTTACATCTTTGGTAAGGTAAAGGTGAGCTTTGTATTTTATACATTTAATCCTGGATCTTCCCATGCATCTAACCATTTTGCACCATGTCCCAAGTGCCTCATTATGTGCAGGGAAATGCCCAACACAGTCTTGCTATATTCGCTACAGGATGAACCTCTCCTGGTCTTCTAGGAATAATTTGCGGTATAGGGCTACTGCCATTGGGCCGCCCTCTTTTACCGATGATAATTTTATTCCTCAACACCAGACTTTCAGCCAGCTGAAGACGAAAGTGAAGTACAGCTAAATCAGAAGCATGAAATATCATCTAGTCCATTTTTTTTATTTTATGAACAGCCTGTAATAGCACATGCGTTAATCTAATAGGTCATCTCTCCCCATTGCGTGATTGTATTTCCTGACCACTTCGGGCGTTCAACGTCAATAAATTTCTTGTCTTTCTTACACCTCCAGTTGACTAAGTCTTTTTCACCAATACCAACAAAATTAGAAGCAAGATAGGTAATCTTATTATCCAGCTACTTGACCACAGATACATCTTCGTCAAAACTACTTACTTCTTGAGAAAATCCCCGAGGGTTTTTATTAATTTCTTTATCGCTTAATAGCGACAGGTTGGCGAATCTATTTATACGAGCTGTGCATGTAGCCATAATGCCTTTTCGTTTCATAATTTGTAATAAATGATATGACGAGAAGTAGTTGTCAAAGTACAGCTCGTGGCCCTTGATTTCTCTAATTCTCTTAGTAAGATGATGGACAATAGCTGCACCGTATCCAATTTTTTTATCAAATTAATATCAAATTCTGGACTAGAACTTTGAAAAATCATAGGCTTGCCCATGTTTACCACATAAAAAAAATATTTTAAGTCCCCTTAAGCCAATGCCAAAAAATACATAAAAGGTAAACAAACACCTTTTATGTATTCTTGGCAACACGTTGTATTTTTGTACACATGTATTTTTGGCAAATCTGTTTATCAACACAAAGTTCTTTTTCAAGCGGTAACTCTAAATTTTGAATAAAATGCATCTTTGTAACTAGCTGGTATTACTGTATTATCAACAAGGTGTAAATTATTACGTAATTCAAGCTAAATATACCAGTAGCTAGATGTAACCGAAATAAAATTTCTATTTCTTGTGTAGTAGAAGGTGGGTTTATTTGAATGTTTTGCGTATATGTTAGTCATTTCAGGCATAATTTCAAATAATTGTTTTGGCACATACCGAAAGTAATAATCCACTGGGGCTTCAACTGTAGTGTCAATTGATATTGGTGGAAACCAATCTGATGACATTGTGCTTAGGAGTTCCTTGTGTCTTCATCTAATGTTCTGAAGTATATTTTCATGAGAGGACTATTTATTTTGTCGGTGGTATTTCATCGCAGGTGTCTTTAACTCCTGGATCATTCGGTGCAATCCACAATGAGCTGGGTCCTCCAGTGTCGGGTGGGAATACCTCTCGTTGGTTTTTATTGATGACATCTGCACCAACTCGGAAGGGCAGCAAATCTCTTTCAAATGTAAATCCAAACGTCATCAGATTATAGCTCCAAATCGGAAAAGTTCCAACATATAGGGCTTTCAAGGCGTCCGGTGAAAACGGACCGGGTTGACCGGTATCGGGTTGTTTTTATCTGAAAATGTAAAAAAAGTATTTTATCTCAACATATAACATATATTTTATACAGCATCAACAACAACATTAATAATATAGTTACAAACATATTCAAAATAGATTTTTCAAATACAGCTAGTATACTTCAGCAATCGTAAAAACATAGTTTACGCCTGATGTGTACATTTGTGTACAAATATAAAAATTGTGATAATTGATACAAAAATAGAATAACAAATTCAAATTATATGTTACTTGTGATCTTAGGAATATAACACATCAATTCATATTTTTGCAGTGCCTACTTTTTAGAAATTAAAATGACTAGTTTATCTACGTAGCTCCAACTTCGGTCAGTTACTGATCGAACAATGTCGAAAAAGTCACAAAGAATGCTAAGAGATGCCGTTAATAGTATAGATTTTTGTAGTTTATAATGTGGCGTTCACAATTGTAACAAGCGTTCTCAATTGCACTTGTAGCGAAATAAATACCAAAATTGCCTGTTTAGTGGCGGAAGTCAACGCCGAGCCTTGGCTTTACCAGACGAACTAAAAATTTATAATCATTTTTAAAGTGTTATTCCACACTTATTTAGAAAACGGCGCTCTGGCCGCTAAGTCATACGTGAACGTATGGCTTAGCGGCCAGAACGCCTGGTCGATTTCCAGGAGGCGCGGGTTCGAGTCCCGCTACGTTCAAATTTTTATACGTTTTCTAAATAACGAACTAAAAATATTTAACAATTTTACCACAAGTGGGAATCCAATACACAACCGTCGCGTTTTTAAAAGTCACACTTTGATGCCACCTGGTCACGACGGCCTCTATCATTTTGCTTTCTCTCCCTCCTACAACCAGGTGGCAGCAGGTTCGTCCGACAGGCACGTGCTGGTGTGGGACACCACGACGCGGCGCGTGCTGTACAAGCTGCCGGGGCACCGCGGAGCCGTCACCGACGTGCACTTCCACCGCAACGAGCCCGTGCTGCTGTCTGCCTCCGCTGACAAACTTATTTATCTGGGGGAGATTGAGCCCTAGGACCCTTCCTACAAACCTCCCGACTCCTAGACCACCTTCTAATAAAAACCATGGAAAATAGATTATAAAACAATATAACTACATCTCTGTAATTTAGCTTACCCTATCTTTTCCTAAAAGTTCTCCTAAGACGTAGACTATATTCCATAGTAATTGGGGAAATTGAGCCCAATAACCCTAGACAAAACTCTGTCTTGTATAATCAAATGATGGTTAATGATCAATTTCCATGTTAATAATATTTTTCTATATATAAAGTAAATCTACTACTGAACCACTCACTCCATTCTACTCCCATCCTACACCGCATGCCCATCCATATAAAGATTGAAAAATATTTTTTACGAAAAATTACAATATCCTATCTAAACATGTATAAATAATTAAAACCTTAGTACTTTAACTCTGTAATATAATGTATTGAATAAGATTTTTTTTATATTAAATCGCGATTATAAATATATTGTTTCATTAATTTTTTTTCATCTTAATCCATTCATACGTAATTAAAAACAAATATAATAATAAGCAAGACAAGTACTATAAAATAATTAGCTCAGAGCTATAAATTGTCACATCTTTACTCGAATGGTTTACAAGTGACCTCTGAAGAGTTCCAATATTCGGGTCCTGACTCTATCATTATACCAGCTTATTGACACCATAACATTATATTGTCACCTAAGATATGTATAACTGCCAAATTTTATGATGATACAATTATTACAAGTGGTTTCCAATTTCAGATTATTAAATTTGTGTTTAGTGGTGGAACTCAATGCCGCGCATTGCTGTGTTACTAGAGTGAGGAAATGAAAATATTTATATATTTTGTTTTTGTGCCCCTGTGCCATGACTGGCCTATAAGGTTAAACATGGCTGATTGTAAAAATAGATTATCTAAACAGATCTTTGAAATGAAAAAGAAGTTTCCTATTTTCTAATATTATATTTCCTTTACTAGAAAAGGGATGCTAAAATAAGTCCAAAACAAAGAATTACCTGTTGCATAAATTCCAGAATTTGTAATGGTTGTATTTTTAAGTAACTTGAAAAAGGAGGAAGGCAGTAAAATGATATTTGAATACAAAAATATTAAATAATATATTTGACACTATTTTTGACCATACCATACATTTATAATATTATACACAAAGGCTCTTTGGTGGTGGCAATTCAGGAATAAAACCTAATTTGAACTCTGCACTTTCGAATGCTTCGATATCAACTTGGGATAGTTCTTCCACCTTACTATATATCCCTTCTTCATTATAAGATGTTTGTTCAGAAGTATTAGCAAGCACCCCAAATACATTTGTCACTGGTTTATTAGAAATTTGAAAGATATTATTACTAGAAGGTGGGGTTGAACTCATCTGAGAGTCAAATATGTTAGTAGGTTCCATTTTCTGTGCAGCACTACTAAATATACTAGCTGGAGTATTCTGGGCTCTGTAAGCAGGTGGAGGTGGCCCAAAAACATTTTGTGTAGCTTGAGAAAATATTGATTTGGCTTGATTTTGTGTTTGAAATACACTTGGTCGTTGATTTTGTTGAAAAATACTTTGGTTAGCTTGAGCAAAAACTGATTTAGCTTGATTATTAGCATCACCAAACACTGTATTCTGGTTACCTAACCTGCTAGAAACTGATGATTTTTGAGAACTCTGACCAAATATTGAATTATTGGGGGCTTTATTAAACGTGGGTGTATTTTGTACAGCGCTGCGAAAGAGTGAAGACGCGTTATTGCCAAAGTTATGTGATGTACCAGTACTTAAATTTTCATTTTGAGACTGTGGAGCTAAAACAAATGAAGTGAAAATATAACTATTTTTTACATTTTTAGTAAAATAAAATTATATTATAATCTAACTCACCTCTATAAGTATATTTGGAACCGTAAATATGTTCAAATCTGCAACTCTGTCCGAAACGACAATGGCCTTGTTGAAAAAATTTACATACAACCATTGTGATAATTTAAATGAAATATTATATTTTTTAAATCGTCTATCTAGTCATTGTGATAGTTGCGTTGTCGTTTTTTACTGTAAATATTTAAAATGTAAGTTCAAAATTGTAAGATAAATGTTTATCATATACAAATTTAAAACTTAACAAGAACAACTGTCAAATGTCAATCTGTCACTATATCGTCATTTCAGACTTGTCTATTACTATTAACTAACTTTGCCCGCGACTTCTCCGGAGTAAATTATTTTATATATATATAAATCGATATAAAAATCGATTGATGCAGGGGGTGCCCTTACAGGCGTCGACTCCTCTCAAGCAGCCATGTAGTGCTTGCATTTCTTCTGGGACAGAGTACCCTCTTCCCTCCCCACCGGTGTCGCTGTAAAAGCCAATAGGGGTAACAGCATTAACCTCAAGTTCGAAAAAAAAATCGATTGAAATACCAGAGGAGCTACAAGTGCGTTGCCGATCTTTATATGCGGGACCGTGCCATGATGTCCTGCGATATGCGGAATAAGGGTAAATTTGAAAAAAATAAAATAGTAACGGTCTTTGTAATTTTCATCGCAATTGTCATTTTAAATTCACTGGCAAAAGTTCTTTATAATATCCTATAATTCACAATTTAGCGTTAGAGTTATGTAACGGAGTGGTTGGCCGTACTATAAGAAAAATATATTTTAATTTGTAAGTTTAAAAATCGCAACAAAACACATCGATGATTGATTATTATCGGCTTGCTTATAACGTCAATTATGAGTAATCTGTCAATACCGTGGTATCCATTTATAAAATACAAAATATAAAATCGTTTGTTTACGGTAATCGCTCTGATTGTTGTTCAACGTATCATAGCACCTTGCTGTATTATGTATTTTTTAAAGAATTATTAAGTTTACTCTTAATAATAAAAATAATGCGTGTCTTGTAATCTATTAATAGCGGTTTATTAATTAAATAGATAATTTTATTGATTTTTACTAGCTGTCATCAAACATATTGTAACGGTAATGTGCTCATTACAATATATTAAGGCATTTTATTATGTTTTTTTACAAACACACATTATACACACATGTATAATAAAAACAAGAAACGTTATATTTGACATTCCTTTTATAATAACAAATATTAAGTCTGTGGTTCTTATTTACTTCACGGTGCAGAATACTACTACCATATACCCTTTGGGTATATGTGTTCTGTGACTACTACTTTTCAAATTGCTTACAAAGTAAAGTTCTATGAACATAACTTAAAAGAAAACAATTAAGAATAGTAACTATTATTATGTGAGAAGCGGATAAGATTAGTCACGTTGTATTCTAGTTTAGTTTAATTGTCTAACAAATTAGTTTAAGTAATTTTAAATATAAATAATTTGATCAAGAATCATTACTTTAAACCAATGAATGCTTATTTTAAACGTAGTTAATTATTATAATATTATATAATCCTTATATCCTCGTCTGACTTTAGTAAGAATTACATTTTAAATCATTAAGAAGGCAAGGAAAAATTGTATTGAGTTTTAAAAAAATTTGTTTAAATTCTTAAAATACATTATAGTTGAAAAAAAAATTAAATTAATATTTCTATAATATATTTTTAACTGTTTAAATATATTTTTGTAATAAAATAACTCATAGGATAAAATATAATTTTTTACAGGTTACCTAAAATGAATAAGTCATTCTTATTGTCCATTGGTAAGTTTTTTTTTCATTTATTATTATTATATATACCATAGAATTTATATTATTATGAAATAAGTGTGAGGTTTAGTAGCACAATGTAGAGGTCCAATTTCTACTTGAGGAAATTAATCATTTTCATTCTCCGGTAATGAGACAAAGCTCCATCATTCCACATGGTATGTTTAAAAAAATGGACATTTGTCTACCCTGCTATTTGAATAAGCACTAAGCTGCTTCACTTATTTTACCAAAGAAAATGCAACGTTGCAATGTGCATATGGGATATTGTGTGAAAAAATGACCACATTAAAATATTAGTTTGTATATAAATCAAACATATCCAGAGTAGACCTTGAATCCTTGTAGCCTTTATGTTTGTGTGTATATGTTGTGTTAATATATATACTGTAAAGATTCATCTCAATCTGTTTAGTAGTTTTTGTGTGAAGTTCAAACAACTATTTTAACTAAAATAGAGTTATCTCTATTTTAATTATAGTGGCCTCTGTGTGGCTTCGCCTGCTTGTTCAACAATTTTTTTTTATCTCAATTACTTTCAGGATATAATAACATTATTATTTTAAAGACAATATCTAGACATTGATTACTAAAGTTTTAGCCAATAAAACACTTATTTTCGAGCAATATTGTTGCATGCAACTTTTTATATTGACAAAGAAAAAAATTTGAGCCAAATGGCGGCATAGGGGCACAAAGTGTGACTGTAAAATCGACTGGTTGTGGGTTCGATCCCAACTCGATTGACAAATAAAAAATAAATAAATTAGCTTCACCCTGTATCCTGCACACAGCATGGTAGGCAGAGGGAACATAGTGTTAAGACACTGCGTTCCCACTTTCTGTCGAGTTTTGGAGGCATTGCATGTTGAGTGGTGGAACTCAATGCCGTGCTTTGCTTCAACACCAGAGCAAAGAAATGGAAATATAAATTTAAATAAATATTCCTCGAGTGGTGATCAAACTCATAACCAGTCTAGTTTACAGTTACACTTTGTGCACCTGCACCATGACTGCCCTTAAATTATAAGCATAGATATTATACAGAGTGTTTTTATCATCACCACTTTAAAATAAACTACAGTTTTAACTACTCTATAAAAACAAAAGTAATAAAAAGATATATTTTCAAAAATGAAAAAGTGATTTTTTCAAACAAAATAATTAATAAAATTATCGTTGTATAATGAAACGCTATTTATCAAGAATGACGCACACAAACTCAATTCTATCAAAGCGATAACGCCGCACACGCCTCATTCACGAAACCGAGTCGTAGGTAATACCGGCGATGTTGAATTGCGTAAACTAGAACGAGAGATATCCCTTTCTCGTTTTAGTAGGTTTTTTGGAATGAAAAGTGGCAGATCGGCATCGGTAGTATGTGTTTTCGTTATTGGTTTCTATTCGTAACTGTGTCACACAAAATACAGTATGGATAAACATCGTGAAATGAAAAAAAAAATCTTACGTCTAAACTGTTGAGGTTAATTTCTTTAGGCATGGGTTTGAAACATTTTACCATATATGATGCCCGCCGATGTATCCCGTAAAAGGAGCGCAGACTCTTCAACCTGTATATCAATATATAGCAAGCATAAGCATAATATAAAAAAATATGTTTATCATACTGTAACATTATACCCATGTTTATCATAGCTTAAAATTCCCATAACAAAATTATATAAACAATCTATATGAAGCTATTATTGTTTCCTGTATCGAGAATAGCGATAACTGCAGCTAGCTAGTGTTAACAACTATTTATTGTTAGTAATCATTTCAAAGGATAATGCTTACACGGCTGTGGCTTACTTGTTTGGTGACGGACTGTATACAATGGTTCGATTGTGAATTGAAAGAACATAACCTACTTATAAAAAATATTATCGTTTGAAATGATAAGATAAACCTTTTATTTGGAACCGTCGTGGCGTACGGGCGCCAGCCAGCGTGCGACTTTAAACGAAACGACAGCCATTTCGGGTTTGATTCTCACTCCAGGAAATTAAGCATTTTAATATTTTCATTTACTTGCTCTTGTAATGAGGAAAAAAGGCGGCTTTTTATTCCCCCACTCCACACTCTCAAGATGCCTGCAAATTCCTCAAGAAATCGGCGGAAAGTAGAGAACGAATATGTCTTAATAGGAACGGAGAGTCTGAGAATACTAGGTTCACAGGTACTCTTTGCCTACTTTGCTATGTGCGGGATACAGGATTCACCACTATTAATTGAGGCTATCGTAGCTGTGTTGATTTCGATTCACACTCGAAGACAAAAATTCTTAAAAGACTGCTCTGTTAACTCAAAGTACGGTGTTATATTCCACCACACAACCCGCAATGTCTCGAAGTCAGGTGCACAGCGTAAAACGAAGTGTTTTGAAAATTGGTTCTCTCTGCCCACCCAGCTATATACGGGGTGAAACATGAAACTGTATAAAAATATTTAATAGAAAGAATTAAAATAATAATAATGTAAGAAGTGTCTCAGTTCGAATATCACTTCTGGTATTATTTATATTTTTTTATAATGTCACGCTAAATCACGCTTGAGGTCCTGGCCCAGGGGCACAGAGTGTGACTGTAAAACCGACTGGTTGTGGGTTCGATGGGGAACGAAGTGTCTTAACACTAGGTTCCCTCTACCTACCCTGCCGTGTGCGGGATACAGCGTGAGGCTGATTTATTTTTTTATGTCACGCTTAATCTCACACACAGTAATGTAATCTGAGGTAACCTAATGTTGGGATATTCCGGTCCCCACTTCGAACCAACTTTCGAGACATTACGTGGTGTTTGACGGAACTTAACGTCATGCTTGTCTTGTTATTAAAAGGAGAGAATGAAAATAATTCACCGGGAATCGAATTTAGAGGTCCCGGTCGGTGGAAAGAACTGTCAGGCGGCCTCACTATTTAAATCTATTTTGTTACAGGGAAATGGAGCACAAATCTATTAACTATAGAGATGCTGTACAAACTCGGTCTGTTGCTATATCATAGGCTAAAAAATAATAAAAGCTTCGACTTGACTACTGTTTATGAGAAAATTAAATTTTATTTAATAATATACGCTGTATCGACAGCGATATTGATGCTCATGGAGGAAACTATTTATGGATATGATTTTCTTGCTTTAATTATCGCATTTATTGTATACAAAAGTCCTGAAATCGTAAGTCTTTGTATTCTATTACGGCAATTGACTGTAAATGGTTGTGGGTTCGATGCCCACTCGGGGAAATGATTTATATAATATGTTTATTTTCACATTCTGGTAACAATATAAAGTGCGGCATTAAGTTCCGCCACTCAACACGCACCTTGAGAATTCGGTGGAAAGTGGAGAATGGGGTATCGAAATACTTGATTCCCTCTGCCGACTGCGTTATATGAGGATGCAGTGTAAAGCTACAAAAATAGTACATAGTAATATTGTCAAAAATATTATAGTTTATATTATTTAAAAAAAAATGTTAAAACTAAATCGTCAATGTCTCATTGTAAATGTGATGGTTGTGGGTTCAATTTTCACTCGGGGGACTGAATTAATTTCATAACTTAACCGTTTTGGTAAGACATGTTCTGTCGGTGTCGGTGTTGCTGTCAATCAATATAATTAATCGAAAATGGGCGGAAAGTAGAAAACGGAGTAGGGTGACACTAGGTTCTCTCTCTCTGCCTACCCAGCTATACAGTGTGAAGATAATAAAACATATTTATCTAGCGAAATTTACCGTCCTCTAGTTTTATGTCCAAAACTGGGCAAATTCTATAACAAAAATATAAAGTTTCAGGAAGTCAAAGGTACCGTGACGTACGGAACAGGTATGGCTTGCAGTTTCGTAGAAGGATATCTAGTTCACGTGATCCCCAACGACGGGGCGGACTTCGTGGGCTTCGTAAGAAACATCGACCGGTACGAGGCGACGCAAGGGATTGTGTTTCCGGTCAAACGTCTATTCATCGTTTGCACCAAATCTTTATTCTGCCCGCCAGATTTGTGCGAATTTAATAAGAAAAACAAGAATCTACCGTATTTAGAGGCTATGAAGGTAAGAGTATGTGCTGTTTAGACTTGGTTGATTACTATTTTAGATCATTTTGAAAATTGGAAAATTGTTAGCACTAAATGTAGTGCTAACAATTTTCCAAAAAAAATGGTAAAACAGCGAAAACAAATATGTTTTCGCTGTTTTACCATTTTTTTTCAGATATAACTTTAGGTTTGTAATGACATTAAACTATATTTTTATTTGTTTATTCATAATGATAATATCTTATAATATCTTATCCTATAGTTATTAGTTAATAGATGGACAAGGATTAATTTTAGGATATTTTATAACTACATACCTATAGTAAAGAATTGAAGAGTATCACTGTCACTCTCTTACATGAATAAATAACTTCTCCTTTCACAGCGCAAATGTTTACATTAATTATATTAATGTGTCTAGAAATATTGAACCTATGACCAATATAGTACAGTACCCAAATTATATAATTTGGGTTTGTTTAATCGACATAGCTCGATAACAACGTATACCTCATAGTGTGTTTGTTCTATACCCAAAATATAAAGATGTCCGAATGACATTGTTTTATTTACCTATTCAGTCGTTAGAAGACGTAGAGAAAGACGTGGCCGGTGTTAAGAACCGCTCGTACCGCAACTCCGCGTACAAGATGTACCGTCCGGGCGCGCCGCCGCTGCACCTGGTGGTGGAGTGCGCCACGCCGCTGCACACGCTGTACAAGGCCCGGAGCCGGCGCGCGCTCAGCGACGGTGAGATAGGGTGGGGACCTAATGTTAACACACTCCGTTCATATTGAGACACTTTCGAATTCTGGAGGCATTGGGTGTAGAATAGCGGAACTCAACGCCGCTCTTTAAATCGTTTTCGGAGCGAGAAATTAAAATATTAAATATTTCATTGTCACACGACAGTTGTGAGTTTCATTCTCACTCAGGGAAAACAATTATTTTCATTTCCCCTCCCTGGTGTTAAAGTGAAACGCAGCATGTCTCCAAAAAAACATCTCAATGCGTTCGTGTTCGATTCCTACTAATAGCAATTATACAGGGTGGAAGTATCAGCACCACTTTAAATGAAACCATAGTTTTAACTACTCCATAAAAGCCTAATACACTTAAAAAATCCCAAAAATGAAAAAGTGATTTTTTCAAACAAAATAAATAATAAAATTGTCGTTTTAAAATAAAACGCCATTTGTCAAGAACGGCGCACGCACAACGAAACCTATCGAAGCGAAACCGCCGCATACGCCTCATTCCGAAATCGAGTTGTAGGTATTGGCGGCAAAGTTCAAAGTAGTTTAACCTTTAGTAGAATTTTTGTAGTAGTATGGGTTTACGTTATTGGCATCTATGCGTAACTGCGTTACCACGAAATGCAGGTATGGATAAACAACGTGAAATAAAAAAAAATCCTACGTCTAAACTGTGTGTTTGAAATATTTTACCCTATATGCTGTTTCCGTAAAAGGAGCGCTGCCTCTTCCATCCTGTATATTATATACAAACTGTAATTTCTTGACCTATTAAAACAAAATAGATAATGGGGTAATCTCTAACGCCTAATATTAATAACCTATCTCCAACGTCAATCTTAGATTGTTTCATACATCTATCCAATCTAGAGATTGGATAGATATATGAAACAATCTAAGATTGACGTTGGAGATAGATTATTAATATTGGGAGTAAGTAGATGAAAGTGTAGAACGGAGTGTTTTAATATTATGAATTTTCTATACTCTGTGAAGATAAAATAAATTAAAATAACCAAATGAATTAATATTTTTTATAAAAAAAGAATAAGAAATCGAAAATTTTATTGTCTTTTCTTATTAAATAGTATTGGATAACGTGAACCCTCAAGAGGTGGTCGAAGATTTTTGCAATACTTTGGAGATTCTCGTAAAATCACCAGAATATGAGGGCAAATGCGAAATCATATATTTCGATGGTATGTATTATTTATCAAAAAGGAATGCCTTAAATTGCCATTAAGTTATTTCTGTGTCATGAAACTGGTTTTTTTATATAGTGTCACGCTGTGTATCGCGCATATAGCAGGGTAGGCAGAAGGAATCTGGGAGCCTAATGTTAAAATGCTCCGCTCCCATTAAGACACTTGCTTTCTGCCGAATTCTCTTCGCATTGCGTGTTGAGTTCTGGAACTCAATCCCATGCTTTGCCTCGTTGGCAGAGCGAGGAAAAGAAAATATTAAATATTTCATTCTCCCGAGTGGGAATCGAACCCACAACGACGACAAAAAAATATTATATTACAATATATATAAAAAAATATTTATTTACATAAACTTTTATACTAAATTTAAATTTGCTTGATGAACCTTTTGTTCAAAGGCTATAGCAGTTCAGCGATATAGCTTCTGACTAGGGGGCCGTTCAAGTATTACGTAAGCACTGTAGGGGCGGGGGGGGTCTTGGGTTTGCTTATTTTCGACGTTTTCAATGAAATATTTTTAAGAGGATTGCTTATTTTTGATGACATAGGGGAGCGGAAGGGGGGGGGGGTCAATAATTGCAAAAAAACTGCTTACGTAATACTTGAACGGCCCCTATACGGTTCTGGATTAGATTCCCCCTCAGGGGAATAAATTATATTCATGTAAAAAATTTTTCTTCTGCCTCCCATGCTGTATGCAGTAAATTATTTTTGATTATAAATTATGTTATATGAAGTTTCAATACCGTTGTTAAATTTTGCATAGTTTTGTTAGTAAAGCTTTTTATAACATTATTCATAAAAAAACATTAAAGTGCTAATTACTCAACAAAATTTAGAAATATCTTTCACACACTATACTTTAGTGAGTAAGTAAAGGATTGAAAATCATCCTGATCTAAGTTAAATTTTCAAAAAATTAAAAAAATATAAACAATTTATTAAACTTACATTTACCAGTCTTTTGTAAGTCCTGCATTAAGAAAACTTTTTTTTTCTTAAAATACACTGAACTTTATTAGCAAGTTTTATTAGCAAGTAAATAATACGAAAGAAAAACAACGTATTATTGAAAATGTCTTTGAAAATAAATTAAAATATTATACATAGTGAAATTACAATTTACTTTGATTTGTACCTGTCAAAAATTGTGGTACTTCCACAATATGGTTCTTTCGAAAAGTTGCCAGTACATAAATATTAGAATAAAATGTTTATACATATAAACGTTTTATTTGTCTTAAATATGCTCTAAAAAGATATATCTTTTTTTACTTTCAAAACTATTGAGTATTTTTTTTCAATATCTTTTTCTGTTTTTTTTTTCAGATAAGACTGAATATTTACCAAACGTGCTATTGGAAAGAATTCGTAAATTGGAACCGGACTTTGAAAATATTATTAAGGGCCCAAAATAGATAATGATATTTTTAATTTCATAAATGAAAACCAAATTTGATTTATTCTTTAATTATTTTAATTATAACATTTACTGTATTTTATAAAGCTCTCTGTTGTTTTAATATATAACTTTGATTTATATGAAAAAAATTAAGATTTTGACATTGATATCCTTTATATTGTTTATAAAACGCCTCTAAATCTGTTGGTTTTTTTAAAATTGTTAACTATTTTTTAGACTATTTTTGTAACTATAAATGCTTAAAGAGCATATTATTATATAAATTTAATATTAGTTAGATGCTAGCTAATAAATAATTTCTGAGTGATTTTTAATTCGTACTTGGATATTTATATTTTTTTACTTATATTGTGTTTCTTTTTGTGACTTGTGTGTTTTATGTTTCTAATAAAAAAAATGGTTATTTTAAATTCAAAAGTTGTGAGAATCATCAAAATAAATGTACTATATTTTTGCAAACATTTTTTTCAACTTCACGCTGTAACCCGCTTTTAGAAAGTGACTCTGCATAGAGGGAATATAGTGTCAAGACTATCAGCGCTGCGTTTTGACTACCAGAGCAGAGAAATTCAAATAATTTAAATATAATGATTCCTCGGGTGGGGACGGAACTTACAATTGTCGTATTTGCAATTCTGTTCTTAAGTTTCTGCTTTTAAATATTATTATTCATTCCTTTATATATATATTGACTGAGTTTAAGAATATTATTAGTCACTAGCGACCCACTCGCAGTCTCGCCCGCTTGCACTACATATTTATCAATTTACTAATTTGTTTCTCATTTTCTAATAATAATATAATTTTAAAATCAATATCTATATTGAAAACTAAAATTCCATCCAATTCAATAAAATAGTTATTTTATATATACTTTGGCGCAAATGAAGGTTCCGGTACTGATATAGTGGCACACAACATCAAAATGGCTATTTCCTATAGAGATGAGGAGGCAATATTAATAATACGAAATCAACTAACTGCTCCGCCATCAACATAATCAACGGCCAAATCCGAGTTGGATTTGACAAAGGGAACTGCAGGCCATTCAAGATATTAACGTCCACTTCAAATTTTAAAAAGAAAAAATAACATTTTTAATAATCAATTAAGTACAAAAAAGGCACGGATACCAAAAGTCTGTGGCGCATAACAACTCAATTATAAAAAAATACAGTATATTTAAAGACTAACTGCAACAGTCCACCTCTACGTGGTCATTACTAACTATTTTTACTCCATATTGCGAAACTACAGACTAGTTTTGCCATTTTCTAGATATACTTAAGCCATACAAAACTATTTTTTATTAAATATCATGTTTGGGCAATAAAACGGTAAAGAAAATTTATTTTGCGGGATTTTTGTATTCTCTGATAGGTTTTTGATAAATTGTAGTTATGTTTGATTTTTGTATGTTTTTATGTTTCCGAGGAACAAAAAAAATTGTGGCATTTTTTTATGGTTTTTGAAAACATACACAAAGCAGCTGTAGCATATATTCTATATGCTTTTTGTCTTGAAATTATGTTGAGTTATGGTAACTTCTCCAACGAATCTAGCTAGCTAACTAATGCCGGCTAATAGTGCCCAACATCATCTGTAAACTTTGTGTAGAATCTTTGTCATACTCAAGTATGAGTTACGGTGGACGTAAAGGGCAATTTGGAGGGACTGAGCCTACTAGACGTTTGAGACTTCAATGATCTTATTAGTGGGTCCCAGGTGGTAGAAAGTTTCCAACCATCCTCTCTATTGAAATTAGGATGTTTTTGTATTTCAATAGCCTCGCGGATCATTCTAAGAATGTATCTGTTTTCCTTAGCGAGGATTTAGGGTTTATCAAACCTAATGTAGTGGCTGGGTTTATCCACAGTATCAGCTCACACACAGCTGACTTCGATACATGCCCATTCTTGATATCGGAGATGTGTTCCTTCACCGTAACACCGATGCTTCTCTTTGTTTGACCCATGTATGATAAGCCACAGTCACAATCTAGTTTGTATACAACTACACTCTGTAAGGAATATTACTTTTCACTGGACTCAAGAATTAACTCATTTTCTTGTTAGGCTTGAATATAGTTTTTATGGAAGCTCTCCTTAAGATGTTGCCAATCCTGTCTGTAACCCCCTTCACATATGGTAGAAGTGCCGGCTGTCTCTCTACTGTGGGTGGCTTGTTGGTCTTCTGACAACGCTGGCGGGGAACTGGCAGCTTGTTCTGATGAAGGGCATTCTTCACCTGGCGAAGCTCGTCCCCTAGGTGTTCAGCGTCGCAGAGGTGGTGTGCTCTCCGAAACAAAGATTTGCCAACGGTAGATAACTGTGTAGAATGGTAGTGAGATTCACCATTGAGGTATCTATTGGTGTGCGTGGGTTTCCTATATACTGTGTGGCCTATTGTGCCATTGGGAAATGTATAATCTAAAATATACGCGATTAATCCGCTTAAAATAGTTTCATTTAAAATGTGTAATAATCGTGAAAATCAAAGAACTTATTAAATAATCATCAGTCATCTTATATGATCTGTGAAGCCGTACTCTTAAAAAAGTCAATGTATTATATTTGCAATTCCTATAAAACAAATTTAATCTAAAGTATGCTAAGCTTTGTTTCAGTAGCAAACGTTTTTAGAAAATAATAAAGTACCAGAATACTCAGGATTAGTTGCTAAAATTTTTCATATGTTTCACATTTAGAAGCTAATATGAGCATTTTGTAGTTTTTACAATCTATCCATTTGGACAGATTCTCGCATGTCTGGGCGGACTGTGACTTAAGACTATTGAACATTATTGAAGGATTGTCCTGATTGGTTGTCAGGACCATGGCACTATTAGTTTTTAATATATATTTCTTTATATTTTTAATAACAAGTATACACATTTTTTGTTTTCATATAGTTCTTATAAAGGTTGGACTTTTATGTATTTTTTTTTCAATGAAATAGCATTAAGTTTTTGTGTCAAACCAATGCTATTTGCCAATTTGGCAAATCTGATATTTTTCTAGGATACAGCACATTAGTCTTTTACGAAATTGAATTCAAGCTTGGTAACTTGAAGCTTGCTTGCCGCAAAAGACTGTTCCACAATGTTATTTCTCAAAATTTTACATACAAAAATTTAGAAATTCATTTAATAAAAATATGATATTTAATATTATATAAATTACCAATTAAATGATATTTTCAAAATTCATTTTAAGATATTACGTAGATAACCGCCTGCTCCATCTATTTTTGAAATCGTATAATTAAAATTTTAATTTTGTAGGATTAGAAAACTTAATAAGAACGTATGACTTGTTGGTGAAAGCATTTAGGCTTGCAATTGACGTGGGATCGAACCTACCTAGCTACGTTCAAATAGTTATAGTTTTTATATATCTTCAAAAATATAACACTTAATAACATTAAACATAATAACATAAGTTTTAAATATATATAGTGTAGCATATCAAATAAATGGGCTCTCAAATTAATATCTGAAATAACTTTTGTTTAAAAATAAAATAAAAATAAATCAGCTTCACGCTGTATCCCGCACACAGCAGGGTAGGCGGAGGGAACCTAGTGTTAAGACACTTCGTTCCCCACTTTCTGCCGAATTCTGGAGGCATTGCGTGTTGAGTGGCAGAACTCAACGCCGCGCTTAACCTCGACACACCAGAGCGAAGAAATGGAAATATAAATTTAAGTAAATATTTCATCTCTTCGAGTGGGGATCGAACTCACAACCAGTCAGTTTTACAGTCACACCTCGTGCCGCTGCGCCACGACTGGACTCAAATATTTGTTTAAAAAGATGAGAATTAATCACGATCTTATCCCTATCATAAACTATAAACTATATCTATTCTACTATAAAAGTTGGGTTTGTTACTACAAACAAATCAAATTTAAAATATTTTTGGGACGTAGATACTCAATTTTCTATGCAAGATTTACATGCATTTGTAAATGCATTTATAAATAATTTTATTTTTATAATTTGGAATTAATAAACTGGCTATAGCTCATGGAACACAATAATTAGCAAGTACTTAGTTTTGGTTTGGCCGAAGGTTCATATTTTGGCCGAAACCAAAACTTTGGCTGGAACTGTAATTTTTGGCGAAATCGAAACCGAAATCGAATCTTCGGTTTGTTACTAGTCGAAGGAAGCTTGCCAAAATACAATAGTGAAAACTGCAATTAAATTGAGTAAGCCGTTTCTCAGATTAGTTTGAACAAAGGCACACCTTTGTTGGCAAACAAACAATAATAAAAAAAAAACAAAATTTTTGGTTTATTACCGTTACTTATTAAATACCACCAATATTTTTATTCTTATAAGTATATTTTCCAGACACCATTCATTTACAGACACCGATCCGTTACGATTTTATTATAAGTACACATATAGACCAGTACATTGTCCATATTAATTGTTAGATATAAAAAAAAACAAATTTACCACATGTTGTGGTTTCGATTCCGAACTCGAGGAACTCGAGGAGATGACATTTATATTTCCATTTCTTCGTTCTGGTGTCGAGGCTAAGCGCGGCGTTGAATTCTGCCACTCATCACGCAATACCTCCAGAATTCGGCGATAGCTTGGCCCCTTGTCTCTTGTAGAGCGTTGATTTTTTATCATTTTAAATGTATTTTTAATAACAATTTATATTTAAAAATGTGAAAATCATTTCTCTTATGTATAAAAGTATATATTGATTTTTTTATATTAAATGATATTTTAGAAATAATGACAGTGGAAGAGGCGAAAGAAGTATGTACAAACCCTACGGTCTGTACTTTGCGGCCTGTCTTTGTCGCTCTGGTCTCTCTGGCTACCTCGCAAGGATTAAAGCTAGCCTGGGTTAACGTCACAGTATCAAAAAGTAGATTTTAAGGTTAAAACAATAACTAATACAGTGGTTGTAAATATGGTAGGTAATAAATTCTTTTTACATATAATTATATATATATAATTAAATTTGATACTAGTAGAGGCCGAGGTCGAGTTCTTCGAGGCATTGCGAGCGAAGAAATGAAAATATTAATAAATAATATTTCATTTCCCTGAGTGGGGATCGGGCCCACAACCATTGTGTTACATTGTGCCTCACAATGGCCTTAACATTATTTAAGATTCCAATATATTGATAAATATCCCCAATAATAGATTTTCTAATATATCTACCAAGAAATAGAAAGTAAATAGTTATTTTTTTACTATCTGTATATATCTGTGGTATTTTTTCAAATCTTTATACATTTTTTTTCTGTAGTTAGCACGTTTGTGAATTATCAAATTATACAGCAATGTCAAAGTGTCGCTGTCAAAATATCATAACAATTACACGTGTTTTGTTTTAGTTTTAGTTTCCTGTATTTTTGTAGTAAATTGATGCATTAATTATAAAAAATGGGTAAAAGAAAATATGATGGTGAATCTAAAGATAAGCCTAAGAAAGCTAAAGGCGAAAGTAATTCAGAAAATCCCGAAATATTTGATACTCAAGAACAACCTCATGATGAAGACGAAACTGATAAAGAAATGTTAAAATCAGATAGGCCTCGACTATTTGATGTAAAGCATTTTAGGAAAGAAATACAAGGAAAACAAGGCCAAACAATGGGTTGGTTATTTTTTAAGTAACACTATTTTATTTATCTTTTATAAACATATATAGTAGAATTCACTTGAGGCTATGGTGGCGCAGTGGCACAATTGTGAGACTAATAGCGATAGTGGTGTGTAGGTACGATTCAATGAATTATATTAATATTTATTTCCTCGTTTTGGTAACAAAGTTGGCAAAGCATCAAGGTTGGCTTCCGCAATCCTGTGAATTTGTAAATAATTGATTTTAAAACGTCTCCCTGAGTTACTCGTGCCAGTAAAAAATTGCATGACATTAAATTAATTAAGCATGTAACTTCTTGTTTTGAATAAAATTATTTTGATAAAAATACATTGTGCATTGTGCATGTTCCAAAGAATTATATATATTATATATATTATATATATATATATATATATATATATATATATATAATATATATATATGTCTTGATTACATTGTTAAAGTAATGTGTATAAATAAATTTAAATAAAAATTTAAGCTATTATAATTTTTTTTGTAACATTTCAGCTTTGACACAATTTCTACAAGTGTGTCTAAACCCAGATGCAGATGCAGATTACATGTTAGCGTATTTGAAAATTGGTGGAAATTCACATGAAATATTACGTCAAATAACACAAGATAATAAAAAGAATTTGACATTAGCTACTCCCACCTTCCATTTGTTCCATTTAATCGTACTGAAAGTTCAATCTGATTTACCACACATGATTCCTATAACTGAGGAGGCATGTAGATATTTCTTAAATACATTCATATCAACTGTTGAAATTATGATCAGTGAAAACTCGGGGCCTCGGCACAGAAAAATAATATTAAATCTTTTTACATCCATGGTGACTTTAAATTCAGATTTAGGTGTGGAAATCCTAAATCAACTACCGATGGCACCTAAAAATTTACAACATGTTGTTGAAAAACCAAATTATAAGGAAAAAGATAATGTAAGAACTGCATTTGTTCATTTTATGACATCTTTTCTTGTTGATGGTCACTTGCCACTTATTAAAGCATTGTTAGAAAAACAAGGTCTACTAGCATTAGTAATACCAGGTTTGGTTCAAGATGAGGCAGATGCTGTGCTTATGTTTCTAAATATTCTCAAAAAGAATGTTATAGAGAATCCATTGATATCTAAAACATTGAAACTAAAAACATTCAGTCACCAAGTATTACACAATATGTTCAAAATTTTCACATGGAAAGGTCCACCGGAGACTGAACGTAAACCTGAATCTCAAGAAGACATCATAGCCTTACTATCAGAAATAATACTAACGTTATTCACATCTCATAAACTTGGGCTTTATTTTATTGACAATACATTAGGAACAAGTGACTCAAATAAAAATCAAAATTTATATAAAGCATTGCAATTATTAAAACGGCCCTGGGAGAACGAAAATCAATGTGACGTAATACTACAAATAATATACAAATGTCCAGATCTACATAGAGCTATAATTGGTGTGATAGAACAAAATTTCCAACCACAACATTCTTCTGTGTGGGAGAAAACCATAGATTTCACTGTAAAACTTCTAGAAACTCTGAAACCAGAGAAATTAATACCGAGACTTAATAACCTAAACGTCTCTCAAACGGCTAATTTTATTCGTTTCATAACAGTGCCGGTACCCATTTTAAAATTAATTAATTCGGGCATATCAAAAGATTTGACAATATCTATTTATTGTATAAAAGTATTAGTTAAAATGTTGCAAACTCTTAAAAAATATATGAAAATACTAGAATTGGAAGATTCTGATATAAAATTCGTAGAATTAAAGAATAAGTTGGATAATTTTCTTCCCAAACATATGCCGCCACCGAGCGTAATTGTTTCGTTAATAAATGATACAATTGATAAGAATGATTTAGAAACTTCACACGATTTTAGATTACCGTCGGTGAATAAAGCAGATTCACTACTAATTTTAATAGATTTATTATTATTGTACAATTATACATATCCAAATTCATTTGAAGCTTTAGAAGGTACTATAGATTTGAAGAAAATCCTGGAATTTTCTAAAACTTTGTCAACAGGAAATCTGTCGTTTTTGAAATTCAAAGTGGTTTCGTTATGGTTGTTACTGGATAATTCTGCATTAACATTACAAAATCCGATGTTTAAAGAGTTATTTTTAATTATGTTAGAAGTTTTTACTGATGAAAACGACACGTGGATTGACGCAAAGGACACTTTGTATTTATTTTTCAAAAATACAGAGATATTTGAAAGTGACGAAGATGAGATCCATTTAATGTTATACACGTTAAGAAATTCTAAAGTCAATCCAATATCTCTTGTAGGAGATATTATAGAATACGTTTTGTCAAATGGCAAAGAACTATCAGAATATATTAGAAATCAAGTCGTAAATTTTGAAATTTCCGATGAAGACAGCAAAATAAGTTTAGACAATCTCTTCAATGATTTAATGCACGACAAAAATACTGACGAAAGTGTGTTTTTGGAGAAGAAAATCCCTTCGACATTCATTGTTGGATGTATGCAGTACATACAAAGTAATAGAGATGCTAAAAAGAATTTGAAGCCGTTTTTATGTTTGTACGTTTCTAATTTGTTACATTGTAACTATTCACCGGAGCTCACTGAGGTTTTGATAGGTGATTCGAAATTAGATATCCGGAGTTATGTCGCCGAGTGGATGGTGAAGCCAATTGTTTTCCCCGAAAGTACTAGTTCAGAGGAAACACTTAAAAATTTATCCAAATCTATAATAGAAAATGAAGAAATACCCTTAACTGGAATTTTCTCAGTATTAACAAAAGGAGGTGATGTAAATGATCTAGAGATTAATGGTACTAAATACAAAATAGACTATTCTAAGCCTTTAAATAGTTCTAATTTATTTATATGGTCGAAATATTTAATGTTTTGTGCAGTAAGATTGGCAAGTATGGACCAACTTTCGTTAAAACAGCAAAGAATAATATCCCTGTATTTTGAGACTATAATTGCTTTAGGAAAGAAGTTTCACATGATGAATATATGCAGAAGTATAATTTTAAATCTGTTCAAAAATGCACATTTCCTTAAATTGTTTCAACCCATTGATGTGAGCAAAAACTCGTCAAACGTTCTCGTAACGCAATTATTGCTCCAGATTATAGAACAAAATGCAGATATTATTAGATTCTTAGACAAAAAGCACTTTATTCTCAAGTCTTACCAGCAAAAAACTTATAGTGAAGTTTTAAAAGTGTTGATTAAAATGAAGAAGAAGAAAAACGTTAACAGCGATTTAACTATCAAAGTTCTGGAAGTCATAGGTTTATCTAAAGAAAATGATCACAAAATGTTTTATCATATATTTTCTGTGGACACAAACGCCTGTATCAAAGAAGATAAAGAGCCTAGCATTGTGCTTAAATTATTACAAGTTTTAATACACAAGTATTCACAATCGGTGTCGATAGAGTTGCCAGATGAAATGTTGAAGAAGTGCATGATATTGTATACAATGTTGCTATCTACGAAAGATATAATACCTAATCTAACTGAAATCGAAGAAGTGTTAACCGAATATTTTGAAAATAAACCACAACAAGTTAGTTTAGTGACTGATGATGATTTCAAAAAATTTTTTGTGGCCAACTCTGTTAGAAAGACAACGTCATATTTAGCTGCAATATTATTAAAATATAATAGCAGATTTTGTAATATCTTTAAGGAAGAAATCAATCGGCCTGAAATATTAAATCAAAGGGAAATAACGTTGCCACTAAGTAATGCTTTACTCAATCACAGCCAATTTGTCATAGAAAATAAGGAAATGCTGACGAAAATAAATGAAGAATACAAATCTAATATAAATAAATTTTTAGAGAAACCTCATAAAGCTGGTCAAGTGTATTTAAATTCTAGCAATTTTATTAGAAAACTTATAATAGAATGTATGAATGTCCAGGAATGCCAAAAATTCTTTTCCAAAATACACAAATTCGAAACAGTTGAATTGAGTCACATTAACTTAATGCAGGCTGTCTTCTTAAAACTTTGCCTCCCTAAAAACTCTTCTAAAAAAGATCATTTAAATAATTACTACTTGTCAATGCTAAATTTACTAACATTAGCAATAAAAGAAAACAAAGATGCAATAGTTCTAGATGATCTGGTGTTAAATATTCATAAAATTACACAAATTATAAAATCAGTGGAGAATTTTAAAATAGATCAGAAAGAAGATTTCAAAAATGTTACTGAAAGTGCAATTTGGCAAACTTTCTGTAAAACAGTTTTAAAAGATTCATTGAAAATAAGAACAGCGGAGGAAGAAAATTCATCAGGTCCTAAATTGTTATACCTACTATCTTGTCTTGTAAAATTGTTTTACCAAGAAGGCCATGATGACATTGTCACATTGTTTGACATGGTCACGTCACATTCAGAGTTTCTAAACGTAATGCTGAGTTATCACAGCCCGGATATAAAATCACGTTTACTAGAATTTCTCTTTGTATTAATATCTACGAATAAGTCAGTTATGAAAACTCAACAAATACCGGTCTACTTAAGCGCATATCGAGCCACCAGAAGTCCTTCAGATAGGCTAATATTAACTATTCTTCGCTTTTACGAAATCAACGATTTGCCAGTCAATGAATATAAGCCATATGTTTGGGGAGACTCGGCAGCTAACCATTATTCGGTTCGTAAAAATAGAACTTCTACACTTTGGAGTCATCCTACACCTAATCAAGTCATGAACTTGTTCGATAAAGAAATCATTGAAAGAACAGTTTCACATTTCCCTGTAAATCAAAAATTAGACTACTATTATGAAGTTCCGCCTATAAATGGGATAACAGTAAAGAATTTCTTAGAGAAAACTATAAGAGACTACAAGTACAAACCTAATACGAAGGAAACTGAGCGTATTATCGAAACTTTGCTTATCAGAGATGAATATAATCAAGTTTTGAATGAATTGAAAGCAATGGATGTTGTATCAACATCTCATGTGCATAATGATGATAGTATTTACGATCCTGCGTTTTTATTTCCTCTTTTGGGCCATCTTCTAGCACCGGGGTCCATAGCGTCTTGTTTTAAATTACTAAGGTCGGGATTATTGTCAGTTCCGGTGATGGGTCTAAGTTCAAACTGCCCGTTGATGCGCGCTGCCGCCTACCACGTCTTGCATAGATTCTGCTTGCTTTTGGAAACTGAAACGTGAGTATTTAACATTACTCTCTAATTTATTAACGTCTCAAATTAACTATTACCAAGTACAGGTTGTTTAAAATAGATTTATGTAAGCAATTTAGTTTCCTATTTTAATTCTATTGTAAAAGTCATATATGTCATAGATGTTGGTCCGTTTAATATTATATGTTGAATATCATGGTATTGGAAACTGCACTTCTTTTAGATATTAAGTCCACATCTAATGTGTTGATATGCGAGTCATAGAATAACATCAAAGTATTGAATTTTATTCTTTTTTTTTTATTTTTCAGGAGACACAAAAACGACAAGCTTCTTCTCAATGATTTTATAACAACGTTACGTCAAAGTTTATCGACTGCTATCATCCAAACAAACGATAGCGAGTTCAACGGCATTAAAAATCCGAAACTACCCGCAATAGGAGCTTTGTACTTAGCTAAAGCGCTAACAGTATCGACTTCTCCATCCGACCCTTTATATAAACCAGTAAATAACTTCCTAATCGCAAAACAGTATGTCGATTTAACCGTAATTCCAGATTTTCTAAGTCTTTTCCATGACAGTGACATGGAATTAATAGAAAGACGTCTCTGGTTATTAAGGATAATAAGAGATGGTACAAAAACAATAACAGATCTAACAGTTGTGTTTAAAACTATGTGCCTTAAAATGATATTGGACATCTATACTACAGTTCTAAGTGATAAGAAAACTAAAGTTGCAATCTTAAGAGCTCTTAACTCGATGGTAGCCATACCGAGAGGGTTTATAATATTAGTTGAAGGTTACGGGTTCATGTCCTGGTTGAATTGCGTGGTCAGAAATATTAATGGTGATAAAACAATAGTAAAAGAATTGATAGATCTGTCTAAAACAATAATCTACAGTTTGGGCCTTAGTGTGATTAATAAAAACTGTTCTAAACACATCTTTAATGGAAACTCAGATGGTTTGGCAGAATTTAGAATGAAAAATGATTTGGAATATGAAATTTCGAGTGTTATTTATAATTTGTTGCCTCACACAAACGAAATGGATATAGAAGAATTTCTTACGTATATCGAAATATTTAATCTAATAACGAAAAGGTCCATTAAGTTTATGACTAAAAAGCAAGTTTCAAATATATTGGCTTGTTGTATGGAGCGATGTAAAAACTCTGATTGTGTTAAAGTAGTTCAACAAGCAGTGAATTTGAATAATCCTTTGATTTTAAAGAGCAAAGCTATTAACAATGTTGTGACGTCAGAAGCCAGGTTGTTAGAGGAATTGAGTTCTTTTGTACAGAAATATATTGCTTAATACTTTAAATGTATTTTTATGTAGAATATGATAATAAATAGTATATTGTAAGTTATACTTGTTTTAATGTATCTAAATAAGTAAGTAGTCTGTGAATTAGGTTAAAATTAGGCAATATGTTTTATAGTAAGGGGTGCGATAATTTTTTTTTATTAAAAATGTTTGTAACATAATGTATTTTACAGTAATTTAAATAAAAAAAAAACAATACATGACAAAAGTTTATATATAAGTCCAGCTCCCCAGAAAATATCTCTAGATACGCCCATGCTTGACTCGCATTCAATTGGATGTTTTGTAATATTATATGAAAAACCTTGACTTCAATTTCGATTCAATAACTAACTATATGGACTATTGAACTTTAATATCCGTTGATAGAAATTAGTTCCCATGAAGGAATTATACAACAATATTTTCAACAGATCTCATTTGTGTACTTAACTTGAAACTTTATATTACAATGCTTTTAAGATTTTTTTTCATACGCTTCAAGCTGTATCCTGCACTGGTGGTAAGCAGAGGGAACCTAGTGTTAAAACTCCGTTCTCCACTTTGCGCCGAATTCTGGAGCCATTGCGTGTTGAGTGGCGGAACTCAATGCCGCCCTTTGCCTCAACACCAGAGCGAAGAAACAGAAATATAAATTTAAATAAATATTTCATTTCCGAGAGCGGGGACCAAAGCCACAATTAGTCACGCTTACAATCACACTTTGTGTCCCTGAGCCACGACTGGCCTATAAATATCTATAATATGAGCTATTTTTTTAACAAGTAGGCTAATGTGTTTATCAGTCGGAATTTATTCTTTAACCAATTAAACAAGGAGCACTAGGAGTAAAATGTTATGGTCACGGCTGTTGATTCTATATTTCAACGAATTTGTGGTTTTTTTAGCTTCACGATGTATCCTGCCCATAGCTATATAAGCAGAGGAAACTTGGGAACCTAATTTTAAGATACTCCGTTCCTATGAAGACAATCATTATCATGTACTATCTTTTATATAAACATTGAAAAGGCATTACTGGCATTATACAATCGATGTACGAAATATTATTTTCTAAACAAAACGTGAGATGGAATCGTGACGATACAACATTATGAACGTGCTTTGAGCAAGAAACTCTGTCTTGTAGTTTCCCACTCCACTACACTATAAGAGAAGAAAGGTAATATATTAGAAGCCGTGCAGTATCGACGGCGGTGGGAAAGCGCTTAACTGTATGCGACTGCGATGGTTGAGGGTTCGATGCCTATTCAGGGGACTTAATCATTTTCATTTCCTCGCCCTGGCAACATTAACAAACCACTTCCCACCGACGGAACGGTTATTATTAACACTAGGTTCCCCCTGCCCACCCTGCTGTGTACGGAATACATATACCGTGATGCTAAAAATAGAATAGTAATGTACAGAATTTTAAGGGAAAGGGAAATTATATAATCGTTTATTTCTATACCTCCCTGTAAGGAAAAGATAAACATTGATAAATAAGATAACGCTAAAAGCTAAAGTTAGTTCATGGATTAAAGATATAAAGTATGATAAAAACTTGGAACACTAAGCTGTACGGTAAGTGTTTTATTTTTCTTATCATATTGCCTCCTTGTTTATGTGTACCGCCCGGGAATCAAACTTACGATCTATTATGGAATATTTACATATATTCATTAATTAGAGAAAATATTTCTTAATGTTTTAATTCGTATTGCAGGTTAGGCAGAGCTCAACGCCGCGCTTTGGGATTTTATTTTTTTCCTAGAGCGGTGATTGAACGTTTTATATTTTATTCATATTTACTGCGTATTTAGTGGCGGATTTTAATGCCGCGCTGATTTTGTTACCGGACCAAGGAAATGAAAATAATTTACTCCCCTGAGTGAGAATGAAACCCACAACCACCGTGCTTACACTCAGAGGCGGTCCCGCTGCCACACCAACACTTTATAAAGTAAAAAGTATATGATTTTCACTTTATAAAGTAAAAAATAAAGATACAGCGGTGCGTATAAAGTTACCAACACGTTGTAATATATACGCGAACATAAAATTCCTTGCTGTGATAGCCGATATTGATTTAAAATGAGTTTAAAACTTTTTATTCTTCTAAAGATTTCTTTCGAGTTAAATAAACTATTGTTTTTTTTGATAAATATACACTATTATTTTTATTGCCTTACATATAAAACCAAAGTTAGTTTTGGGGTTCTATGACGAACAAGCAAAGAAGTTGAGCGAAAGAAGGTCAAGTGTGAGTCGGACTCGCCCACTGACAGTACCGCACTAATTTCATGATAGATTTGGTCATGGGGACGTGACTTATAAAAGTTGATAAACTGAAATTCTTAGGCGTATGTGTGTGACCCCGTAGGAAGTGACATAAATAAGTTACATCTTTTTTTTCATCTTTTAATACAACGCTTAAACAAATTACATTAAAAATTAATTATAAAATACATTTCAACACCTTCTGACGTTTATTTCCATGTACATAAATTACACGTAAAGCTCGAAAGGCGCTCCAGGATGATACTCAGTATCGAGTTACGACTATAACTTGTTGATATCGATATCCTCCACGCGATCTCGTCATCATACTTAAACAAAGTATATGTAATAATTATAAGGATTGTTGTAGGAAAACAAAGAAATTGTAAGAGTAATATATGCGGAATACGGTGTAAAGCTAAATTAAAGGTCTTTCGCGACTTTTACACATTGTAAAATAATCTCCTTAATCGGATCAAACGCGTAGGTATATATATATATATATATATATATATATATATATATATATATATATATATATATATCCCCCCACTTTCCGCCAAATTCTGGAGACATCTGCGTATTGAGGTGGAAATTGAAATAAATCAAATATTTCATTTCCACTCGGGGGAATCGAATCCACATTCTGTCGTTATACTTTTATAGTCGCACGCTTGTGCCCCTGCATCATGGCTGGCCCCATAAAAATATTATTAAAAAAATAAATTAAATTACCTTCACGCTGTATCCCGCACACAGCAGGGTAGGCAGAGGGAACCTAGTGTTAAGACACTCCGTTCCCCACTTTCTGCCGAATTCTGGAGGCTTTGCGTGTTGAGTGGCAGAACTCAACGCCGCGCTTAACCTCGACACCAGAGCGAAGAAATGGAAATATAAATTTAAGTAAATATTTCATCTCCTCGAGTGGGGATCGAACCCACAACCAGTCGGTTTTGCAGTCACACCTCGTGCCGCTGCGCCACGACCGGCCTCTGTAAAAATATTGTAATCAAAATTAAAATTTTCGATTACGGTTTCAGTTCAGTGGATACGCTGCGCTGGTGACCGCAAGTTATTAGCGAAGCCAACCAGTCACTGCCCTACCGTTTTGTGGTTATTGATTTATACCTTTCGTGAATTTGACTATGTCATAGTATAGTTACGAAGAACCGCGACAGTTGTGGGTTCAAAATTTGGGCGGTCTTAATACTAAATTCCCTCTGCCTATCTTGCCATGTGCGGGACTCGTTATTATTAGCTTCACAATTCCGCATATAACAGAAAAAATAAATCTTTTTACCAGAACGAGGAAATGAAAATATTAAATGTTACATTCAGTTTGGAATTAAATATGATCAGAGTGGAAATCGAATCCACAACCGTCGTGTCTAACGCCACACGAATGTGTCACTGCGCCTATTGTAAATAAAATTTTGTCTATATTACTTGGTTTAAGTTAAACAGTGGCGTGCTACCGATTTAATGTTACATTGACACGCGACTACCCTAATTTTTTTAAATACCTGATTTATATAGATTTTTCACGTAACATTTGGTATTTTAATCAAGTTATTTGTGTTTGAGTTATTTTATGTGATTATTTTATGTTTATAAAACGGTTTAATTGTATTTCCGTTTATGTTACACAAGAATATTTATATATTGAAAGTTATACAGGGTGCTTAGTAATATTTTATGAAAAAATTAAAAGTGAAATTAGTTAACGTAAAATATAGTCATTATAGAAATCGTGTCAAGTTGTGACACTCAATTACCATTAAGACATTTCTCCACTTTCCGCCCAATTCTGGAGGCATTGACTGTTGTGTGGGAGAACTCAACGCCGCGCTTTACCTCCTTACCAGAATCTATATTGATATAATACACCTTAAAGCTAGAAAAAAAAACGAACGTCTCGATCGTTGCCCCGTGATGCCCTTAAAAGGTGAAACCTTGCCTGGATATTGAACCCGTTCTTAACCACGCTTCGGATTGAGATTCTTATACATTGTAAACGGTAATAATATTGTAAGATGTTTCTAAGTGTTTTTTGTAAGTTGTTGTAGTAAACAATCTCACCGTACAGTAATGTCGCTTGTTTTGTTGATAGTATATGTTTATATGCCGTCCTGGTAGTGGCACAGGATCTGAAAGGCGACGGTTACGGGTTTAGTTCCCACTCGGTGTAATGAATTATCGTTCTAGTGACAAGCAAAAGCATGGTGTGGAGCTCTGTAATGTCTCGAAAATTGGTCAGTGCATGGAGGTTTTTAAATAAGATTGGATTTTGTTTAGATTTCTATAATGTAAAAGTATACTTTAGTATTTACTTTATTAGAGTGTTCTAATCTAGTATTATACATTGTTACAGCTTCAAGAAGCTCCCCA
Source organism: Heliconius hermathena (assembly GCA_013403705.1). Lineage (NCBI taxonomy): Eukaryota > Metazoa > Arthropoda > Insecta > Lepidoptera > Nymphalidae > Heliconius > Heliconius hermathena. The sequence continues at coordinate 600,566 of JAAIXJ010000008.1, forward strand.
TTGAAATGTTATATTGGAAACCTACAAACTTTAATCTACGAATCGCTGAATACAGGAAATAGTGATTATGGCCCTAATAGTTGAAGCAAGTCACCTTTATAAGGTTTCGAAATTAAGTCAATTTTATAGATGACTCATTATATTACAAAGAAATTGGTGTCCTACAAAGAATTTAGTATCTTAGAGGCCAGTAGTGGCGGAGGGACACAAGGGTACGACAGGTTGTGGGTTCGATTCCCAGTCGAGAAAATTAAATATTTAATATTTTAATTTCTTCCATCAGGCAAAGCGCAGTGCTGAGTTACTCAAAATGCAATGCCTTCGGTTTTTACAGAAAATGGGGGAAACAGAGGTGTCTTAATGGAAACGGAGTGTTTTAAAACTAAGTTTCCAGATTCGATTCCAGTTTCTAACTGTAAATACGAAGATTTTGAGTTTGATTGTGATTTAAGAGCATGGGGAATAATTTTAATTTCCTCAAATAACAAGACAAAACGCGGCGTTGCGCCGATTGCGACAGCTTTCGCGTAAACTAGTACTAGTAATGACGTTTCCTTGCTTACCCTGCAGGATACAGCGTTACGTTAAACAAAAATCAATTAAAAAGAAAAAGTGGTTTTTCAGTAACAATTTTGTAAATCGTCTAATAATCATGAACATAAATAAATTTAACAGTTGAAGCAACAAACATACACCGTACACAATACGAACCTATCTTTAACAAATTGTAAGTTAAATTACGATGCAAGTGCTTTTGTATCTGCTGTAATTAATTAATGCTCACTTAATTTATCGAACAGGCGGAGATACTACCGAAGTGAAACGCCTTCTTTGTACAGAGACGTACTGGTTTGATTCTCATTTGTAGCAACGTTTTAATTAATAAAATAATGTTAACTTTCTGATCTAATCATGTGGCGTTTGGCTTCATCTCGTGTCGTGTGATCCCGGTCTAGAATAGGATTATCCTGGTACTGGTGATATCATAAGAGGCGACCAAAGTACGTGTGGTAGAGTCACGTCGCCAGCAATGGCTCCCGGCATTTAAAACCGGCGTTAAGTAGTGGCTTTATGCCACTGCGTTTCGTATCAGGTAATGCCGGGCTCCGGCGCCCAATCCATTTTGTCGGCCGGCAACGCACCTGTAGCTCCTCTGGTGTTGCACGGGGTCGTGGGCGGCGGTAATCACTTACCATCAGGTGACCCGAATACTCCTTTGCCTTGCCTATTCCATAAAAAAAATCATCATTACAGATAAAATTAGATTCATATATTCTAAATTTTGTAAGGTCCCGTACCTCAAAAGAAAAGAAAACGGACACCTTATAGGATCACCTTGTTGTCCGTATGTCAACACCATTTATCTTGGGATCACGTGGTACATCCACGCAAGCGGGCTGAAGGTAAAGATAATTATTAAAATTTTCTTGATGGACCTGAAGAAGGTTGCTAGCTTTGACTGTACGCAAAAGAAGCCATTCTGGTGAACCAAAAACACTAGTAGGTCTCTTGGAACATATACATTATCTAAAAATACGAGCTTTATATATTGTTTTTGCTACATTTTATATGGAATCCACTACGCAATCAGAACCCTTATCGTTCTCCCCGTGGAATTACTATTATGAATTTTTGGAAGGAAGTAAGAACTTACACTAAAAATCCTAAAAGTGAAAATCTATAGATGAAATTTATAAAATGATTTAGGACCAAACTAAAATAACTTAAATTAACGAATGTTTAAAAAAACCAGCTTTACTTCATAGTTATACTTAATTATATCCACATAAAATTGCATACAAAAGCAACCAATATAAACTAAACGGTTACATTGTACAGTTTGTCCAGAGTACCCACTGAGGAACCTGTTTTAAAACTACCCATTGTTTCGCATTTCTTCCACCGAGGATAATTGCTGACTCAATCGAGAGGACATTGATCATTACCTGTTTTATTACAGGTTCGATTCCCGGAGACGTTTCAACACAGCGATGTATGGCTGATGATAGAAATGATTGGAATTTTAAAATAAGTCGCTATTAGGTGGTGGGGACAGCCTTCGGCGATGTTTCTTGGTATATAAGAACAAGATCAGATACAGAGTGGCTTAAGTTATAAGCGATTGATTAAAGCGATTCTTTTCTTAGTCTTAGTTTTAATATACCAATTTTATTATTATTTGGAAATATGTGATTGTGTCGAATACATTTTTTTCTTATTCCATCTCAGTATTAATGCCAAGGGACTTTTAAAAGCATTGCATATAAGTTGACGTTTTTTTTTACATATATTAGTTTTAGCTTCACGTTATATTTCGCATAAGCAGCAGGGAAGGTAGAGAGAACCAGTGTGTAGTGTTAAGATATTCCTTTTCTCCCTTACTACATATTTGTTGAGACAGTGCATATTGAGTGGCGGAATTCAACGACACGCGTTGCCTTTCATTAAATATTTAATTTCCTCGATTAGACATCGAAACTACAAACTGTAGCGCTTACAGTCGCACTCTACACACCCCTGCGCCTCGATACTACTCCCGCACATAGCAGGGTAGGCAGAAGGAACCTAGTGTTAAGACACTCCGTTCCGTACTTTCCCCCGAGTAATGGAGGCATTGCGTGTTGAGTGGCGGAACTCAACTCCAACCTTTACCTCGAAAATATAAATATAAGTAAATATTTTATCTCCGAGTGGGGATCGAACTCACAACTAGCCGATTTTACAGTCACACTCTGTGACCCTGCGCCACGACTGCCCTCTCTTTTTCAATTTTTTTATTGTTTTTATTATATCTTAGACCAAACTATGAAAGGCTATTAGTGCGATCCAGGCATATTTGCCGATGGACACATTAAGTAGGGAAGTGAAGAATATACTCGATGCTGTCCCTTATTTACTGACATTCACTTTGATAGAGATATTACAAGCTAGTACTAAAGTTGAAAAGCTTATTATTTCCAATATAAGGTATAATTGACTAAAAATTACTGTCGTGAATTCAAATACCATTTTGGGCTTTTTTTATTATTAATATATTAATAAGTAATTAATATATTAATGTTTTCTCGATTTGATTGAGGCTGTCGTGGTGTAATGGTACACCGTCTGACTGTAAGCATAAAGGTTGTGGGTTCAATTTTCACGAGAGGAATCTTTTTATTTTTGCGCCGTGGTAAAACCCGCTTAATTCCACCACTCAAAATGTTATATTTTGAAAAATTAGGAGAAATTGTTTAAATATATATTTTTGACAAAAATTGTTTCCTGAATTTGATTTCACAAACTGTGGTATATTTTTTTCTCTACTTCGTTTTCGTCTGAATGCCCCCGCGATTTGGTACTGGCGAGGTTTTGATGCGGGCGACAGACAAATTGAAATCACTGACTGACACTTTAGTTATTTAATTGTTAGATTTACAGTAAAATATTCATTATTGGTATTTGAATTTATAATTGAATTAATTAAGTTATAATTTAATTAAAATTCTTGTATTGTAATTCATACTGTGTTGAAGTCTTGAGCGGTCAAGGGCAATCTTTAATAAGGTGGTTCAGGTTCTGATGGAAACAATATCGTGTGGACATTTGTCTGCGGTTTTTATTTTAACAAATTTTAGCACTGGATTCATTTGATCAAAGCACAAATCTCTTTTGATTTATCTAAATAAAAACCGCTTTACTCTTTATCACGCATAAGCAGGTTATACAAAAAATTGTGTTAAGACATTCAGTTCTTCACTTTGACACTTATTATCTGACCTATAGGTACTTGCTATCTGAGGATATTTGCGGATAAACTCCCCTAAGAAGAAGTAACATGCGTACATGACGCTATCACTTATTTTCTACCGTCACCATCATTCCATTTTAGTTTTAAACTTTGATAAAGATATTATAAACCGTTGGAATATAGCTGACATGCTTATTATTTCCTATATAAGGCATAATTAACTGACATCGTCGCGTAATCGAGTATCTCACTGAATGCACAAGTTATGGGGATATATCCTTATTTACGATGGGCACTACGGTTCTGATTGGACAAATTATGTTGTAGTGTTTTGTCACTAACGACAAATGAATGAAAAATGACAAATGAAATGACAAATGAACTGGTCTTCCATTATAATGAACAAGTACGACGTTTGAGGCTCCAATGTGATAGCAAAATTGCGGATTATTACATATTTTTAAAATCATCACTTTCTAGACTATAATCAAAATCTAACGATTTTGTTGAAATAGCACTAGAAATCGTTTTCAATTAGTACAATAATGTGGAACCGTCGTAAAGGGAGGTAGCAATAAATATGTCAGAATATTTGCTGCTCCAAAAATATGCAACCCAAGGATTCAGGATACACAGCCTTTTGCTTACCAGTTCCAACAAGACTGAGATAAAGAAAACGATGAATACCGTATAAAGTATATTATTGATATTTTACAATTACAATTATAATATGTTATGAAAAAAAATATGAGAACCAATTATCTTGCTTGTATATATTCTTTAGATTCCGTTCAAAATATGGCAATAGTGGCACCCAAATAGGGTGTATAATTAAATCCTATTACGACTTATGATTCCGTTACATGGATTGCAATTTTATGCTCGTTCAAGAAAGTGTCTTAGTTGTAGCTAACTATTCTAGCTTAGTTCTTGTAAGCAAGTTCCAAGTTTGTATGGAAACAGGTTCTTTGATTAGCTTAGAGGCGTGGCTGAGATTGACATGTGTCAGATTTATAATAGATGAGTATAGTGAAGAGATTGGTGTAAATATTGGAAGAGCTAATTTTAGTTTAGATTCACGTTTTTTACCAGTTAGGGTAGGAGGGTAGATTAGGCAAAGGGAACCTGGTGTCAAAACACTCCATTTCCTCTCTTGAATTCTCTAGATTCAGGGTGATGAATGGCGAAACTAAACGACCTGCCGTATTACAAAAATTATTATTGATGAGTACATTTTATTGTTTTTTATAGGATTTTTCTTTAATTTTTTTGTTTCTCAAAAGATTAAACAAGTTACAATTATGCTTTAAAATAACAACATCCTCGTTTTGTGTTGAGATTTTTGTAACGATACTTCTATATTAGAAACATAGAACCGACCAATTACTCAGACATCGTACTTTCTATCCTTATTGGTTGCATAGTAGTGTCAACATGTCACACGCATGCCATCTTTTAATTAGGTGATAGAAAGTCACACGAAATCTGGTTGGGACCAAACGCTCATTAGCTTCAGAAGGTTTGCTTAGAAAATGTATAAGAAGTCACGGCTTGAACTTCCTCGAGGAAAGTGGCGTTTTAGCGTCGTTTCCATATTCAGAGATGCTGGTCATTTTTTTTTACATTAAGGATGTCATGATGCAGCGTCTGACTGCAAATGTGACGGTTGAGGTTCGATTTCAAGAAAGAGAAACGTGGTCTTCAATTATTCACTGCCACTCAACAAGCTGTACTTCTAGAATTCAATGAAAATTGGAGAATGGAAGTGTCTTAAAGGGAACGGAGTTTCTTAACACTAGGTTTCCTGGTTCCCTCTGCCTGCCTGTACTCTGTTAACTTGGTGAAGTTCGTTACATCAATTTCGTATTCGGTAGTTCGTTTTTTAAAAAAAAATGCCTTGACAATAATAAATATAAGTAATAAGCTTGTCTCGGACTAAATCCTCACGAACATGACCATTATGATTAATTTTGTTTATCTACATTCTACATGATTGGTCCTGTATATGACAACTTGTGTAAAGACAGATCCCTCTCAGTTTTCCGCCTGAATTCAGGACACTGCTAGTCGAGTAGCGGAACTCAACGCCATGTGTTGTTGCCACTCTAGAAGAGGGAAATTAAAATAATTCCATCAAATCCACAGCCACCATAATTGCGGCCAAACGTTGCAATTCAAATTTTTAAAGCTTGGTAAAACTAAGAATATTAAGCCTAATAATATATGAAATATTAGAATTTTATGGTAAATTTTATATAAAAATAATTCCACTTTTGGATATGATATCTAACACAAGGTCGAACCACGACGGTATAATACCGGTATGGCCGTGCCTCGAGGTCCCCCTAATAATAGCCTTGTAACGTACAATTTGGGTGGAATGCGTTGAGTTGGAGTGCTAGTAAACGCGTTTTGTTATACTTATAATAACAAAATATTATGATCATTGTGATGTAGCGACTATAGACGTGGTGGTTGTTGGTTCAATCTCTATTGGGGAGAAGAAATAAATTTCATTTCCTCGTTCCCGTGAGGGTGAGATGCCACTACGTAATAAGCAATGTGTTGAGTTCAGGCGAAAGAAGAGGACAGTGTGTCTTGTTATTACACTAATATATTTAATAATAACATCTAAATTTGATAGCATTCATGGCGCAGGTTCACAAGTGTGCGACTATAAACACGACAGGATGTGGCTTCGCTTCCTACTCGTAGAAATGAAATATTTAATATATTGAGATTAGCCATTCAGCATTCAGATTAGCAACGCAATGCTTCCAGAATTCGTCGGAAGGAGGTGAAGGGAAGTGTCTTAATGGGAATATAGTGTCTTAATACTATTTACTATGTTCGGGATATAGTGTGAAGCTGAATTTGCTATTTTTCACTAAACGGACGGGTTGTGGAAAACAGAGTTTTTCTAAAAAATGGGGTTTTTTCAAACAACAAAACTCTGATTTTCTCAATTTTGACCATACCTTTATAACAAAATACAAGCAAATTAAATATCACTTTCAATACATATAAAGGCTATATCAGTTTTTATTATATTGTTAAGTCACGTATATTAATACGGGATATTTGGTTAAAAGTAGCGGAAATAAGTACATAATAGGTAATTGTATAAATTAAATATGCTTTGTGGTATAATTGAAGGTAATATATTTGGTGTAGTAGATATGGTTAGGGTGCAGGTCCAATTTTATTTTCTTTAAAAAAGAAAAGTGACTGACTGCCTTTTATAACCTAATTTGATTTTTGTACACACCTCGCAAGTTTGCTGGGCAAAAGAAGAACAGAGTGTCTTAACACTAAATTTTAACGTTAAATGCTCAAACATCACATATTTTTAAAGAATTTGCATTTTTTTTAACTTTCTTACCAACTCTTTCAATTCTAATGAAGTTATTATAAAAATAATTTAAAAAAAAAACTTTCTTCAGCATTAAAACACACAGATAACAATCAATATTGTAAAGCTCTAACAGTAAGTACTCTTTCCCACAGCGGACCATCTGATACGAGAGTACGCCTTAATTAGCCGACTAGCACTCGATTCGTGACTGTGGCATTGTTTTAATATAAATTTACGTATAAACGAGATTTTTTTAATTTATTTTTTTCAGCTTCACGCTGTATCCCGCACGCAGCAGGGTAGGCAGAGGGAACCTAGTGTTAAGACACTACGTTCAGCACTTTCCGCCGAGTGCTGAAGGCATTGCGTATTGAGTGGCGAAACTCAACGCCGCGGTTTGCCTCGACACCAGAGCGAAGAAATGAAAATATAAATGTAAATAAATATTTCAAGTCCTCGAGTGGGGATCGAACCCACAAACGATTTTACAGTCGCACTTTGTGTCCCTGCGCCACGACTGGCCCCAGTTTATTTAGTTTATTCATTGGTTCTATATGGCAATATTGTGGGCTTATGGCAGGGCATGTAGGTAGTCGTGAGTTTGAATCTTATATGAGCAAATTGATCTTAATTATTTTTAGCACGTTTTGATTTTCGAGTTGTAATTATGTAACTATTTATTAAAATCTAAAAAACTGAATTTGATATATTTTTAATTATCGGTACGTGACCTACAACTTGACAGTTATATAAAATAGTGTTACCTACTAAGGTCGTGTGATGATGGAGCCCGCTCTGAATAGTGGAACTCTTCACTTACTACTAAATCTAGAGTTGATGCTCGCTTAATTTATTGCTTCGACCACACTTTTCATTTCAATCGTGGTACTTGGTATATACATCGTGTTTTGTCAGGTTATTTTACAGTATTGTAGGCATAAAGTGAACCTAGAGATTGTTTTTTTTGCTTTGCGCTGTGTTCACGCAAAGCACCTATATAATTTATGCGAGCAATATTATTATTTTATTTTCTGTCCACCTTACAAATATTTCGTCGCGATACCTGTTTTTTCTTTATAAAAAACTCTTCTCATTGTAACAAGTGTACCGAGTGCAACGTTTTTTATTCATCTCCTTAAATACTGCCAAAATCCCAACACGCTGTATTCTGCATACAGCAGAGTAGGAAGAGGGAACCTAGTGTTAAGACAGTCTGTTCCCCACTTCCGTTCCCCAGATACCACCTAATTCTGGAAGCATTGTGTGTTGAGCGGCAGAACTCAACTCCTCGCTTTGCCTCAACACCAGAGCGAAGAAATAAAAATATTAAATATTTAATTTCCTCGAATGAGATCGAACCCGCAACCTATATCCCGTTTACAGTCACACGCTCGTGCCCTGCGCCACGACTGACCTTAAGCACTTTATTTGGTACAAAGCAAACTTACCGATTAAATTTAATTAATTAGTTAACTTATCGTTGTTTGTACCAACATATGTACGTACAAATGTACATCAACATCCACTCTCATCAGATAATTAACTTAATGAGACACAAATTGGCTTCTTGGCGCAGTTCGATTGTATTTTTTTTTTGATAAATTTGCTTTTGCGGTCTAAATCTAAGGATTAGAATACATATTATTATGTTTGCACTAATATTTTTAGCAGCATATACAGCATGGCAGGCTACAGCAGCTTCTTCTAGCCAGTAAATAAAAATCAGCTTCACGCTGTATCCCGCACACAGCAGGGTAGGCAGAGGGAACCTAGTGTTAACATACTCCGTTCGCCAGTTTCCGCCGAATTCTGGAGGCATTGCGTGTTGAGTGGCGCAACTCTACGCCGCGCCTTGCCTCGACATCCGAGCGAAGAAATGGAAATATAAATTTAAATAAATGTTTCGTTTTCTCGAGTGGGGATCGAAACGACAACCAGTCGATTTTACAGTCACACTTTGTGCCCCTGCTGTGCACTACTGCACTACTGGCCTCTTCTAGACAGTATTACACATTTTTCTTGTTTTAATTGCTTGTTGAATGGCGTATATTAACCCCAATTGTATTCAGCATTAAGTCGGGACTCATTTAAATTTTACGGATCTGGACTTCCAATAACTATGAAATATTGGTTAACAGCTTCTAATCGTTATACATATAATATTATTACTTAAAATGAAAAATCATGAAAGTAATCTAACAATCGTCTCTAAATATCTATTCAACGACACACCACTTAACGCAGTTCGTCGATTTTCATTTCGACAATATGGCGACTGGTTCTCGGTATGATGATTTTGATTACTTTTATATCTTCAGTGACACTCGTAAGGTTAAGAGGAATCTATTGACGTAAGAATCATCAAAATTGGCCAAGGCGTTTGGTCTCTACAACGCCACGTTGGAATACACAAATATACATACATATACATGGACTCTTACATTGTGCCACCGGGCTACGACGGCCTCAACAACGAACAAAATCTCCAGCTTTATAATATAAGCATAAAAGTTTAAATATATGAACGAGAATTCAATAGTATGTAGTTTATTATTGTTTGAATAAAGAGCCATCTGGCACAACCAGGTGACAAATACATCTGTCTACTTAACAAAAACGGATTCAATTTCATAAACTAATTAACTATAAATGTGACGGTTGTAAGTTCGATTTCAACTTGGAGGAATGAATTATTTTCCTTTTTTATTCCTCGTTGTGGTAAGAAGATAAAGCGTGGAATTGTATTCAATACACAATGGTGTCACCACCACCACAGACTTATAACACTAGGTTCCCTCTGCGTACTTTGCTACATGCGTGATAAAGTGTGAATCTAAATCAGCTTCACACTGTATCCCGCACACAGCAGGGTGATTCAAAATCAGCTTCACGCTGTAACCCGCACACAGCAGAGTGAATATAAAATAATAATAAATCAACAATCATTATAAATGTATTAAACAACCGGTTCCTATAATAAGATTTAAATCAGTCTCGTAAATCCAGATCTAAGTGACATTATAATATATATCTAAATATGAATATTTTATGTGGTGTTAAGGAGCTTTGTGCTTCTAAGCTTTGAAGAGACGGAAATATATTTCTCTATAATCTCCATTCATTTTTAAACTTAATGTCAGTATTGGCGCAGGGGCGCAAGCTTGCGACTCTGGATGTGGGATGCGACAAGTTGTGGGTTCTATACCCACTTGAGGAAACGAAATATGTAATATTTTCATTTTTTTAGTTCGTAATTTAACTCGCAATGCGTTTTTTCCTATTGAGGTACGCGACTCCAAAAAAGAATTAAATTCAATATTCAGACCTAAATGGGTGCCAAGTATAATAGGTATCCTTTTTAATAAAATAGGATTACATTTCCACCAACATATAAACATATAACAAAGTAGGCAGAGGGAGCCTAGCGTTAAGACACTCTGCTCCCCATTTTTCGCCAAATTCTGGATACAATATATTCATTTGTTTTTATTTCGCTCCGCTCCCTAGAACTGAGCGAGATCATTTCAACTGTTTTTTGCCGCTCCGTCCTTTGCAAAATCAAATCAGCTTCACGCTGTATCCCGCACACAGCAGGGTAGGCAGAGGGAACCTAGTGTTAAGACACTCCGCTCCCCATTTTCTGCCGAATTCTGGAGGCATTGCGAGTTGAGTGGCAGAACTCAACGCCGCGCTTAACCTCGACACCAGAGCGAAGAAATGGAAATATAAATTTAAGAAAATGTTTCATCTCCTCGAGTGGGGATCGAACTCATAACCAGTCGGTTTTACAGTCACACCTCGTGCCGCTGCGCCACGACCGGCCTCTTCTGCGAGTCAAAATAGTCCTTAATGTGTGCGCTCTCCTTACGGAAACCGAACTTTAGACAGGCTTAACCCAGCGTTAACACATCCATTTTCTGCCCATTTTCTGTAGATAATCTCTACATTATTATTTAGATTCACCTAGAAACTACAATACACACGTTTCTCGATTCAAAGCCACACATATTGTAGAAGAAAGCTATACCACACACTGTCATAAATATAAAAAATCATAAATGTTAAACTTTTCGATTCACGAAATAAATAACGATTTAACAATGTATAATTGACCGTAACATAGCGTTTTATAATTGACCTAAGAGTTGTGAACAGAGACGACGTTTCTAATAATTTAATATGGTAATAGCCGCCTACGGTTGTACCTATTATTGAAAAAAGGGTATTATTATATTAAATAGTTTTTTTTTCACGCTGTTTGACAATGTTTGATGATGGTCGTGGGTTTTATATCAAACTTCTTTTTCTTTTTGCCTAATAGAATATTATAAGCAGAATTTAACGATAAGATTGTCTGTTCGTCTGTAAAAACAACTAGTCTGTGAATACGGATTTTTTATTTATTTTTCTTGCTGTAGTAGACAAAGAGCGTCGTTGAGTTTCGTCACTGAATGTTTGAAAATTGGGCGGAAGTGGGAAACGTAGTATCTTTACTTCCAGGATCCCTCTGCTTACCCTGTTAGGTACGCGGAAGAAATCAAAGCTGTTTTTTTAAATGCAATCTCTTTAACTAAAAGAACAAGGCTTTTATTAAATTTATTTATTTTATTTATTCTTTATTACACACATTTTTAGAAATAAAAAAATACATTTACAAAAGGCGGGTTTAACGCTAAAAAGCATTCTCTACCAACCAACCTTGTTGTGTGGGAGATAGATATGTAGATATTAAATTATATTTTATATTGTAATGGTAATAGTATGTAATGTTCTGTATATTTTTTAAAAATCACAAACATAGTGACACAATGGAGTGTCTGATTCCAACGGTAATATTTTCTATTCAATAAATTCTACATACATATATAATAATTGACGACAAAAAGTTCCCCATCTCAACACGCAATGCCTTCAGAATTTGGCGAAATGGAACGTTAGAAACGGAAGTATCTTACACTAGGTTCCCAGGCCCCTCTGCCTACCCTGCTATGTTATAGGTAATGCTGCAAAATACTAACATTCACGAAATTGGGATTTGAACCCACATCCAGCTCTAGAATCATCTATCTTAACTACAATGACACTATTATTTCTTAAAACAAAGAAAACGAGAAACAAAACTAACAGGCCAAACTTATTGCTTGACAGTCACGAACACGCTGTACTAATATTAAAATATACCTAATTTGTATTACAAATAGTGTTTAAAATGCTTTAGACTTAAAGATAGGATACTTGCGACGCCCGTGACATCTCTATTCTCTATACCATAAAACAAAAGCTTTTGTGTGTTTATTTTTCATAGATTATGTGCTGATATTAGTTTTTTCGAATTTATTTTTCCAAATTTACCGACTAGCGGCTTCACGCGGTATCCTGTTTATAGTAGGGTTGGCGGAGAAAAGTGTCGAGGCACTCTGTTTTTTACTCTCCACCCTAATTAGGAATATTGCTTGTTGAGTCGTTGATATAGTTATCAACGGGGTGATGAAGTGAAAATAAATCATTTCACCGAACTGAAATCAAACCCACAATCGTATAATAAATCCACCGTTCCACTGCGCCACAAAGGTCTCAAATGTTAAATTTATAAGGCTTTATAAAGAAAAAGAAGTAGATCTGTCCCTTTTCACAGTCCCACGCCTGATCGAAGGTGACGGGGAACTCGTATGAATATCGATATTATTAATTAGGCTTCTGTGGTGGTCTTTTTGAAAGAATGATTAAAATTAAGGCACTACATATCAGTTAGTGAGGTTTATTGTACATATTTTGATGTGATTTTTCCAAGAGACAAGGTAGAAGTAAAATATTTTTTGCATTTAATTAAAATTTTTTTATTTCTTACATGACACTCCGTTCTAAGGAGAGTAGGTGAGGTCACGAAGAAATCATTTTCTTTTCCTCGCTTTGTTAACAAGATATGGCCCGGCGTTGAATTCCGTGACCCAACACGCGCTGTCCTAACATTAGGTTCCATTTGCCTACCGTGCAATATGAGGGATACAGCGTGAACGTAAATAATATATACAAGCATGTAAATATATGTTTGAATACATTATATAAACATGCCCTTTATCCAATCCCATAGTAAAGGGTAAGAACAGCGCGGGTCATCGACCGCAACCTATGGTATTGTTTGACCTATCGTGACCACTTGCCATTATGGTAAGTCCTTAAGATAGGAACCTATAGTGTATACGTATATTGTACTGGGAGCTCTTAGTATTTATTTAAATACAGGTTATACAAGAAGCACCTATGAAAAGTCATTTTGTGTACCAATTTCCATTTATTCAAAAAGTATTCAGCTATAAAATTTCATCTTTTTAGGTTCACACTATAGCTCGCATTTAATAGTATAGGCAAGGAATCTAAAGTTACGACACTCCGTTCCCCACTTTTCGCACTATTTTTCGAGATATCGCCTGTTGAGTAGCGTAACTGAACGCGACGCATTGTAAACACAAGATGCAAATTTTTTAGTATTAAATTAACTTACCTTTACTGTCTTTAAAAGGATAAAAGAAAAACTTAGTGAATTCTTTCCACTTCAGAGCAGAGCCTTCATTTATAAGGGAATATTCCAAGCATAGTAAAACTCAACACCGCGTCTGTCCGGCTCAACCGTGAAAGCTCCTACTTCACTAGTATTAAGTTTAACATCGAAAGAGAAGAATAAAATGTGGACATTAAGTTATATGAGAGAAAAAAAGTGAAATTGCTATTTGAAATTACAATTCCTACAAATACTATATTTAGAACGGAGTGGCATATCTCTATTTCTGCGTATCCTGCAGCATTTACTTTCACGCTTTACTATGGAGACTAGAGAAAACGGAATTTCAAACGCTACGGTCTCTGCATACTTCTTCGCCTCTTCCTCTGCCATTAATCATACATGCCATTCGGGGGGACTTCATGCTACTAAAGCGACCTTCCACCAATATCACCAACTGAGCAGAGTAGATAGAAGAAATCTAGTCTTAAGACACTCCTTTCTCCGTTGAATTGAAATTTGATTGATTTTGAAATTTCTAGAGGCATTGCGTGTTTAGTTAGGACGAATTCAGCGCCGCGTTTTGTCTTGACACTAGAATGAAGATATGAAAATATAAATTTAAATAAATATTTGATTTCCTGAGTGGGGGTCAAACCCACAACCAGCCGGGTTTACAGTTATACATTTGAGTCCCTGCGCCACAGCTGTATGGACTCCGTAGAATTTACCAAGAGAACGCTTCCCCATAGCATTAATCTTTCTTTCATTAGCATATAATGCTAACACTTACTAGTAATAACAACATGTAATAATTATTGAGCCCTTTGCGGTGCTACGGACACAGCGCGGCGTTAAGTTACGCTACTCAACCTATAATATTTAAAAAATTGAGACGAATGTGGGAAACGAGTCTGTAAATTTACAAAGTTCCTTCGGCACACCCTGCCATATGTAGAGTACACTATGAATCGAAAGCAAGAAACAAGAACGTATTATATTTTTTTATAAGTGAATAAATAATAAAATATTTCTATCAACAGAGCCACACTTGTTCCAGCATCCTCAACTTATATGGAATATCAAGATTTTTTCTCACAAAATACATTTGTACAATTAAAATTCTACACATTTGTCAATTTGTCACTGTTATCTTATAACTATAAAGAAAAAAATATATAAAGTTTTAAAGACTTATTATGTCCATTCTGTTAATCGAGATTAAGTTGAAGTTAATTGCCATTAGTGGTTAATAATTTGTAAGTTAAATGATCCAATCGATTTAATTGTAATTAATTATTTATAAACAAGTTGTGCTCTTATGAATATTGAGATTTATTTTTAGAAAAACGAATTTAACGAAGATGTAATAAATGTCATTATGGAACAAATGGAATGCGTTTAAATTGTACACGCAATGGTAATGGGTTTGATTCCTATTAGAATTTTTTTTTTTTGCTTCACGTTGTATCTTGCATATAGCAAGGTCGGCAGGGGATACCTAGTGTTAAGGCACTCCGTTTCCTTTAAGATACTTGCGTGCCCCTTTTATCCCTTGTTCATTGGTGAACTTTTTTTGGCATTACTTGTTGAGTGGCTGAGCTCAACATCGATTTTAGTCTCGTACTCGTATAAATATTTCATTTACGTATATGAGTATCGAACCTACAACCTGTCACGTTTACAGTCACGCACCGACTGACCATACTAGAAGAATATTCATATTAGAATTTTTTATCAGGATTTTTTGTTCCTTTTTAAGAGATTTTTTTGAAATTTTATAGATTTTTTACATTCGTCGCTAGATTACAATCTCCATATTAGAATGTCTTAATACTACGTTTTCACTGTCTACAATATTAGAAATGGAAATAAACCATATAAATTAGTACAATATTTTATATAAACATATCGTGATTGTTAAATATCGTGAATGTTAATGTTAAAATCAATAAAAATTCTCTCCATAATTAAAGAGTTTACTCTTAAAGATATTTTCGTGTTTAGACACTCACACTTAAAGAGCAGTACTACCTCAAAAAAAAACTAGAGAACGGAGTGTCGTAGTACTGTTCTCTCCACCTAACACAAACCGTTTAAAAAAATAGAAAAAAAAACTCGATATTAGCATAATACATTCACCTCACGAGTCATATACACGGTGCTAGTGATGTCTTCTCAGAACACCCTCGTCACGTACACAAAGCGCCGCTTTTTGTTGCAATAATTGCTTTTCAAACCTGTATCGATGGGACGCCTTAAAATAGCTGACCTGATGCAGAAAAAACGTATGGTAAAAGGTTGAAGTACCGAGAGGTATTCTTCTGTTTTTAATACAGTGTGCCGTTCTCCACGCATTTTTCATGGTTTTGTAGTTGCAATAAAAAGTACTATGTTAATAAAACCGATTTCTTCTGATCAAGGCTTAATTTAGAAAATTTATGTTAGTGGTAAATGGCAGAGGGTAGTCTGTGATTTAAGATGGACATTAAAACTACGAATAAGACTATAACAATTTCACTACAGTAATTTTCCCTTATTAATTTAAGCTGTTTATAATACCTATTAAATCGTTTTGTTTAGGGCTTGCCACCGAGTAGGTAGCGCTTACTTACATAACTTGTTTATTACTAAAGAAATTTGTAAACAAACATACAAAATTTAGTACACATACTTTTTTGTGTACGTGCTATAACATCATACGTATGGACAATATTATATATAGACATGTCAAACTGAAACCATCCTTTTCAATTCAGTTAAGAATGACTTTATGTAAGTACAAAGTATACCAATTTCTTAAAATCCGTTTGTATATAATAAATGTATTTATACATAAACATTTATATTCTTTTATTATGCAAATAGAGTATTGTGGGTTCTGTACAGTTTGCTATTGTAATGGTCGCCCACGCTCCACGTTCAATGTGCTGCGTGGTCTACAAAACGTCTTCAACATATTTTTTTTATTTTAAGTTTATAGCAGGATAGCCAGAGGATATCTAGTGTTAAGATATTGCGTGCACTACTTTCCGCCCTATTTTTCAGATTACAGAACCCTAAAAGTAGTTAAAGTGGTTACTTTAACTTAAATTAAATTATACATTAAAGTTGCGCTTTTAAACTTTAGACACAGGAGCTTAAGTGCATCCGTTTTTGTAATCCGACGCCTCGTTTGATGATTAGGACCACCAGGACGCAGAATGTGATTAGGTTACGTATATTGTATTAGAAAACTATACTAATATTATAAATATTAAAAAAGAATTTGTGCGGTTGAACGCGCTGATCTCAGGAACTTACTGGCTCGATATAATTTTTTGATGTGTTGGATAGTTCTTTTTAGAGCAAGGCTATATTACATCACGGAAATCGTTTCGATGTAGGTACCTGTGGTCAGAGTTATTTTGGGCAATTTTTTTTATATAAATAGGTCAGTCGTGGCGCAGCGGCACGAAATGTGACTGTAAAACAGACTGGTTGTGGGTTCGTTCCCCACTCGAGGAGATGAAATATTTACTTAAAATTAATATTTCCATTTCTTTGCTCTGGTGTCGAGGCGAAGCGCGGCGTTGCGTTCTGCCACTCAACACGCAATGCCTCCAGAATTCGACAGAAAGTAGGGAACGGAGTGTCTTAACAATAGGTTCCCTCTGCCTACCCTGCTGTGTGCGGGATACAGCGTAAAGCTGAGAAAAACACAACATAAAGAAATCTACCACTATAAAATAATCTAAGACAAAATAAAGACAATATACATTTCCGATGTTCAGATAACTTCAAGATAAAGGGATACAAATTAAAATGCACGTATGCTGTATCTGCACCATCTGCAATGTATCGATCTCGTTCCTCGTTAAATGCCTACAATGAGATAAAGGTCTTTGGTTTGTTATTTAATTTAATTATATTAAGCTCTTATGGTGCAGTGGATTTTTTTGATATACAACGAGTTTGGGTTCAAATATTATTTAGGTTCATGCTGTATCCTGCACGTAACATGGTAGGCAGAGGGAACCTACTGTTAAGTCACACCGTACCAGACTCGTTCACAGGAAATTAATAAAAAATAATAGTTCGTTCCCCCAAGTGGATATCGAATCTACAACCACCGTGTCGCACGTTTGTTTGTTCCACTGAGGCGGCAACAGCGGCAACTTCAAAATTATCATTTACATGGAGAAATGTTTATATCAGTAGTTATTTCCTAGATGTAATTTCCCTTAAGAGAGATTTGAATTCATAGTTTTCGTTTAGTTTAATTTTCATTACGCGGTTCATAACAAAAAAGGAATTGTCTTATCATTAACTTCTCACAAATCTACTTATTTAGAAAACGTATAAACATTTGAACGTAACGGGACTCGAACCCACGCCACCTGGAAACCGACAAGACGCTCTGACCACTAAGCCATACGTTCAACGTACGTCCCGCTACGTTCAATTATTTATATAATACGTTTTCTAAATAAATATTTTTTTCCTAAGTGTGAAATAACACTTTAAAAATTATAAGCAGAACTTTATTCAGGAACTGGTTTCACCAGTTATTTTTATTTTCCTCGCTCTGGAGAACCTAAGTGTCTTAATGGGAACGGAGTGTCTTAACACTAGATTCCCAGGTTCCCTCTGCCTACCCTGCTACGTGCAGGATACAAAAAAATACGTCTATCAGACAGACAACGCTACAGACATATGTATAACAAATGATATATATTATACATAAATGTAAATCAAGAGCAGATCTTAAGATAATAGAAACAAGTGGACGTAATTAAGAGTAAGCTACAGTGGCTGTATCTTGCGTCCTCATCTAAAGAACGTCTGTGAACAAGTGATCAATCTTTCTTCTTTTACTATGCGTGTATAGATTTTGGATAAAACTTTTATTTTTTTTAGCTTCACGCTGTGTCAAGTATGTAGCGAGGCATAGAGAACTTACGAACCCAATGTTAACACTCCGTTGCTAAAATGGCCAAGTTTTATCAACTTTCGGCGTTGAGTTTCGTTAATCAACTCGCAACGCCCACAGGATTCGGCGAAAAGTGGGAAAATGAACACTAGATTCCCAGGTTCACTGTATTAACCCTCTTCTGTGCGGGATACAACGTGAATATTATAGCGTGAAGTTAAAAAATATTATTTTGTCTACCTTGAAAAATGATAATATACCTTATAGATAATATAAAAAAAAACATTAAAAAAACACCAAAGTATATAAAAACTAGAAATGCGCCGAATATTCGTTTGGTATTCGGTTTATATATATCATCGTTCTCTGCGGGTGAATATGCGTGTCCAGTTTGGCACCGCTCCGCTCATGGAAGGAGATAGACATAGCATTAAGTGAGACTCATTTAATTTATAATAATAATTAAATAAAAATAATCGAACCGAATGTATTCGGCACCATAACCGAATAATTCGGCCGAATACGATATTGGCCGAATACGGCACGACGATATTGAAAAAGATGATATATATATACCGAATACCAAACGAATATTCGGCGCATCTCTAATAAAAACACTTACGGACTATTAGTCTGGTAGTGGTGGACGGTAGCCCCACGCCCCACCTTTAATAACTTAACTAGAAGCCGTGAAAACGACATAACTTGTTCACATTATAAATAAATTCAAAGTGCAATTTAATAATAATTTGTTAGAATCACGAACGTTATATTTCACAATTACCTACACCAGCACCTGTTTGATGAGATGAGCGTTTACTTTATGTGTTATTGTAATTATCTTGACTTGTCTTTGTGAATGCCGACTGTTTATCAGATATTTTGTTTTTTTTTAGCTTTTTCTTTTGTTAT
Organism: Heliconius hermathena; assembly: GCA_013403705.1. Classification (NCBI taxonomy): domain Eukaryota; kingdom Metazoa; phylum Arthropoda; class Insecta; order Lepidoptera; family Nymphalidae; genus Heliconius; species Heliconius hermathena. The sequence continues at coordinate 619,974 of JAAIXJ010000008.1, forward strand.
CTTTTTTCGTAGGGTAGGTAGGTTTGTTTTCTACCTTTAGGTAGAAAACAAAAAAGAGTGACATGTAAGTATATCTCTATTTCTCTTCATGTTTTTATTTCGGACATTTTACATATCTTTTTTTAAGTTTAATAAATGACAGAAATAATCCAGTAATGCTACGCCATTATAGAACCATGTGGCTGTGGAGCCATCGTGAGGCAATCAGTAAAGGCGATTATAGTGGGTTCGGTCCCAATTCGAGGGTTCCCATTTCCCCGTTCTACTCGCTAGTTATATAAATCTCGCGAAAGTATATTTTCATAAATTAAGTTCGTCTCTATTGTATAGGGTATAATGAAAAGTATTGAAAAAATAAACAATTAAATTTATTGTTATTAATGTTGTTCCTTGTACGACTTTATAGTGCAAAGATAATTTTAATATTATTTTGGAAAAGATATTAAAATAAATATATTATATTAACATCATATTTTTTGACTTTAAATTATCTTAAATAATAAAATTGTTATTATAATGAATTAGTTTATTTTTGTCTTCCAGTGCATCCCGCATAGCAGGATAGGCAGACGGAACCTGGTAGACACTCTGTTCCCCTTAAGGTAATTCCGATTTGCTTTTCCGCCAAACTCTAAAGAATTTGTCTCGTTACCAGAGGGAGGAAATGGAAACGAATAGTTTACAATCGCACGCCCTTACCGCTGCGCCACGACTGGCCTCGAAAGAATTAGTAATCCAAAATAAACACAAAACTTATACGGTTACTGTAGAACGTCTCGTCCTTAAAATATTATATATATTTCTTAAAATATTAAGTCAAAGGTCCTAAGGTCATCCGTTAAGGTTATACACAATATTACATTTATTATATGAGTCGAAGTATAAAAAAGCGTTTACAGCTACAAAGCCTTCTTTTTATGTATACGTACATACATACTTTAGTTTGCCTAGTCCATTAGGTTTTGTCGTTCGGCATAATTTTTAAAAGGAAGTGTCTTAACACTATGTTCTCCCTACCTATCTAACCCTTATTGCTGCAAGCTAAATATGCCTGAAGCGAATGACAAATTTCCTTTACCTTGATTTAAAAACGACTTGAGTGTAATTAGGATTTGTAAACAATAGCCCAAAATTTGAATACTTCAAATACTAGGGGTGGAAAATAAATGCTAGGGGCCCTAAGTACCGGCCTAATTAGTGAAGTAAGCGGGAGATTTACTCAGGGTTGGATTTCTATACTACAAACATATTATACATACGTATATTTGAGACCATCATGGCGCAGCGCAACCGGTTCCTACTATAAAGATAATGTTTCTGAATTTGATACCTATAGATAGTTCAGCCATTCTTTAAGGAATATCTGGATTCAGGCTAGGTTTTTGTTGGTTATCTTAGTAAACTAGACATCTAGAAAAAATATCAAAGTCATATCATGTAATTTGGTAATATATAATTTGATCCTCCACTCAACACGCAATACCTTAAGATCTCGGCGAATAGTGGGTAAAGAAATGTGTTGGGGAACAGCACTCTTTAGACACTTAACACTATATTCCCAGGCTCCCTCTGCCAACCCAACATTGTGCGGGATACAGCGTGAAGCTAAAAAAATCAGCGTGAGACAAATCACATTTTCAAGCAAAATTATTAATCAATCATCGACGTGTCTGGAACGTGATCGAGTGGCGGTTCGCGACGAGGGTGCAGAGTGTCATCAAATATAAGTACCTACTATCTAGGTATAACATAGGCTTAAGATTAAAAGGACTACCAAGTATCTAAAAATATTTTTTTTCTTGGGTAAAGGATTTTTGTTAGGTCATTTAGAATAATATTTATTTTAGTAATACGAGTAAACAGCATGAGACTATAAACTCCACGGTTGTGGGTTCAATTTCCACTCGGTACAATGAACTATTTCGGTTTGCTTTCTGTAATAAAAAGACAAAACGCGGCGTTGTATTCAGCTAGTCAGCACATAATTACGTCAATTAATAAGTAGATATTTATGTAAAAAGATGATGAGATATAATCAAAATAAGTTATAAATTTCTTTCAACTCTCCCATTCAGGGAAACAGAGAGCATATAATAACAAAACACAATGTATTCCGTTTATTTAAATATATATATATATATATATATATATATATAGTNTAAATAAAAAATTATGTATAAAAAATTGAACATTTTGAACCTGCTACTTTCACGTCCATATCAAGTATAACAACAATGGTGTTAAAAATAATTAAATGCGTGCGTATATCACGACTTGGCTTTTGTTTATACCCTAAAAGGGCCGTTTCCGTTAGGATTATATCCAAACGGAACTCAAACAAAAGACTAATGGAAGTAAATTTTAATATATAAGCATTATTTAGCGACCATCTGGTGTAGCGACAATATGCTGTTACTAAACCGGAAGTCGTATATTCAATTCCTGTATGAAGTAAATAATTAGGGGTCAGGACGATACTTGTTCCCTAATTGTAATTAACAAAATGTGCAATAGCTCGGCTAAATTATTATTAATATATGATGAGCAACATAAATTTAATACATATGTTGACAAAACATTAAAATTTAACATAAGAAGAACCGAAAATTATAACTAATCTTTCAAATCCTATTGAAACTTCCTATATGTTATAAAAAGTCCTTTGAAAGTCAAAAAGTCAAAAGTCGAAAAGTCCTTTGATATGCACAAGACAAGCTTCAGTACAAAACATAAACTCAACGACCTAAATCAATCGAGGCCGTCGTGGCACAACAGTGCAACATCTGGCTGCGAATGAAACGATTCTGAAATTTATTTTCAAATGGAGAATAAATATTATTTTTCCCACTATGGTAACAAGACGGAGTGGGGCGTTGTTGTGAAACTATAAAAACTATCTAAAATTAGAAACAAAAATGTAAAACTCCATTACTATTGCATATACTATTCATCACTGACAGTGCAATTTGTAATAGCACATCAATCCACGTACAGACAGACAGCCGTTCTATATATCGTCGCTATCGCTTGAGTGGTGAAAAGAGGCAACTCTCATAATACCAGTTTCAAGACAATGTACAATAAACGTGAAACGATAAAATAAAAAATATAATAAAAAAAAATCATACAAAAATCTTATTAAAATTTGATTTATGATTCAGAAATTGTTGAGACAAATTATTTTTTTTTGTATAACGTTTCCAAGTTACTATTTACTATCTCGAAATTTATATTATATAGGTTAACTCTCTTCACTGACAAACTGACTATATATACCTATATATAGATATTATATATAAATATAGAGACAACCTGTATTACGTCTTCAGTTCCCATGCCATCCCGTAATTCTGTTCGCTCCATTGAGTTCCAGGCATTTTCCAGTAAAACATATAAATATGCATTTTCTATGCAATTGTTTTCTATTATTTTTTTAATTTATATGTAAATCGCTGTTAAGAGTTTTAGTTCACACTGTTTTGTAGTTACTTTTTTATATGTGATATATAGGCTCTATAATTATGATAATTTTAATTTTAAATATAATATTAAGAGACGTACTCAACAATAACACTAAAATTGTCCATATAATATTTTATATAGAATATATTTATTTTTTTGTTTTATTAAGTACCTTTAAAATATAATGGCACATCATAAACTAATAAATGGCTATCATAAATAGTAATTTCACAGATCTTTTATCTTTCAACAATTAAAATGGGGTTATAAATTCAAAAACAAAAGGTGTGAGAAAAACACACGTCGGTTAGTATGGAGTTATGTCACATTAAACCAAGTTTAAATCGCAATAAGAAACGAACAGCGCATAACTTGCGATGTCCCTATACAGTGCAACTTTTTCGAAGCCTAAAAAGTCACTTGAACCTACTATGATCATCTCTCTTTCTCTAGCTTCCGAGAATATATCGAGTGTAAGTGAGACAGAAATGCAAGCAACTAGCGTCTCTACTTTAGTATAGCCTGAGACATTAAAAGCAGTGGTTGTGTTTATAATTGTTTTTTTTTTGAAAAGAAGTTGTTAAAATTATTCGGCATTTTCTAGAAAAGTGTTATTAATGAATGTATAAAAGTGTTTGCTACAGTGTAATGATGATGTAAAGTGTAAGTGTGTTTGTTGTGTGTTCTAAGTGTTTTTTCGATTGCGGAACGGACTTATTGAAACCAGCAGGTGAGCGTCTTATTGGTTTTCGGGTTGCGTATATTTGGTTAATGTAGAGACGGTTTTGAAATTTTTCCTTGAAATTATTATGTTTATCAGATACTTATGTTTATTTAAACATAACATATACCGAATGTTATTTTTACAACTAGTGCGTTATTTAAATTTTGGTGAAATTGTACATGATATATTAATAATATAACTATTCACACATGATTACATAATTGTTCGTTTGATTAAGTTACCATTTCAATTTATTAGTGATCCTATAAAGCAAAGGCCCCATCAAGATACTCCTAAGACCTGAGTGTGATTAACTTTTTTTAATGTAGAGTTTCATCCTTTGATAAATACCGAATATGTTGTGATCTTTAATCTAAAGCACTTTTAGAATAAAACTGTTGTCGTTATCTTTCAATAATCATAAAAATTTACAATAAAATGAATGTAACTATCTTCGCGATGAATGTTGAGGAGATACGATCTTACTAAAGACATCAACGCGCTCGAGCTCAAGAAACTTTACAATGTATATATATAATTTCACGAATCAAATGTGAACGCAGCTATTAATAAGATTCTGAGTGAATATTGTTGTAGGTTCATATCTTTCTAATGGGGATATGTACTTTTTTAATATATGTAGGTCTCCCAGATTTCATTGGAAAATTGCAAACAATATGATGTCAATAAAATGACATGAAAGAAACAAACAATAAAATTAATTAATATATATACTAATATTGTATATAAATGAGTATAATTCTAAAATTTATATTTTTTTAATAATTCAAGTGGATTATTAAGATTTCTAAAACTGTATAGATTATATATTTTATTTTTGATTTAGTAAAATATAACATTTTTTTGCGAAAGGACATTATACACACTCTTTATTCAACAGTGTGTCTTTATCTACAAGTACTGCGTTATATTTGTATTATTATTAAAAATCAGCTTCACGCTGTATCCTGCACACGGCACGGCACGGGTAGGCAGAGGAAACTTAGAAACTCCGTTCCCCACTTTCCGCCGAGTTTTTGGAGGCATTGCGTGTAGAGTGGCGGAACTCAACGCCGAGCTTGATACAAATTAACATATACAATATAGATAGGAGACAAATCTCATAAAAAAGGTAACAGAATGTGAACCTTAGCTCGACATTCTCCCCTTTCCACCAACCCAATTAAAAATGCTATAACTTGAGTAATAAAAACGCTCTATCTTATCAGACTGGTGGGACAATATAAGTATGGATAGTTAATAAAATTTAAATTCACAACGTTGCCATTAAATTCATTAAAAAAACAACTTCATACTTTTCAACATAGATAACGGGGACCAAGTGTTCAGACACTTCGTCTCAACTTTTCACAAATATTGCGAGTTGACTTCGTCTTGTTCCAGACCAGAACGAGGAAATGAAAGTGGTTCATTTTCTCGAGTGGAAATCGAACCCACAACCGTAGCCTTTACAATCCGACCACGCACTGCAACGGCGTCAATCAATATAAAAGTATTATATATGTATTTAAAACGTTGAATTTATTTTTATTCAATCGCGTCTCGTACAACCTTCTATGAAGTCATGAAAACGTCACTTTTGTACATAAAACTCGTTGCCACGTTGAGTTATGTATTCGTATTTTTTTAAAAGCCTTCGACTTATTACAGGGGAATAGAGTTCAAAATTCTATAATTTTTCACTACTTTAAGCTTTCGCGAGGTTATAAAATTTGAAGTGAGCTATTGTATTTCAATCTCGATAGTTATTTGTGTTGATTCTATAGCATTTTCTATAATAATATAGCATTTATGTAAATTTTAGTTTGCCAATGTTGGTTCAAAATTTACTATAAATATAAATTCAGTAGTAATATCGACCATATAGATTGACGTCGTTGTGGCGCAGGGGTACAAAGTGTGACTGTAAAACCGATTGGTTGTGAGTTCCATCACCACTCGTGGAAATTAAATATTTATTTAAATTTATATTTTCATTTCTTCGTTCTGGTGTCGTGTCAAGGCAAAGCGCGGCGTTGAGTTCTGCCACTCAACCCGCAATGCCTTCGGAATTAGACGAAAAGTGGGAAACGGACGTTGTCTTAATACTAGGTACCCTCTGCCTAGCCTGATTTGTACGGGATGCAGCGTGAACTTATTTTTTTATTCATTAACGAGGAAAAGCGCGGCGTTGAGTTCCGCCACTCAACACGAAATGTCTTGAGAATTCGGTGGAAAATGGGGAACGGAGTATTTTAACACCAAGTTCTTTAGTTCCCTCTGCATTTGCTTTGGTGGATAAAGCGTAAAGCTAAAAAAATATATAAAATTTATATATTTTTTTAGCTCAACGCCGCGCGAAGCCTCAACACCAGAGCGAAGAAATGGAAATATGAATTTACGTAAATATTTCATCTCCTCGAGTGGGGATCGAACCCACAACCAGTCGGTTTTACAGTCACACTTTGCGCCCCTGCACCACGACTGGCCTCACTTCAATATCTAAAGTGTTACAAATAAACTATACATTTAGTATTTGCAACGGTAAAATAGCTTTTTTACAATTTTTTGGTAATTTATTGTGGTTTTTGAAAATTACTTTTATGATTTGACGTTTATGTGACAAAAAATCTTCTTTAATAAAAAAAAATGTACTCAAGTTGACTTTGACTAGTTTTTTGTTTGTATATTTCAATGTTTTTTGTTGTTTAAATATAATGAAACCAGCGAAATTTTTCAAACATAATATAAATGATTTTTTATTACTTTATTCTATCACAACATCTTTCAATATATAATGCCTTACATGAATCAAAACTAAATAAATGTTCGAATGGAATCGAATACACAACCGACGTGTTCAAATAAATAGATCAAATATAATTCATATGGGGATTAAAGCTTGTAATTATAAAGAATAATATGACGTCTGACTATAAGCGCGATGGTTATGGGTTCGATTCCCACTCCTTTTTATTTCCTCGCACCTTTGGTAACAAAACAAACACACGCCGGTGTGTTCCACCATTCACAGTCTCTAAAATTAAACTAAAAAATATATGTATATACTAAATAGCTTTACGAAATGTTTCAAGGTTCATAATATTGCATTATAATATATTTAAAAACTGTATTTAATGTATGTTAAGATTTGGATCTCAAGATATATCAGCGGATATTACGAAGTTTCTTTAACACTTATTGCTGTAATAATTCTACATTCACTTTGGGCCACACATTTGGCATATATTTTTAAAAGTATAGCCAAATAATAAGAAACATTTGATTCCATTTTTACGTTTATTTAGGTACATTAGTATAAAACATGATATTTGATTAAATCCTCATTCGAGGGAATGAATTATTATTTAATCATATTTTTATTTCTTCGCTCTGACATCAGGGCTAACAGCTCGGCGTTTAGTTCCACCATTCAACACGCATTGCCTCAAAACATTCAACGGAAAGTGAGGAACGGAGTGTCTCAACACTAGGTTCCCGCTGCCTAACCTGCTGTGTGCAGCATACAGCGTGAATCTGATTTTAAGTACTTAATTATAACAACGACGGTTTTCTTTACACCATCTAAATATAGACGATAACTATATTATATATACCCATATTATAAGAAAACTAAAATACATAACGTAGTAAATTTTTAGTATGCTATCTCTCAAATATAAAAAAAATACAATTTTCTGAAGTACATCGTTCTTTAATATTTTTTAAATATTTTTAATCGTTTCAAACGTGCCAGTCGGGCACAACATCAGTTTGTGTCGCCAATATCACGTTGTATGGAGAACACACGAAGGAGTTTGAAGTACATCGCTATAAGTATATTATAACAGATGACATTTAAAAGTTATTCCTTTCAAAATAACCTCAATAATACATTTCAATAAATACTATATAGTAATAATTTGTATTTCGCTTACGGCCATCGACCTCACTTTTTGTTTGTCTGGTCGAACGTTTTCAACCGTATGGCGGTTACGGCAATTTTACTTTTTGAATGTCAGTTGTTGTGTTGCATGGCGGAACTCAACGCCGCATTTTGCCTACTCGGGTATGGCAAATAATTTAATCCCCCGAGTGACTATCAAACTACCAACCCTCATGTTTACAGTCGCACAACACAACACAATGCCGCACTTTGTCTTGTCATAACGGAGAAATTAAAATAATTAATACTCCAAAGTAAGGATTCAACCCATGAGCAATGATAGCTACTTGTAATAAAATAAAATTAAAATCAGCTTCACGATGTATCCCCCACACAGCAGGGTAGGCAGAGGGAATCTAGTGTTAAGAGGAACACCGTTCCCCACTTTCCGCCGAGTTCCGACGGCATTGCATATTGAGTGGCGGAACTCAACGCCGCGCTTTTGCCTCGATACCAGAGCGAAGAAAAGAAAATATAAATGTAAATAAATATTTCACTTTCTCGAGTGGGGATCGAACCCACAACCAGTCGATTTTAGTCACACTTTGTGCCCCTGCACCACGACCGGCCATGTAATATTAATAGTAAAAAACAAATTTATAGTAAACATTTTACAAGTAGTAACTTATATTGAGGCCAGTTATGGAGCAGGGGCACAATCGTGCGAGTGTAAACGCAACAGGTGGTGAGTTCGATTTTCACTCGATGAAATATTTATATTCTTTATTTCTTTGCTTTGGTAACGAATCAAAACGCCTTGACAAGACTTGGATTCTGCCAAGCAAAACGCAATGCGTCCAGAATTCAGCGGAAAGTGGAGAATTGAAGTGTCTTAATGGGAACGGAGTATCTTAACATTAGGTTCCCAAGTTCTTAGTTTAATTTATCTTTATATAATAAATCTTACTAACGATTGAATCAATTAGATATAAAACTTGTTTTATCGAATTCTTGCACAAACACCCTTATTTGGCACCTGCTGGATTGAAACTTAACTAACATTGGATGTTAATTTTCCTTTATAAGCAAGTAGTTATATTTTAACCTCACTAGATTTTTATGGAAAAATAAAAAATAGCCGACCGGCCTCCCTAATATATCCTTAGTTAAACTAATAAAACATTAATTTAAAAAAACAAGCTTCTAGATGAGATGTTAGAGTACCGTTCACAAATTTCAAGAGTCCACTGCCTGTTCATCAATCAGCAGACTTTAAATAGATCTCTTATCTCACGAGTCCGGTTCGCACTTGGCTGGTTTTTTTAATTTTTATGGTGTATTGTATTTTACAATTCAATTCCTATCATTTAATACGACTAACTTCATTGTAAAATTTTCAAACGACTAATTTCATTGTCATCAGAACTGAAGTCGTAATCCAAATTTCAGCACAACCAGCCACAAACAACCACGAAATAGATGAAATTGAGCTTGTAGCATTTCACATACACTAATAAACTAACACCACAACGCAAAAAGTTAACCTTACTATCCAACTTAATACTAAAAGAATGGAGTTTTCTGTTCTGATGTCACAAGGTACGTTTAATTTCGCAACTTAACAAAATTTCTAAACAAGAGTACGGAGTGTCTAAACACTACATTTTACATTTCTTTATTATGTAAAAATACGAGAGATAAGAAAGGAGTAAACAGTAGTTTAGACCACCGGTTGCGGTTACCCACATAAAATCTACGCATTTTATCTTTATAGCTTTATAAGTTATTGTTCAAAACTGGCTTTTTCAACGCTTTAGCCCGCATTAGATAACCTTTTGTTCTTTTTTTTGTTAGAGCTATTTAGAAAGAAAATTATATTTGCCGTTGGTGCAAATTCTTGACTATCACTTTAAGATTTTATTTAATTTGACAAATACTTGCAATCCACCAAACTTTCGAGACATTGCATGTTGATTGGCGGATGTCAACGCCACGTTTTGCCTCGTTAACAGAGAGAGGAGAAGAAAATATTAGATATTTCATTTCCTTGATTGGGAATCGAACTTACAACTTTTCGTGTTTAGACGACTCGTTTCAAATAGCTGACTTTGTCTAGAGTGGGGAAATGTGAGAGAATCGAAGTTAAAACCGTTGGGTTTACGCAGTGCCCCCGTGCCACGAGTGGGTGAGTGGCATACGAATTTCATTTTTATTAACCGAACTTTTTAACAAATCTATTAAAATAAAACCACTTGTAGTAAAACCACTTGTTAGGTACCGGAAGATTTAAAGTCGCGTTATCTTATAGATGATTGATAATGTATGAAAAATAAAATAATTAATTGCCAAGTCGTCGTGGCGTAGCGACACAGTGTTTGACTGTAAACGCGACGGTTGCAGGTTCGGTTTCTACTCGGAGGATTGAATTAATTTCGTTTTCTCGCTCGCCAGAAAAGGTAAGCGCGGCGTTTATTTCCGCAACTCAACATGCAATATATCGAAAATTCGGCGGAATGACAAAAACAAAATTTCCCATGTCTACTCTGCTATAAGCGGGATACAGGGTGAAAATAAAAAAAAGCAAAATAGGTAATAAAATTCTATAAAAGAAAACAAAACCACACTCTTAAATATATCATATATTTTTTACATCGACCACCACCACGACGTTTGTGGTACAAACGATGTTTTTCTCAACTTGTCGAACGTTGGTACCCAGTAGTAAGTACTTTCGGTGGAATGGAAGGGATTGGGGATGAACTTGGGTACCTCCTCGCGACCGAACATGGTCACCTCGATCATTGCTTTGAAGGAGAAATGAAAGTGAAACTGTATGAACGTGACGCTTTTGAAGTATACGAAACACGCAAATCTGAAAATTTGAGGGGAATATGTTATAAAAATGTTGAAATTAACATTATTAATTAAATTAGTCACCGTGGCGTAGTGGTACAGGGTTTGACTGTAAACGCGACGGTTGTGGATTTCATTCCAACTGGAATGAATTATTTAATATTTCTTCGATCGGCTGGTTTTTGCCACTCACCACGTTATATCTTGAAAATTCCGCGGAAAGTGGGGAACGGAGTGTCAAAAAAAACGTACACTAATAAAATAGGTTGTGGTTATCTCGTAGTATTCTTCATATAGTATTCGAATTTAGTTTCCGAATATATCGTGTGCAAATATAAACACACTTTGGGAAACTTCCGTCCCTCACTCACCGGCGGTAGTCCCGGAGGGTGTGCCCGAGGCGGTCGCCGGTGAGGTCGCGGTGGCAGTGGTGCTCCATCCACACGGCGGCGTTGGTTCGCGCCGCCGCGTCGATCACCACTTGCACGCAGTTCACCTGCGCCACTTGCGCCATCGACATCTGAGAGGACGCATCGTTTATATTTAAACAAAAAACGGTTTTTTTTATTTTTTTATTTTTATGGAAAAGGACAAGGCAAACGAGCGTTCGGGTCACCTGTTGGTAAGTGATTACCACCGCCCACGACCCCGTGCAACACCAGAGGAGCTACAGGTGCGGTGCCTGCCTTTAAGGTGGAGATAGACGCGCTTTTTGAAGGTACCCATGTCATATCGACCTGGAAACATTGCCGCGGGTAGGCCATTCCACAGTTCCGTGGTGCGTGGAAGGAAGTTCCTACGAAACCGCACAGTAGTGGATTGCCACGTATCCAGGTGGTGTGGATGATATTTCAGCTTATGGCGTACTGTGCGGTTAGAAAATTCGGCGGCAGGTAACAGGTCAAACAGTTCTTCAGAACACTCCCCATGATAAATGCGATAGAGAACGCACAGCGAGGAGACGTCTCTACGCAAAGCCAAAGTATCAAGCCTTTCACAGATTATTGGGTCCCCAATGATTCGAATGGCTCTACGTTGTATGCGATCAAATGGTTCAAGCTGATACTGGGGTGCACCAGCCCAGAGATGAGAACAGTACTCCATATGAGGCCGAACCTGGGCCCTATATAGGGCCAAACGGTGTTTTGGCGTGAAGTACCGTCTCGCTCTGTTGATGACCCCCAGTTTCTTCGAGGCCAACTTGGCCTTGCTTTCC
>JAAIXJ010000008.1:632479-723100 GCA_013403705.1 Heliconius hermathena
TGGCAATTTGCCGCTTAAAGAACCTAGAGGCTCGGTTATACTTCCTTTTTGAGGTTTTCACCTCCGGATCCTTAGTAACCAGTGCCTCAGCCCAGATTTGATATGCCTCGCGTTTGCTAGAGGCAGCAAGCTTGCAAGACGTATCAAACCAAGGCTGTGACTTGCCACCGATTGGCACTACAGTGCTAGGAATATAAAGTTCCATGCCCTGTAGAACCACGTCGGCAACAGCAGCGGCACAGGTACTAGGATCATCAGAAGAGAAGCAAACCGGCCCTCAGGGATAAGATGAGTAAAATGTACGCATCCCATCCCAATCTGCTGAGTTGTAGTGCCCGACGCGACGAGTTGCGAGTGATCTCCAGCTGCCGCGCTTAATGGGCACAACACTCCGTACCAGGCAGTGATCAGAAGACCCCAAAGGGGCATCGACGACAACCTGGTACTGTACCGGATGTGAAGTCAGCAGAAGGTCCAATAAAGGGGCATTGTGGTTGTCCACGTCCGGGAGTCGCGTAGGCGACTCAACCAATTGGGACAATCCGTTCGCCATAACAAGGTCAAATGCAGCCCTCCCCGCGTGGTCGGTGGTGCGTGATCCAAGCCAACTGGCATTGTGCGCATTAAAATCGCCAAGTATCACGACCTCAGCGGAGGGGATCTGTGAGAGCATATCGTCGATAGCCGATTGAATGTGCTCCATGAGCCGATCCGTTTCTGCATTACCACTGTGGGACCTGTAAAGGCATGCGTAGACTCGGGCACGATCGTCCGAGTCAACACGGAGCCAACAGGATGGTAGACAGGTCCCGACCTTCAAAATGGGCAAGACGACGGAAACTTAGGTCCTCCCTTACAAACACAGCGACCCCGGCATAAGGCATAAAATTATGTTCTATTTTGTAGCCGGGGTATTGGAGATAGGCTGTGTCGCTCGGTCGGGCAATTTGAGTCTCCGCCAGGAATAACAAGGCCGGCCGTGCCGTCTTGAGATGGTGGTGGACGGCATTCAGGTTGGAATGTGGACCCCTGATATTGCAAAAGTCCACGTTAAGCGTGGAAGGGATTGCCGTGGAGCGTACTCGTTTGCCTTGTCTATTGCGCGGTACTGTGCCCTCCCCAGAATTCGAAGGGCGGCCTGAATTTAGAGACTCAGGGAGGTATTCTCCAGCACTGGAGGAGCTGGTACCCTCCTGGGGTAGTTTGTCTTTAAGTGCCGCTATCATATTCCAGGGAGGGGTGGGGGTTGGGCTCCGGAGCCCGGCATTACCTGATGCGAAACGCAGTAGCATAAAGCCGGTTTTAAATGCCGGGGGTGGTATTGATCCGGTCGAGTCTGCCCATGCGTATTGCCATTGCTGGCGACGTGACTCTACCACACGTACTTTAGTCGCCTCTTACGACACCACCAGTACCAGGATGATCCTATTCTAAGCCGGGATCACACGGCTCGATAGGTTGTGGGTTCGATTCCCACTGTCTCACAAGCTGTCAACTACCTGGTATTAATTCAGACGATTGTGTCCGAATCTACGCATGGCTGTACAGAACCCACAGTGGTAATGCAGAAAAGATGGCATCTATCCTTTAGTGCTCCATGCTCGTATGCTGACATTGGTCTTTTATAAATGCGATGGTCCCGATCCATCTTGTAGACATGCCTATTGCTCTCACTTCCCTGCTCTCAAAAGTCATGGAGAGCATCATAAATAGCCAGCCAATTGATTCATCATAATTAGCCAGCCAATTGATGCATCATAATTAGCCAGCCAATTGATTCGTCAACATGGCTTCCGCCATGATGCCACCGATGATCTTTTGGTATCCCTAATCCACCGTTAGGGTGCGGTTATCAAAAGCAAGGGAGAAGGCCTGACAATTAGTTCGGACATGACGAAGGCCTTTGATCGAGTGTACGGGCTTCCCGAAAATGTATGCAAGTGTACTACTTTTTAGAAAACATAAAAAATTGAACGTAGCGGGATTTGAACCCGCGTTTTTTGGAAACCATCCAAGCGCTCCGATTGACTAAGCCATACGTTCTCATCGGGCTACGTCGAAATTCTTATATGCTTGTTAGAACTTATTTCAGGGTTTAAATCTCCAATTTACAGTCGAATTGATAACCTCCTTTTACAGAAGTTTGTTAAAAGTATAAGTATGATGGTTTTACACTGGGAAATAAAAAAATTAAGATATTGGGATGCAAATAGATACTAACTTACATATTAATAACTTACTCATATACGGTCACTTGCCTTACTTGCACTATTGATAACTAGCAAAATTGATTATTAAAGTAGGTTACCTATATATGTTAAAATTAAGTATGCTGCTAAAAATTTTAATATTATCATAAAATTGTGATAAGTGACTTCCTTATTCTCTTTTTCTTCTAGATGTCTACTGGAAAAAGAATGATTAGATTCCATTTTATGTAACACACACGAACAAAGGTGTATCAAATTTGACACACGTGTAAATGTAATAAAAAAAATCCTGCACATTTTCTAGGTATTAACAATTAACATTAGAAATACAAGTCAAATCATTAATTAAAATTTTTAGTTGACAATTTTCACATTTATATTTTTTATGTCTGACACTGTATGGCTTTGGACTTTGCCCGATCATACTGCCTTTCCAAAAAATATTCTCTAATCAAAATAAAATAAATACATAATACTGTACAATATTAAAGCCATCGTAGCACATTGAGCTAGCGAATTTTTAAATGTGACGGTCGTAGGTTCATTAGCCACTTGGGAAATTAATAATTTTGATTTTCCCGATGGGAGAAGAGATAAAATTTGATTTAGACACTACAATCTCTTTCTGTACCCTGCTATATGCGGGATAAAGCGTGAAGCTAAAATAATAATTATATTTTTATTATTATTCAGCATCACGCTGTATCCCGTAGCAGGGTAGGCAGGATAGGCAGAGGGAACTTAGTGTTAAGACACTCCGTTCTTCACTTGGCAGAACTCAACGCCGCGCTTTGCCTCGACACCAGAACGAGGTAATGGAAATATAAATTTAAGTAAATATTTCATGTCCTCAAGAGGGGATCGAACCCACAACCAGACGGTTACAGTCACATTTTGTGCCTCTGCGCCACGACTGGCCAGTCGCAAAATAATAATGACTTACAAAAAAGAATCCTTGCGCGAAGTTCTTGTTAGTGAGCACTTCAGTGTTGTCTTTGTAGAGCACTTGCCCGCGTTTTTTGCGGTCGCACACACCGATGTCCTTCGGGAGACGGACCTTAGCTATTTAAAACAATTTATTGGAATATACATACATATATGAGAAATTATGCTTTAATATTACATTTCATATATATATATATATATATATATATATATATATATATATATATATATATATATATATATATATATATATATATATATATATATATATATATATATATATATATATATATATATATATATATATATATATATATATATATATATATATATATATATATATATATATATATATATATATATATATATATATATATATATATATATATATATATATATATATATATATATATATATATATATATATATATATATATATATATATATATATATATATATATATATATATATATATATATATATATATATATATATATATATATATATATATATATATATATATATATATATATATATATATATATATATATATATATATATATATATATATATATATATATATATATATATATANTATATATATATATATATATATATATATATATATATATATATATATATATATATATATATAATGTAATAAGCTTTTTGATTGGGGTCAGTCGTGGCGCAGGCGCATAAGCGAGCGACCGCAACACGACAGCTTGAGAGTTCGAAGAATTTCGAGAAGTTCGAAAATATTTCATATTTTCAAAGTTGGCACATCGTTTAGTTCTGTCACTCAACATCTAATGCTTCTAAAAAGAGGGGAAGGAGTGTCTAATATACTAGGTTACTAGGTGCCCTCTAACTACTCTGCTATGTGCGGGATGCACGGTGAAGCTGAAAAAAAAACATTAATTACCAAAAGGAACGTCTGCAGTAAATAAATAAAACTAAGCTTCCCACGCACTGTTTTCGAGACATTACATGTTGAGCGGAACTGAACGCCGCGAATTTGTAATAATATAAAAATAGCCTCACCCTTATACAAAATAATCTTAATGGGAGACAATCTCCTATATATATAAGGCTGGTCTTCCTCTTTAGTGTTGTAAGGTACTTGTGATATCATTTCATCGATCCAGAAGAGATGGTCGATAATGTTGATGAAGCGTGTAGGCGCTCCACAACCAGGGCCTCGGACACTGAATCCTATCTAGATTTGAGTAATGTGGTGATTAGACACTATAGTTTTACACAGCGGATTTTGTATAAGCGTATAAAGATTTCGACGAAGCTTGATGAGAACGTATGGTTTAGTGATCAGATCGTTGGGGCGGTAAACAAGAGTATAGGTTCAGATTCCGCTACTTTAAAATTTTTCACGTTTTCTAAAAATGTAGGAGAATACTTACTAATTTCCAAAATCCCCACACTTGTCTCGTTACGAGGGCGACGCCGCCGTCCCACACGCAAGGAGCCGTCATGTTCAGGGCTTTGGCACATATTGACTTTACTGGCGACATTTTTTTATAGTTTAACTGCAATTAAATTTAATTTTATACTAGCTTTCACCTACGGCTTTGTCCGCGTATTAAACAGAAATAAGATTTATGTACGACATATGACACTCCCATGTACTGTGATCTTAGGTACAGTAGGTTACAACGAAACAATCAACTTGATATAAATATTTACAGTCTGTACTGACTTTTCTGATAAATGGACAATTCAACCTAAAATAAAATTCAGTTCAACCGAGTTGTTCCATAGATTAGTGCATTCTATCAAACTAGCATAACCCAGAAATTTCTTCAATTTAACTCTAATTGTACCACTTTGATTTAAGGTAAATTCTATTAAGTACAAATTTTATTGTTTTTTAATTTTATGTACAACATAAATAACCAAAAGTTACAATTTATAGATCAGAAACAATACGTTTGTATGGGGTTTGGATATTGTAAGTAAAAATCTATAAAAAACCAACTGGCTTTTCTAACTCATTTTCATACAGTGACGTACATTCTATAATAAACAAATCACGATTTTTTAAAATTATGATTACTTTATTTTTGTGATAGAATTCTTCACACTCCTGGTTCTCTACAAATTCCATTGGCACCAGCTCCTTTTCAATTTCACCACTATCTGTAAAAATTGGAAAAAACTAATAAAATTGATGTTATTTTAAAATGAGATCATCGTTGCGCAGTGGGACAGCGTCTGACCGATGTCTGTGGGTTCGATTCTCTACGTGTCAACTAATATTTTTATATTATTCTTATTTTCTCGATCTGGTGACATAAAACGGACCGTTAAATTCTGTCACGCAATGCCTGAAACATTGGGCAGAACGTGGGCACATTGTATCTGCCTTCGAAAAGCAATATGAGAGAAATAAAGTGAAACTATAACAAATAAATTAAAGGGTTGTAAACAAAATAAAACTTACATTAAGAATTACATACTTTTTGGTAATTTAAAATTTGAAATCTAACTATTAGTTAGTCAATTAATAAATTAAGTTAATTAGTAAGTTTTAACAATTAAACTTTAATACTTATTTAAATTATGAGAGCGTTAGATTTTTTCTCTATTATATCAAAAAATATCTACTATGGGACCTCTTTTTAGTTTGCACATCATATTTTTTTTCTCAATTGGCATTTAAAATATATTGATAGTGTAATTTTCTTCATGTTTTTCCTTGCATATGTCAGGGTAAACTGAGTGTTAAATAACCCCGAACATTCAAACTATTGCTATTGAGTGGCGAAACTCAACGCCGCGCTTCGTCTACACGATAACAAGAAACATAGCACAGATTATAAATATAACATCTAAGTGTATGTAGAGATAAAACTCATTTGTTACTTAATCAATATATTATGTATACTTAAATATATATTTAATATTCTTAATTAACTTAAATATAAAAAAAAATCACATAAATGTACAAACATAAATCTCAATAAACATATATGTATATATTAATTAATAATTACCGTCAGTCATCTTAACCGCGAACAAGTCGGTTAACATTCCAGCGCCTCTCGTAGGCAAACACACCGGCAGCACGGGCGCTAGAATAGAGTCATTATAATATAATATAAATAAAGAGTTCAGTCGTGGCGCAGGAGCACAAAGTGTGACTGTAAAACCGTCTAGTTGTGGGTTCGATCCCCACTCGAGGAGATGAAATATTGACTTAAATTTATATTTCCATTTCTTCGCTCTGGTGTCGAGGCAAAGCGCGGCGTTGATTTCTACCACTTAACACGCAATGCCTCCAGAATTCGGCAAAAAGTGGGGAACGGAGTGTGTTAACACTAGGTTCCCTCTGCCTACCCTGCTGTGTGCGGGGTTACAGCGTGAAGCTGATTTATTTATTTTTTATATAGTAAAATTATAATTGCTTTCTGTACATGAACCATTAATGGCGTCAGAAAAAATATATAAGTACAAAAATCTTCTAACGGCCAAGATATTGTGCTTGGATAAAAAATATATAAAATATATAAATAAATAAAAAAAACAGCTACACACTTTCTTTCATGCAAAAAGACTATAGCTGTTAAGACGTTCCCCAATGTGACGGAAGTCAAATATCCGAAATATTTACGTATCATTAAGTAGCGGAACTCAACGCCGCGTTTTGTCTACCGGAGCGGGAAAATAAAAATATTTTTTGTACATTCAATCTTGAGCGGGGCTAATGCCATAATGTAATATAAATAAATAAACGTTCAATATAAATCTTACCTCTAGAACCTTCTCCAAAGGTGGAAATTTGCAAGAGTGCCAAACTGGCCAACGTGATACCTTCTATATATTCTGGTGCCAAATAATAACTTTCTATGTCCAAAGAATATTTTAGACTTTCACTCTGCCATACAATGAATTTTGTATTATTTCTATCATAAAATAAATAAAAAAATATATATATATTATTAATTTTATAATTTTTAGGTCCGTTTTGTAATAAAATTATCTAAAGAAATATGTAAGTGGTTTATTTTAAAACTAGAGGCCAGTTATGGCCGACTCTAAACGTGACAGGTTGTGGGTTCGAGTCCCACTCGAGGAAATGAAATATATATATATTATATCATTTTCATTTTTTTGCTCTGGCAAGGAGGCAAAGAAAGCAAAGAAGCACTTCCCTCAGAAATTGGCGGGAAGTGGGGAATGAAAGTATCTAAATGGAAACTGAGTGACTTAACACTAGGTTCCCAGTTTCCCTCTGCCTATCATGCAAGCTATGTGCGACATACAGCGTGACGCTAAAAAAATACTATCAGCTGAAATAATTAATAGTTGTTTATATTATATAGGTTTCCAAAAATGGACTTTTTTAATTCGTGCCATTGGTTCCTGAGATATTTTTATCAACAAATGAAAAGTTTCTACAAGAATAATTATTTATATACATCTTTTATTTTGCACTTATCATTTATAATATATGGTGTGAAATATTAAAATTAAAATTGGAAGACCTATTTAGCCATTTTTTAACAAAATAATATCATTAAAAAATCTTACTCTAAACTATGAAATTGTATCCTAGCAATATCTTCAGCCGGTGCTATAGCATACGAGGGATGTACGAGAACACCACTTGTTACAGCGAATCTGGTTTTACCTCCCAAATCTAGAAATAAAACAAAACAAAAAATAAATGATAAAACGCGGTATTGAGTTCCGCAACTTAACGACGAACGAGTGGGCGTGACATGGAGTGTTTTTGTTGTAGTCCATAATAAGAATAGAAAAACATTTTTAGGACACATAATCTTTACTCAACACGTAATCCCTCCAGAAGCCGATTTAATTTTATAATAGATTAAATAAGAGCGGAGACCCAAAAAATGTCGATTTCCAATAGGCGGGAATTCGAGTCCCGCTATGTTAAAATTTTATACATTATTCAAAAATGAGTTTCTATCATATTTCTACTTTAAGTGTATACTTACATTTTTTTCGAGCTTCACTATGTAACCCACACACAGGGTAGACAGAGGGTACCTACAACGTAATGTTAAGTCCGTTCCGTTCTCCATTTTCCGCCGAATTCTAGAAATATTGCGCGTTGAGTGGCGGAACTCAACGCCGCACTTTACCTTGACACCAGAGAGAAAAAATGAAAATGTTTCATATTTCATTTTCTCGAATGGAAATCGAATCCACAACCTGTCGCGTTTACAGTCACACGCTTGTGTCCCTGCTCCACGACTCGATGGATAGACAGATCGTACTTTATTATGATAGCATTTTGAGGCCAGTCGTGGCGCAGCGGCACGATGTGTGACTGTAAAACCAACTGGTTGTGGGTTCATTCCCCACCCGAGGAGATGAAATATTTACTTAAATTTATATTTAAATTTCTTCGCTCTGGTGTCGAGGTTAAGCGCGGCGTTGAGTTCTGCCACTCAACATGCAATGTCTCCAGCATTCGGCAAAAAGTAGGGAACAGAGTGTCTTAACACTAGGTTCCCTCTGCCTATCCTACTGTGTGCGGGATACAGCGTGAAGCTGATTTGATTTGATTTGATTTTTTTTAACTTATAAACCTTAAATCTGCGGGTTTTAACAATATTCCAAACTTATTTAAAGCAAACCAGAATAATAGTTTTATATGAAGGCTAAAACCGTTTGTATTATTTTCGTGAACTATCAGTTCCCACAATCAAAAGTATTACGTCTATTAGTAACGGGTTAACGCCCACATGTATACATCACTTTAATGATAATGATGATGATGAATTATTATTATTTATTATCATCACATATTCTCCAGTTTATTGTTTATTTTTTAGTAGTAGAGACAACTTAGTGATAAAAATCAAATGACGTATATATTGTCTAGAATACAGTACGGTCGACGAGACGTGGCCTCCTTGGAAGTGAGTGTAGGCTGCGAAGATTTGGTTTTAAGATTTATTTTGTTTTTGAATATTTCTTCAATCTTGAACAATGCCAACTGGGGCCAAAGGCTGTAAAAACTAATATCCTATGTACATGTGGCCCTATAATATGTCTATTGGGCGCTGAAAATAAAACAGACAAAAAAAACCAGAATATGTGAAATTTTTCTTTTAAATGACGGGTTTTATGACACCAAATTTGCGTTTCTTTATACAATTAAGAATAAATAATATTAATTGTTTATTCAATTTTATACTTTTCTTTATAAAGTATACTAATATACTAATGTAGAGCGTCCTTACTATATTTCTTGATAAAAATTATTTTATTGACAATTTTTATCAAGAAATTTAAAGGATGCCCTCGTGGTGCAGTATCACGGCCTTAAGCGCGACGGTTGTGGGGTCGATTCTAATTCCGGGAAATGAATAATGCTGCCGTTCAGTTTCGCCACTCAACAAACAATGTGCCGCGTGGAGAACATATGAACACTAGGTTCCCTCTACCTACCATGCTATATATGGATGGAAACAAAATAGTAACAAAAAATACTTACAAAACGTATGCTGCACAACACCAAACCAAGGGAAACGGGATATATCTTTTACTTTTCCCCCCGTCGTTACTTGCTGCGTGTCGACGGAACAACGTATGTTCTCCCATTTGACACCAGCGCGCGCATTTTCTGTGGCTAAAATAAAACTTTATTTCATAATGTTGTATAGTTGAAAATTTAATAGTGTCTTACTGTACACTGTACTCGCGACGGTTGTGCAATCGATACTCACTCAGGGGAAAAAATATTTTAAATTTTTCGCTGTGGTACCAAGACAAAGCGCAGAGTTGAGTTCGCCCATTCTTATTTTTAGCTTAACACTGTATCCCGCACACAGCAGGGTAGGCAGAGGGAACCTAGTGTTAAGACACTCCGTTCCCCACTTTCTGCCGAATTCTGGAGCTCACCGCGGCACTTTACCTTGCCACCAGAGCGAAGAAATATATAAATTTCGCTGTGGTACCAAGACAAAGCGCAGAGTTGAGTTCGCCCATCCTTATTTTTAGCTTAAAGCTGTATTTCGTACATAGCAGGAACGCAGAGGGTACCTGAGAACCTAAAATACTTCGTTCCCATTACTACACTTCTGTTTGCCACTTTCCGCCAAATTCCCCCCTTAACGCGTAATATTTTGGAAAAAATACAATCTTAACAAGAAAAGAAAATATTTCCTTTTCATACATTGCAAGAAGAAGTGTCAACTCACTACATACTAACAGATATTACAAGTTTTGAGACAATGAATAATAAACGTATAACAGTAAAACAAACAAAATATACATAATGAAAACAAAAAAAATCCAACAAATATTTTAATAAAGCTTGACGTATGGTTTAGAAATTATAGAGATAAATTAATTTTAAATAAAAATAAATAAATAATCTTCACGCTGTATCCCGCAAACAGCAGTATAGGCAGAGGGAACCTAGTGTTAAGACTCTCCATTCCCCACTTTCCGCCAAGTTCTGAAGGCATTGCGTGCTGAGTGGTGGAACTCAACGCCGCGCTTTTCCTCGACACCAGAGTGATGAAATGAAAATATAAATGTAAATAAATATTTCATTCCCTCATGTGGAGATTGAACCCACAATCAGTCGATTTTACAGTCACACGTTATACCCCTGCGCCACAACTGGCCTCGATGATAAATTAATTTCTTTTGTTTAATGTAAGCAGTAACAGTGATAACATCAGGTAACAACATCTGGAAGATTTTACCTTACCAAAGACCATCTAACGCGCCTATACAAATTGTCACTTTGTCACTTTAAAAAACAATAAGCATATATAACTTAACCATTTTATTTGATACGCTGCGTTGAGTTCCGCCACTCAACATCAAGGTCTCCATAATTATAAATAAAATTTATATATTATTATGAATAAAAAATATATGAACTTAAGCTTACCTTTTATATTTGTAATGAAAAATATTAAAAAACATTTCAACAAAATATATAAATATTTTTTAACTCTATTTAACGCCATTTACGAGTTCGATTTCAATTCTGAAGTGAAGTTTTGGCGGTAAGTTGTAATATCGTTTACAAAATAATTTTGAATGTTGGCAGTAATGCTAGTGACACTACAAACTATATTTCACTTTGTTTAAAGAATACTTCCGTATTTTCACTTTTAGTGGGAAAATTATTTTAACAGTTATAAACTCAATACGCAATACCTCCAGTATTACACGTAAAATGGGAAATGGAAGGTTCCTAATTGGAACGGAATGTCTTAACACTACGTTCCCAGGGTTCCTCTGCCTACCGGGAGTGCGGGGATATAGCGTGAAGCTCCTGTCGCGTACTAGCTAAAAATTAAACTGTTTTTTTACATGAACCTGCTAATGATGTTGGTATAAAAGATTTAGCAACTTAGACAATAGATAATTTATAGTTCATTTATCTATTGCTTTAATTGCAATTTATAGCTATTATTTGAAGATTGTCGATGAAATGTTGTGGGTTTATATCCTGCTTATGACATTATGAAGTTTTTTTTTGCAACATAATTATGTGAGGCCAGTCGTGGAGCAGGGGCACAAGTGTGATAGGTTGTTAGTTCGATTCCCATACGATGAAATAAAATATTTAATATTTTCATTTCTTTTTCTGATTACGAGGCAAAGGGCAGCAGAATGAGTCACACCAACACATAAAACATACTATAACAGTTATTATATATGCATTTAATGCGCCTCATTCGCGCAAATAATAATAATTTGTTTCATCAAAATCGTAGCATGACGTCACACACCTAGCCAGATTTTACCTCAGAAGCCGTTCTCTATTGTTCAATTTCTTTGTCATTTGAAGATAAGAAAAAAATAAAAACAGATTCTTTTTTCTCGAGCTTTTTCCCCTATTTTATGTATATGCTGATAACAAAAAACATTGGTGTGACTCATTGGGCAGAAAAGGAAACGGAAGTGAAACTTAGCACTACGATCCCAGTTTCCCTATGCCTACCCTGCTATGTGCGGAATGTAGTGTGACGTTATGACAACTGTATAAGAATTTCGACGTTGCTTGATGAGGACGTATGCCTTAGTGGTCAGAGACTCGGAATATGTTAAAGTTTTTATAAGTTTTCTAAAAAGCACTTTTCTTTTCTAAATTTATACTTATTCCTTAATATTAAGGAATAACACAATAAAAATACTACAAATTAACAAAATTCCTTTAATATATTTCTATTTTAGATAACCCCAATTACACATAAAGGTAAAATATTTAAACAAGTTGTACATGGAGAGAGGTACTAGAGGTACATGAGGTCCGTTTATATACTATAGTGGGTACCGCCGCCGGGCGCAATCACTACGCTGAAGTGCTTGCGTGAGTTTCAGATATCGTCGTAGAATGTCTATAGTAATATTTCCCTCCTAATAGCCCAAGATCTCAGGGCTACCAGACCTACGTCATTTTAGCAAAGCTGAAATTTTGAGGACTATTAGTCTAATATGTAATTAAGACAGTACTTTCCAGTTAGTAAGTACGAATACAGTCTTAATTAAATATTAGACTATTAGTCATCAAAATTTCATCTTTACAAATATGGCGTAGATCTGGGGGCCCTGGGATCTCAGTCTATAAATATGGTGTGTAGATATGCAAAGCTAGAAAATGGTTTAACCCTTTTTTAATCTTCACGTCGTATCCCGCACGTAGGCAAGGTCATATTAGTAGAGGGAACCTGGGAACTTATTGTTAAGACACGCCGTTCCCATTACGATATTTCTGTTTCCCAGCTTCCGCTGAGTTCTGAACGCGTTGCGTGTTGAGTGGCAGGACTCCGAAACTCAACGCCGCGCCTCGTCCGTTGGCACACTTTTACTCCTGCGCCACGACTCAATAACGAGCTTATAGATCTACGTTCAGTTAAGCTCCAATTAGATATCTTCGATAGATTCCGAGAAAATGAACTTTATTGTTGAGGGTTATTATCCCAATAACCCCCTACGGTAAGGGTTAAACACAAACAAAATTTTGTAAAGTCACTCCGTTCTACACTCTCTGTCTTAATTCCGTATTTCATCATCAGCTCTTTATTTATTTCAATAGACATAATTATATAAATATATATAATATATGAATTAACGGAAGAACTTTCCGGAACACGCTGTCAGTGACACTGGACGAAGATCACATATAAAGTATGAGATGCCGACGGAGAGTATTTGAAAAGGTTGATGACAGTGGCCGAGGCAACGGAGTATGTAGAGATCGTAGCATTTGGCGCTTCGTTCTCTGGTTAACTCCGCTACGATAAACAGTGAATGAAGCCAAAAAATTATAAAAGATAAACGTTCCCGTAATAATATTTAAATTAATCATATCTCATTTTGTCACGATGCAATGGCTCTATAATAAACAGAACAATTTCCAAAAAAGAGAGTAACCTTAATAATTTTTAAAGAAATAAACATATTGAAAACTTATATTTAAATAAAGCAAAAAAATGTCCCCATAGGCATGTCGAGACTATGTAATATCGCGTGTACACTCGAACTGTAGTTACGCGTGAAGTAGAAAATCATTGTAACGGCTTTTACTGGACAGATCAATATTATTATCTATACTAGTCGTAGGCTGCAACTTTGTTTGATTAGATTACAAAACTTAAGATCCGGTTCTGTCTCGTTGCCGTTGAAATTTCTAGAAATCCTGTCGCAATGCTTCCTAAAGAACATATATTATATGCTAAATTTCAGCGTTTTACGACAGTTATTTGTACTTAAATAATCTTGGCGAGCTCTGAATTCTAATATTTTTCAATTTCCTTTGCTCTTGTAACGAAACACAGCGCGGCGTTGAGTTCCGCCGCCCGACACGCAATGCGTCAAAAATTCCGCGGAAAGATCAATACGGAAGTATCTTAAGGGCAAACGGAGTGTATTAACACTAGGTACCTGGTCCCAGGTTCCCTTTGCTTACCATAATTTTCTCGGGATATAGCGTAAAACTAAAAAAAAGGGCTTACATGTGAATAAACAAAGCCATTCAAAACTATTCATAAACCCAATAAATCAGCTGTCGAGTGAATTAATAGGCTTTTACGATTTTGATTGCGTTCATAATTAACGTAGGTAGAGCTCGAGGGGTTATTATGGAGATTAGGAAATATTATAATATATATCCTGTGGGTTAGCTTTTGTATTTTGTATTTAATTAAAAAATATATATTTATAATAAAAATTACGCATACATTTTTATTACAATGGAGACTTTAAAGTTTAAAGTAAGAACAAGAATCCACACAATCTTAAATTCTTAATAGCATTTTCCAAATTAAAAAAAAACAAACGGAAAATTGTAATGATGACCCATAAATATTTTTTCTAGTAAGTACAATCACCGTACAAATATTAATACAATTTAAGTACCAGTTTTACTACGACGACTGCTTGTCTTATTTATTCTTATATTATTAATTAAAAATTTTTAAGATTACGCAGCGGAACTAACGACAATAAACGGAACCTTCTTATAGATTCGTCATATCTGTCCGTCTGTATTTATTCCGTCCGTATGTATTCCGTCTGTATGTCAAAACTAAGCCTAAACAAGTGAAGCGTAGACCTTATATGTTTGAAATCATTTCGTTTATCCATTTTTAGAGTTCCGTACCTCAAAAGGTATAATGGATTATAGGATCACTTAATAATGTTCGTCAGCCCGTCTGTCAAAACCAATTATCTCGAGATCGCGTTGAGGTATCAGGCTGATATTAATATCGAATATTTAGATCTACGGTCCCTTAGAGCACAAAAAAGTCAACGCAAACAAAAGATACGAGCATTTATGCATTGATTTTCTGCCAGTTGTATGAAATTCGCTGCGCGATCAAACTAAAGAATATATCCCGTGGACTAACAGTAATGAGTTGCCTTACTAAGTAAGAACTTAGTATACAAATAAATGACAAATCCTAAAAGTTAAAATTTATAGATATTTCATAGAAAAAAATCATTACAAACTTATAATTAAGTAAAAGTAAATATCATACAAAATAACTGTAAATGTTTGCAAACTTCGTCTACTTTTATAAAATGTATTTCCCGTTCAGATAAAATTATGAAATTAGTACGGAACCCTCGATATGCAAATCCCACTCGCATTTTACCAATTTTTGTTTTTTGTTCTATAAATTGAACTAAATAGTAATATGTACAAATACGTAATATATATTTGCTTCACGCAGGAATACAACCCATAATATCCGGTTGATTATAATCATTTGTACCGACATTATTGTTGTATTAATACATTTTTTTTAGTTAAAGGAACGTAAAAGGGGGTAAAAGGCAGCTGTTTTGTACGCAACTAACTAAGCTATTATGAAGGTTTTTTAGTTAATGCTTTTCTATATAAGGAATGGCCATACATCTGTCATTTATTATGCGATTATGGAAAACATAGGGCTGGCTTAAATAAATAAAAGAATATACCCCGCACAAAGTAGAGTCAGCAGAGGGAACCTGGGAACTTAGTATTAAGACACTTCCGATACCCACTTCCTACCGCATTCTTAAGGCATTTGGTGTAAAATGACGGAACTCAACTGTGCGCTTTGCCTAGTTGAGCGACTAAAATAATTTCGATATTAAAAATAACCGATCTCCAAAAGGCACAGGCTTCAATCCTGCTACGACCAAATTTTTATTATTATTTTTTTTAAGTTTTTTTTTCTATAATATGTGTAATAATACTGTTAAAATTTTAAAATTTTCGATATAGCTATTAAACTGTAGAGCAGTTCATTCACTTCATCTTCAAAGAATTTTAAAACTTACATTTTACTTTAAAATGACTCCACACTCCATTATATTCCCCAAGCAAAATGACTAAATGTATTTCATCCTCTTAAATCGTAATAGGTTTTATATTTTCTATTCATACTCTTTTCATATATTTTGAAGTCGTTGTTGCGCAGTGGCACGGTGGCGTTTGACTGTAAATGCTACAGTTGTAGGTTCGATTCCCAATTGGTGAATTTATTTTCATTTTCCTCGCTGTGGTAACATTGCAAAATCGCTTCAGCTTCACGTAGACAGAGGACACCTAATGTGAAGACAATACGTTCTCCACTTTTCTTTTCGTATTTTCCAAACAAAGCGTGTAAAGTAGCATAACTCAAAGAAAAAAATGTTACCATAGTAAGAAAATGGAAATAATTAGTAATTTATTCCTTCAATTGGGAATCGAACACACAACCGTTCTGCTTACAGAAATACACTGTGCCACTACTACTAATTTTATCGAATTCCATGTCAGACCACCCATACTTTGCTCTGATTTCCACAACTCTAACGGTACACCACACGCTAATACACGCTAAACTCTATTATGAATAGAAATTTGTATAATAACCACGCTTTGAGCCTATACGCTAAGGAGAAATTCAAATATTGATATAATACTTACAAACGAATCTAAATGTTTTTCTGTTTTGGTATATTATGAACGATAATGTACATTTTTATGCCTACAATCCTTTGAATTATTACGTTTCTGTCGTAGTTTTCTCCTCTTTTAGTTGTTGATAATTATTATACCACTATTATTATTCTTTATTATTATAACACTAACATTTGTCAAATAGAAATTTTGTATTAATATATCCTTTCGAAACTATGGCTCATTTCAATAATCTGCTCAAAATTTTACATGTAGATTATAAATAAGTCTCTTAGAGAATGAAAATTCCTCATTTTTGAAAATTTTAGATATATATTTAAAACCTTATCATTTTTAGTCCAAGTCAATTCCAAATAAAAAAAAACCAATTAAATCCTTAACAAAAATCTTCTACGAACACTCAATAGAATCAAGAACACGAAACACCCAACTAAGCTCATCGAGATCACAAATACCTGAACCAATACACAACAAAAAAAAATCCAATACACTTATCGATTTAAAAAATAAAATAAAATAAAAAAAAAGCAATCCTCATATCAGGGTGACTGTCCGAACCTTATCCGCTAACATCGCATTAAAATAAACCGTCCACCTTTAATACACCACTTTAATTACCGACTCCTGTCGTGACGCGACAACATTGGATATGTTCCTTTCATTTTGTTGTAATTGTTGTATTAAGACCATTTTTGCTTAACCCATTTTGATTGACAGCTAATTTTGAGTGGTTTTTGTTGGATTGTGTTTTTGTTGTAGTTTTGAACTTGATTTTTTAATGAATTCCGCACATATTTGAATATTGAAATTATTATTTAAATATTTAAAGGATAGAAAAACGCAAAGAAGCTACTTCTCCTAAAGAGACGCTAAAATATTTAAATAAATATTTAGTAGTGTTTACTTATTAAGAAAACGTATAAAAATTTGAACCCACGTCTCTTTGTAAACCGTCCAAGCACTCTAGCCATACGTTCTTGGTTTAGTAGTGTGAATCATTAGATTGTAATCGATTCCATCATTCAGGTTACGTTATTAAAAAAAGAGGGTCATTTTCTTATCTCTTCTTTCATTTTATGCTAACTTATGTTATAATAATAATAGTATTAAATAATATAATTGTAGTCTTTTTTCTGAAAACAGCAACTGTTGAGTTTGACGGCTGATTTGTTGATACAACTTTTATCGACTGGTTCTTTAAATATCGTAAATAAAATATCCGATTGAGATATAAATTTTACTCATTCACTTTAAATGAGTGTGATCTGAATACTTCTTCTAGTTATCAATGTTAATGAAGGCACCAAAAAGGATTTAGTTACAATACAATCGAGTTTATTACGACTTCGACAAGTTTGGACCTTGATTTTGCATGGTAAGAATATGTATTTAGGTTATTTAAAACGTTTTTAAAATAAATATTACCTTTTGAGACTGTCATAGAAAGCTTCTGATTATAAACGCACGTACGGTTGTGAGTTCGATTCCCACTCTTGGCAAGGAATTATTTTTATTTTCTCGCTCTGGATTCTTTTTTTCTTTACTTCTTTCTCATTCTTTTTCTTTACTTAGGGACCATCGATTTGTTATGTTTCTTTTTTTAGTTATTCTTATTATTGTTTTAGTAGCGGCACTGTCTGTCCGTCTGTCAGTCAGCCACCGGAATTTTCATACTAGGGCCCCGTAGTGGAACGGATACGAAACTCTAAAAAGTGCACATTCAACTCTAATAATCGTTTAGTCGTCGCTTGTATATTATGATTGTTACAAAAAAGCACTTTACACGCGTTCACACCCCCGAGTGAACATCGACCCTACAACCACCTCTACGATTGCGCCACACATTGAAGTCATTGTGATTTTGCACCTGTAAGTATTAATATTAATTGGAAATAAAAAGAATATTATTGATGCCTATACAAATATTATAAAGCTGAAGACATTGTTTGGTCGAATGCCCTGATCTCAGGAACTATTAGTTTGACCAGAAAAATTATATACGATCGATAGTCTATATATTGAGGAAGCCTATCAGGCTAAATTACATAACGTTTCAATATAGTACCACTGTACCCGCGATTAGAGTTACCTCCAGTACTTCAGTGTCAATGTTATTCACAACTTTTAGTTATCCAGTCGTGGCACAGCGGCACGAGGTGTGACTGTAAAATCGATTGGTTGTGGGTTCGATCCCCACTCGAGATGAAATATTTACTTAAATTTATATTTCCATTTCTTCGTTCTGGTATCGAGGTTAAGCGCGGCGTCGGGTTCTGCCACTCAACACGCAATGCCTCCAGAATTCGGCAGAAAGTGGGGAACGGAGTGTCTTAACACTAGGTTCCCTCTGCCTATCGTGCTGTGTGCGGGATACAGCGTGAAGCTGATTTTTTATTTTTAGTTATATCAATTCCATAATGGAAGCGAAGTCAGTAAAAACTAGTAAATAATAAAGATCTTTAAGTCAATTTGTAATATTCAAAGCAAACAATAAATTTCACAAAAATTCCTTTCCGCCCACGAATTCGGTTACGTTCCAAATACATCAGATGACAAGATTATAATAGTTTATGAATATAAAACAGATATTATAAGATTACACAAAGAACCAAATGTAGATATAAATATAAATTAAAAAGGATTAAATTGTGTTTCATTAAAATACATATAATACATATATTACAAAACATTAAAAATGGTTAAAAAGACGACTAAATGGCAAAATAATATAATATATTTTAGTTTTTTTTTTCACATTAATCGTTTCAATGTAAATTTGTCTTTTCCATTTGACTAGGAGGACCAAATATAAAGGTGATCCTTTATAATTAGCCTCTATTTCGATATTTTTTTAAGCTTCACGCAGAAGGAACCTGGGAACCTGGTGCTAAGACACTGTCTTCCCATTAAAACACTTCCATTCCTTACTTTCCGACGAATTATTAAGAAATTACATACTATTAACTAAACAAAACTTAACGAACTCTTTAAGGAAAATTGCCATAACGTACAAAGCTTATAAGCCTACCAAGGACCATGGTCCATACGTGGGCACCAGAACAATAGGTTCTAAACTACATAACAATATTTATGGTATAATAAAACACGTGGGCCCACGCGACTTGTGTTTACGACGTTACTTTAAAAAAGTGATTCAGTCTCGAGCAAATAATAGAATATATTAATATGTTGAGACACAATCTACACTAAGTGTCCAAACATTATGAAGGCTGTGTAAGTTAGATGTCTCTTCAGTTGATATGTTACTTTTACCACCACTAAACACGCAATACCTTCAGATTTCGTCGAAAAATGGAGAATGAAAATGTTTTAATGGAAAAGGAGTGTCTTAACACTGCGTTCTATATGCGAGATACAGCGTGTACCTTTTGTAAAAAAGGCTAAAAAATATATATTAACAGAACAAAACAAAATATATATTACATATATCACAAACAAATCTACCCTGAGTCATGTTCAAGTCAAGGATTGTTTTAACACTAAGTTTTCTTTATATGCAGGATGGAGGGAGAACCTAAAAAATCTCACAATAAATAAAATTGTAAATAAAAGGCTCATTTGTTTATCAGTAGATAGACAGATATGTGTATATGTAAATTTCTAGGTGCCGTTTTAGAGACCAAACGATTAGACTATTGTCGACAAAGCACGGCGTTGACTTACGTCACAATATATATAATTGTATGGAAAATGAGGAATTTCGTAACTTCTCTCTGCCTAATTTGCTATGCGGAATCGTGCCACGACACCATTTTTAATAAAAAAATCAATAAAATTGCATTCAACCGTGGAAGTAAACTATTGATTTTTATTTTTAACATGAAGTCTGACCGTCGTCATGGTGATCAGCAATCATAAAATGGTACACATTGACTCTCAGCCAAAAAATTAAAAAAGAAACCTTCTATCAGTCCATTTAACTTATTCTAAATGATAGTTAAGTTGATATTCTAAATGATAGTTAAGTGACTTACGGCAGAACCGGAGAACGGAGAGACTTACTACTAGGTCATATTTGATAGAAGTCTTAGAAATAAACTAAGATATTATACAAACTAGAAGCCGTCGTGCCACCAATGTAGGTTCGATTCTCATTCGGGAAGGAATGAATTGTTTTCATTCTTCTCTGGTAACGTGTTCAACTTCTCTGGTAAGTTGAGTTCCGCGGCATTGAGTTCCGCCACTATGTAACTGATATCCCAAACTCGTTTGAGAATATTATTCAATAAATAATGCCTTGGCTCGTGAGGTGTCTAGTAGTTAGAATCGTTTATAGCTGTAATCGTGAAGAACCCAAAATATTTTAGAGATTCAGAGGTAACAGTGTTAAGGATTTTATATTATGCCATTAGAAGGTATCGCTTTAATAAGATACTTGCCATCAGAAGTTGTTCTTGTGTCAGTTATTTAGATAACTGTAGACTCGACAATATAACATTGTCATAACTCGCAGCTCGTCCGAATATAAGCCAAGAGTGCGTCCTATCTTCCTCTCCACTATAATTGCGAACTAGTTATAATAAAAGGAAGAAAGAGTACGGGCACCGCCCCCGACCAGACCGTAGCTTTACAGTCATCGTTGAACCCTCCGGGACGTTTGTGTGTGATCTTTCCGAAGGTACTTGTTACGCTTGTTTATATTAAGATTATATTAGAATAGTGATTCGTGATGTTGATTGATTTGTGAGATCAATATAAGTCGTTGGAACGAACGCACTACCGCTAGGCGGCCGATATGTTAAATAAACGCACGGCACACACCCCACAGTCGTGTCTCGAACCGTAGGCGGACACTACTACATACACCAGAGTTCCAGGACATAAAATAGCACCACACACCCGTATGAGACAGGCGGACACTACTACATACACCGGAGCTGGGACATAAAATAGCACCACACACCTACTAGTCGTATACCAAGTCGTAGAAGTGGTATATAATATGTCAATGACCAACGCCATACAAGCATAGCTTACGTATCGCGAGCGTACTGCGAGACGGCATCAGCCACGACATAGTTAATGTCGCTATAACAGTTCGCATAAGCCCATCACGTCAGCTTCCGCGACGTCAAGCAACATTCAATATCATAATATTGGTCAAAGATCACTTGGATCCACAATATGTGTCGCCCCTACACATATATTGCCTTTATAAGAAATTCGATCCTAAAAGATCGTGCCATCATAGGCTTCGAATTATTATATTATATTTATAATATACTTGGTACGAGTCTTTATGTGCATCATATTTATTAGTACCGTAGTACTTAAGAGTTCGACTCGACCGCTGCCTTCCAGCATCACCACCACCTATATAGACAGAACGACGGTCGCGACACTCGGGACGACAATACACGAACTCGTCTCGATTAATATTTTATTAAAAATATATAGTTTGTATTATTCATAATTAACTTTGTTATTTATGTATATTGCCAGGCATATTTTATTTTATTTATTTATTTTTAACTTATACTCAAGGTACATACTGTTACAACTGACATTACCCCATTCAAAGTTGAGCGAAAAATTAAGCGAACTTATTTATTACCTTAAGTTCCCCCTGCGTACAACGTGAAGCAAAATTTAAAAAAAAAGAAAAAAGAAACATTACACAACCAATGCCTTTCTAAAATGGCAACACTCTTAAAACATTTTCTTGTAAAACCATAGACTAATTAATGAAGTGACTTTTAAACTGGTTCAGCTCAGTTTGATTAACTTAATCACTTAATTATGACTAAAGTCGTCGACATGGTGCTTACAAAAAGTTGAAAGAATAAAAAAACCCTGCCGTAAAGAAAGTCGATGGTCTAGTTAGCTTTTAATAAGACAACATTTTGAATTATTTTCACTTATTAACAGTTATCTTAATTAAGTATTTAATGTCAGTTAGTATTAAAACGGTAATAGTAGTTTATACTATATATGTAAGTATGGTAGTCGTCTCTCGCGATTCTGTCTGCATAGATTTTTTTTAGTTTAACACTCCTTTCCTATTAAGATAATTCTGTTTCCCACTTTCTGCCATATTTTGGAGGCATTCCGTTTTGAATGGTGAAACTCAACGCTGCGCTTTGCCTCGTTACTACGTACGACGAAATGGAAATATTAAATATTTTATTTCCTCGAATCGTACTCACAACCTGCGTTGAGGTGTTAATTTCCGCCATTAACACACAACTCTTCAAATTTAGGCTAAAAGTGGGCGAACGGACGGTATTAACATTAGGTTAACTCTGTCTACCCTGTAGCCCTGCTATATACGGGATAAGGCGTGAAAATAAAAAAATACCATATCTACTAGCTACATATAAATTTTCTCTTCAACCAAGATTCGAATCCACGATAGTTATCTCACTTAATCAGGCAAAATTTCTACTTGGCCGTAATTGAATAGTTCACACGTTTATACTGCGCCAGCTAAATTATACAGCGCCTGTATAATAGGCACTTATTGCGATCTCGAGTAAGAAGATCTCGAATACTAGTGGACTGGTGTGTAGTAATTTTGTTAAGTATTTTGAACATTATATGGTGAAATGCTTATACGATATCAAATTTTTATTAATGTGATAAAGTTTGTTATTTTATGTATTCTAAAACGAGAAAGTTTACATTTTGCTGGAGTTGCCATTGGACTGATAATACTAACATCAGTACAATTTAGGTAAACTAAGAATATAAGTGGCTCAGAACGACGTTGTGACCAGAGATATGAAAATATACCTCCGATTGGGAATCAAATCCACAACCGTCACGTTTACAGTCAGACACCACTACTGCCTCAACTTTTTCACTTTATTTTATACGTGTTTAATAGCAATTAGTAATTCTTATCGGAAACACTAGCAAATTGAATTTAAAAGCGATATTTTCCGTCAAGGCTCGAAACGAGTTTACGGTGGGTCATCCGTCTCTTTCACTTCCCTCCAGTTAGAGAGAGATCAAAATACAGGTATTGAAGTGCGCTTGTCCAAATATGGCGTGGAAAGTTAAGAATCTCTATACATTATGCGTTTGGCGTTGTGGGCAAAGTTAAGTAATACATATACCAATATTAATTGTGTTATATTTATGAGGCCAGTCGTGGCGCAGCGGCACGAGGTGTGACTGTAAAACCGACTGGTTGTAGGTTCGATTCCCACTCAAAGAGATGAAATATTTACTTAAATTTATATTTCCATTTCTTCGCTCTGGTGTCGAGGTTAAGCGCGGCGTTGAGTTCTGCCACTCAACACGCAATGCCTCCAGAATTCGGCAGAAAGTGGGGAACGGAGTGTCTTAACACTAGGTTCCCTCTGCCTACCCTGCTGTGTGCGGGATACAGCGTGAAGCTGATTTAATTTTTTATTTTAATTTATATTTATGAAAATAATAAAACCGACTTCAAATACCTATATTATATTTTATGTACGTACGATTGTTTCCTAATTTAAATCAAGAACCTATGGCTATATTAGTCATATCGACACTCGATTTTTCTTGATTTTGTGGATAAAACTTATATTTGATTTTTACTTTGCCTGTTGAATACCCAAACATCAGATCAGGCTCCCTCTACCAGAGCGAATAAATGAAAATAAATTAAAAAAACAATAATTCTTCGATAGGGTATAAACCCATTACCGTTGCGTTTACACACGTTCTCCAACTGCGCCACGATGGCCTCAACTCCATTCATATCATATATATAATGTCTTCACGTAACTATTATCATAGAAATAAATGATGTCTTGGAATAGTGACAAGAATGAGCTTTTTTTTGAAAGGTTATACCTTTCAAACAAATATAAGCGGCGATTATATTGTAAGTAGAACTTATAAATGCTTATCAATAACACTACCTACTGTACTGCCTATATTTTTTAAGTAGCTCTCACTGCGTCGTCACTTGCGCGCTCAAAAGGAAAAAAACAACAGTATCTTTACATTTACGATGTACTCGTATCTCACACATAGCAAGGTAGGCAGAGGGAACCTGGGACAATAATGTTATGACACTCCATTCCCCATTAAGACAATTCCGTTCCCCATTTACCGCCGAGTTATTGCATTGTGTGTTAAGTGGTAGAACTCAACGCCGAGCTAGGTCGCGTCGACGGAGCAGAGAAATAATAATGTAAAATGTTTTCATTTCCCCAAGTGGGAATCGAACCCATACACGTTCACAGTCGGAGAGTAACTCTGAACGCAGTTCAGTCGGTTACTTAGAAACGATTAACGTGATGTAATAATATCAATATAATATTTATTATCTTCCTTTATAAATAAAGTTCTTCATCTTCCTACAAAGGGAGGAAATTCAGGTTGATATATAGTTAATTTATAAAAATTAACTGCACAACAATCAAAATTTTTCACTTTACAAGTTATTTCTGAGATCAGCGTGTTCAACCAAACAAACTCTTCAGTTCTATAATATTACTGTACAGGCTTAGGCCTACAAACTATGATTTACTTTCTAATTAAAGTTTACATAACTCACGCATTGTTTAAATTTGTCTATTTTAATTAATTAATATACAGATTTTTGTGGCAGAACTCAATATAGTACTATGTC
Source organism: Heliconius hermathena (assembly GCA_013403705.1). Classification (NCBI taxonomy): domain Eukaryota; kingdom Metazoa; phylum Arthropoda; class Insecta; order Lepidoptera; family Nymphalidae; genus Heliconius; species Heliconius hermathena. Next base: position 657,633 of record JAAIXJ010000008.1, read on the forward strand.
GGAGAAATAAAAAAAAACCTAAAAAAAGTCGCAAAAGTTCCAAACTGTAGACTACGTTGTGTTTATATATTCGTTGCACGTGATTTAGTGTCCCTTTGTCTCGATCTTGGACACTATGGTATGCGCCGTACCACTGTACTATAACACATACATATATCACCGGCGAACACATGCGTATTGAGTGGCGGAACTTAACGCAGGTTTATTTTATCTAATTTATTATAAATTTTAAAAATTTCCTAAATTGATCAATAATGATAGATTATGTATGGCTATTTAAAACACGACGTTTAGTTCCACCGAGAAACATTTTAAAAAATACTTATTACTCACACATATAAATTCGGGATACAGAGCTTATGAAACATTTTTTTAATACAAAGAATTAACGGTAAGACACTCTGTTTCCTGCTTTGCGTTCAATTTACGATACATAATTTATATTAGTAATTTATATTAGTTGCAGTACTTAACACCGCACTTTGTCGTCTTACCAAAGCGAGGAAATGGAAATAATCCAAAACAAAAGCCATCAAAAGCCTTTACACCACGACGTCCGTTTTAAATTAAAATTTACAAAACAATTTATCACTCAAAGTATTCAACTTCAGCTCGCTAAATATATCCCGGCTTAATTATACTCACCATAAATTTCTCTTGCGACAGCTGTAATGGCGTTTTCAATAGGATTTCTTTGGACGTATATGGGAACCACGCCCAGTGCGAATGGTTTCTTTCGTACCGGGAACCCATTATCCAAGTCCTGTTCTAGTATTTTGCCTTGAATTAATTTAGGTTTATGCTAAGACTTATTAAAGAACTGTTTATTGAATGTTATTTAAGAGTCTTATTATTATTGGCAGTAAAATAGCTTTCAAAAAGAATTATATGTTATTGTAAATGTTGTAAAAAAAATAATTAAATTGTAATTTTCATATTTCACTAATTTACTAAAAATTATAATATAATTCAAATATTTTCCATACATTAAATATTATATTTAATACACTGTTCCCAGGTTCCCTTTGTTGTTCCCTACTCGGCTATGTGCGGGATGCAGCGTAAAGCTCACACAATTAACATAAAATTAACCAACATTACTGAAAGGAAAAATCGTTTCACAAAGAAAGGAAATATTTCCCATAATTCGCTTATGTCATTTCATATTGAAAAATATTGTGTACCTACAGAGCACGAAGTAAAAAATTAAATAACGTAATTAATGCCTAACAATATATGCGTATATCTATCTTTATTATAATATACTTTATAAGAAATTTTACAAAAATTCTGATAAAGTGATGTCAAAATAATTATCATGTCCACATTAAATTACTTGATTTTCTTAATAGCAATACAGAAACGGCTCTTAATAAATTTTCTGCGTTTAAAAATATATATAAGTGCTATTTACGTTAAAGCTAATGGCAATTTAACCATCAGATAAGAGGAGCTCATTATCTACCTTATAATATAGCTTGAAACTATGATTCTTGTACAGAGTAATTTTATATAAAATACAGAGATCTTTATAACACGATAACAGTAAAAGTTTCTAGAAGTACTAGATATGCAAAACAATACTAAATTTAAAAATAAATTAATTTAACTCACTAACTATTATTATTTATATATTCAACAAACAGCAAATACAGAATCATTTATTAAAAAAAAAATAAAAGAAGAGAATACACAAAAAATATATAAAAAATACAAAATATATATGTTTACATTCTATACTATTACATTCTCTTATTTTTTGTACATTATAAATATAACAAATAAAATAAGAAAATGTAAATAAAAAAAATTAATTTAATTTTAATTTTTTTTACATTCTCTTATTTTATTTGTTATATTTATAATCTACATTAAACCTTTTTCAAACATTATCCACAAAATTTTTATAGTATATACAATGCTATATATAATCTGTGTAATTAACGAGGTGACACAAGATGGCCCCACATGGCGGTAATCCGTGTACGACTAAATGAAGACCTTATCTCTACCAGTTTACCTTACACTTGTATGGTCGTAAATTATATTTTAAGGTCGTTATTTTGGACATGTTTAGTGTTTATTTTAGTCAGTTTCGTGCTACTAACTTGCTACTAAAATAGTTTAAGATGAAATTTTGTTTTTGAGTGCTCATAATTTCTTTTTATATATTTTTTTTAAAAGCACGAAGGTAAAGGAGTGTCTTAACATTATGTTTCCTTCGCTTGGATAGGCACAATAAAACCTAAAGTTAAGACATTCCTCTCCCCACTTGGTCTTGATGCCAAAACAAAACCATAATAATTCATTGCTCCGAGTGGGCATCGAACTCGTAACCTTCGCGTTTACAGTCAAATGCTGTGCTGCTGTGCTGACGACGACGACGGTATTATTTATACAGTTATAATTAGACATTCTCGTGTTTTAATACTTCTAAAAGATAAAATTAGAAAGTAGATCATTACAGCAATTTAAATTAGTATAAAAGTTACAAATGTCATTAGTTAATTAAAATATGTACATATTTTGACGTTACTCAGATAAATTTTAGTCAACATCCTATGTAACAGTTTTTTATTGATTAGATGCTTGTTTGTTTTAGTCAGTGTTAGTGATTTTAACCAGTTCTTTTTTTTAACTTCATACTGTACCCCGCATGTACAAGGTAGTAGTGTAATGAATGGTAGGCAGAGGGAACCTGTTAAAACACTCCATTTGTCACTTTCTTATTTAAGAAATACACAAGCACTAATAAATATACACTAAATAAATAATAATTCCCAACATGTTAATATCACTAGATTCCCAGGTTCCCTCTGCCTACCCTCCTACGTGCGGGATACAGCGTGAAGCTAATAAAAAAAAGAATACATATTTTTCTTATTAATCAACGACCCGTCTAACATTTAAAACGATACTTAAAACCAATTTCAACCTTAGATATGTTTCACTCCAACATATATTTAAGCAAATTATTCAATATTCCAATACATTTAATATTATAACCGTGAAATAAAATCTTCAATTTACATAAATAAACATATAAATGGTTCAATTTAACAGTAAAGTAGACACCTTGTAACATAATTATCAATGTTCTTTACTTGTTGATTTTAATTTAGTAGATAAAATTTTATAGGAACAGGTTTTTTATTTGGTTGAGGTCATTCGTGGCAGATTGTGGGTTTGATTCCCACCCGAGGAAATGAAATATTTAATATTTTCATTCCTCCGATGTGGCGTCGAGGCAAAGCGTGGCGATGAGTTCCGCCGCTCATCACGCATTGCCTCCAATATTCAGACTAAATTGGGGAACGGAATGTCGGAAACACTAAAAAAAATTTAAAAAATATTTTATAATAAATAAAATGTTAGGTAGTATAGAGTGAATCAGGTACAAAATAGCATTCTAATATCACGACGACGACGGCGTGGCATGTATTATAAATATTTACAAAATTAGATGATAAAAATGATTTTCGCTGGTACATTTTGGAAATAAATTCAATATTTTTTTTATGGACGTAGAGACAAAAAAAAAGATGTTTAATATAGAATCCTTTCATTTTTCGAAGTTGATTAGAGTATCAAATGGATTTCCAATTTATATTACAAAATGTTTTGAATTTATTACAAAATGTTTTATGTTATAAGAAACTTAATTATATTAATCGGAAGGAGATCAGAATTAATTAATTTATTTGCTAATAGTGTCAGCTCTCATAAATATTTATTGTGATATATTATAATAATTAATGCCTTAATGAGCGGCGTTTAGTTCCGCCACCAGAATTTGGTAGAAAGTGGGGAACGGAGTGTCTTAACACTAGGTTCCCTCTGCCTACTCTGCTGTGTGCGGGATACAGCGTTAAGCTGATTTATTTTTTATTTGATTCTAAAGCCGTAATGAACAAATCGATTATTGCTGTTTTGAACTATTAGCAAGGTAGTTTTCGATTTCATACACGTTTAAAAAACGTATAAATATCTATTCATTTTAATTTTGAAAAAAAAAAATCATTTAAACTACACTTCATAATAGTTTAAAAGAAAGATAAAAGCATTTGCGATTTTTCGCTTTCAATAAATACTTTACCTAGGGACCATCGACATATTTAATTGACGCCATCTTGGTAAACTGAGAAATTTGACGATTCAAATATGGTTGTAATAGCTTAATTAAAATATAAATATTTTGATGACGATTTCGTATTCTCTTTAACATTAATGAAGTCAGTTGTGGCCTAGGGGCACATGTGTGCGACTGTAAACATGACTGGTTGTGGGACTTAAGGAACATGTAGGGAGCTATTATTTATATTTTATTTAATATGTATCATGTATTTCAATATTGTAATTTATTTATTTATCATACATTTAATAGAATTTATATATTTTGTAGTAAGTATTCGTATTCAATTTATTTATATGAAAGCGCTCACTGCCGTCGACTGAACCAGTAAGGTGTCGTAATATTTACGCCTACCCCCTTGTCGACGACATATTTAATTCTCACAAGTCACAGTCGTTGCTTGCCACTCGATACGTTTTCCATACGTTACTTTGTTTTATCTAGTATTTTATTCCAAATTTCTATCTTTCGTGTTTTGTTATATATATATGTTTGGAGTTGACTTTCCTGTATATGCTGTACCGTGTTTAATTGTGATTTTATCATTTGTGTTATCACTGTATGTACATTTAAAGTGGTGTTGATTAAACTCAGTGCTAAACGTGAGTAGACTTTTATTATTCACCATCAACACTACAAACATTAGGTTCCGTCTACCTACCTGCTATGTGCGGGATACAGCGTGAAGCTAAAACAAAAACACATAATTTATCACACTCGCTATAAACAAAAGCTATAGCTCTATCATTATAAAAGTTCACGGCCAACAGTTTAGTTTACATACACTATACGAGTAAACTTAGTTTTTACTATCATTCACTATAGTCTATAGAGTATAATGCTTCCGTGTGCCACGCTGTGGAATTTAAATAACTTTTTTAATGCCTTAGATGGCTACCAATGAGACATTGTAAATTGATCGATAAAAGATGTATGTACATTTTATTTATAATATAATCTGTGACAGGTTATACATATTCCTGTCTATAGTCTATGACAGAAATATATTTAGCTTTTATAAAAAAATGCGCGTACAGTACAAAGTGACTAAAGATGTTTAAGGTTTTCTTTAGTTTTTCAAGGCAAAGTTTTTATTAGTCAAATTTTTGGGTTGGGCACAAGACTATTCTGCGGTGATGTGGGGATCTATTCCTGAAGTATCCTGCATATATAGAACCTAATGTTGCGACACTCCGTTTCCCACTTTCTGCTAAATTCTGGAAGCGGATTGCGTGTTGAGTGGCAAAACTCAACGCCGATCTTTTACCTCGACACTAGAGCGAAGAAATTAAAATATACCACTTCGCCACGACTTGCCGCATTGACAGTCTATTAGTACAAAATTAATATTGACGTATAAAACTTATAAATATTTTAACGCTTTTAATGTGTTCCAATAGCTAATGTATTTAAATATACCGATTTTTGTCTAGACATTTAAAAAACTGGAAGGTACGTTGTAGGTATATACCTGTCTTTTACTGACTGGTTTAGCACGACCAGCGAATATATTATGTTAATATTCTTAATAAATATTTTATTATAAGAGAATCTTATTCTAAGGAAGTAAAAGTAATTCAGTCCCTTGAATGGGAATCGAAGTCTTAACCGTGGAGTTTACAGACAGTAACCAGATCAGGCCATGAGGGCCTCACCTAAAATCACCTCTCTATATAAATATAAAATATGTTGACGACTTGGAATCAATGTTCATAGTTTATTATCGTTATCGTCAGGGAAGCTCACGTCGGAAGGGCGAGGGTCTACTCGAGCGTGTCTGCTTTATTGTTAGTACTAGTATTGTGTACATCTTTATGTCTGTCACGAGGACAGGCCTAGGCTAGAGGTGATGGCGGTTTAAGAAAATGAATATTCAAAAATTTATTTTGTTTAATTCGCTTTTTCTTATTACCAGTGAAACCAATTTATTCCTCCGATTGGAAATCTAAAACCGTCGCTTACTGTCAGGCGACTCATAATTTTTACAACAGTATAAAACACACAATGTGTTGTTTGATTTTAATATTTCGACTGAAAAAAAAATGATAATAGAAAAATAATACATTTTATTTTTACCTGTCCATTTAACAATTTAAATGGGCAGTCCCTTAAGTGTCCTTTGTATTAACTTTTAACGCATCACCGCACTCACATTAGGTAAAGAGAAAAAGTAAAGAAAAAAAGTAAGATAAAGGTAGAAAGACAAGCCTAAGCGTATCTAAAAAGATATTCGTGTAAAAACTTTTTTATTTTTCAGGGCAATTTTTTTGTTTGAAATTTTTGTAAAATTTTTGGCGTGGAAATAAGAGTATTTTAGGGTGGGCACGGACCACCTGGCCACCTAACTAAGGTATAGGAACCCATGGAGACATGACGACTTCAAGAGATAATATTCTACCCTAGTGCTCCGCTGACGCTTACATTAGGACCAAGCCCTAAGAACTCTAATAATCGTTAAGAACTATCGAAACAAAGCCAGTATAGTTCGGGATGCCACCGCGATTCCTCTACCATATTAGACTCCCAGTGATATTTACGTTATATTGTGTAATTTTCTACTAAAAAGGTAGGTTAGCTCAAATATGTGCAAAGTTTAAATTAGATAACGACACATAATTTACCTTTTGGCATTTGATTGTTTCTTAGTTTTGGAACTCGCGTTTTTATGTTCTATATAAAATTTCTGTAACTTGAAAATAAATGTAAACGCGATGGTTATGAGTCTCAGAGTAATGGAATATTTTCATTTCTTCTTAAAGTCAAGTTCCCTCTGTGTATCCTGCAGTGTGGCAAAAAACGTGAAATTTAAAAAACTAGCAAAGCGCGATCAGATTCACGCACGAAGGGCTCCGTACCATTACCTGTAACAAGGCCAAAAAGGTTACGTTTGTTGTATGGGAGCCCTCTTACATATTTACTTCATTCTGTTTTTTAGTCTTTTTTGTTTTTACAACTGTCGAACTATCACAGATCATGAGATACAGACTGCTGCCATAAAGACAAAAAGACAGAAAAGTGTTAGTAATACGGTACCGATTTACCCTTTGGATACAGGACCCTAAAAAGACCATCATTGTAACAGTCAATAAAAAAATATATACAGACAATACACGACCAAATGAATCCATGACCATCTTCCACTTCCACGACCGTGCAATAGGGTCATAAAAAATAGACCCAATACATCAAAATAAATCATCTAAAAGATTTCTCCAACCACAAAACACTCCATACATAATGTATTCAGGGCCACCGTAATGATATATTTATCGTATTAATCAAAATGTTACTTACAGCTTAGGAGAGCGTAAATCTTATACAGATAAATGATATGAACGAATCAACAGCTTCTTTTATGTTTTGTTTTGTTTAAATATTATATAGGATATTATTGGTGGCGGTCATGGCACAGTAATTGACTGTACACACGAGGATCGTGGGTTCGATTCCCACCTTAGGTAGTGAATTATTTTCCTTTCACGACTAACAAGACAAATCGAAGCGTTAAGTCTCTTCATCCTCAACTCAACACGCAATGTCTCGAAAATTATGCAGTGTGCGGGAATCGAAAAAGTTTCCTATTTTTGGCTCTATTGTCTAAACTGCTGTGTGGCGAAACTCAACGCCGTATTTTGTCTTGTTACCAGAGCGGGGAAGTTCCTTCAAGTGAAAAAGACTATAATAATAGTTGATCTTATACAAAATTTATAATGCTGTGTAATTGTCATAGTAAGTAGGATATGTTGGATTCCCGTCCATCTCCATCAGCGTTCAAAGTTCCGTATACATCCGGCTCATATCTTGATATGGGATGCACTCGGCTTAATAAATGATCTATTTTCGACCATATGATAAGTAGTAGTAAGTAAGCATATTTTTCTATTGTGAATTTCTAAACATCTCATTTTTCTAACGAAAATTACTCAGACGGTGGGCCACGGAATGTCTTAACACCTGGGTTCCCTCTGTCAACTATGAAACATACAACATGAAGGATTTTTTAAGGTCCTTTATTAATTAATTTTAAAATTCAATTCAATTCCAACAAGATAAATTCAAACCCACACCTATCTCCCCAAATATGCTTCCACTGCGCTATAACGGTGTAAAATAAAACGTACGTGATGATTGCAAAGTTGACATATTGATTGTGAAAGTGGGACAGACAAGCGATTAAACATCGAACACGCTTTCGCGTTCATTAGTAAATATTTGATGGGAATCGATAGTAGTATGATCGTTTTTCACTTGTATTTTACTGTACAATACTATATTATATTTATATTATATTATTGTGGAAGCCAGACGTGGCGCAGGAGGCACAAGCGTGCGACTGTAGACGCGACAGGTTCTGGATTCGATTCCCACTCGAGGAAATGGAATATTTAATATAATAATTTTTCCCCACTCTGGTAACTATGCAAATTGCGATGTTAAATTAATCAACTCTCAATCTCATAAGAATTCGGCTGAAAATAGGGAACGGAAGTGTCTAATAGGGATGGAATGTCTGACAATAGGTTCCCAAGTTCCTTATGCCTACCTATTTTACTTTATGCGGTATACGTACGATACGTGAAGCTAAAACAAAACATATTATTATATATAATCGGAAAAATAATTTGAGGCGTCGAGTTCCGTCACTCACCGGCTTGAGGCGGAAAGAGGAGAACAGAGTATCTCAACACTAGGTTATCTGCACCTACTTTATTCAGGCAGATACAATCTATCAAAGCCATTCAATTTCAATAACAAACTAATACTATAAAAAAACCGGACAAGCCTTTTCTGAAATTCAAGCTTAGCTTAGCCAGAACCCTTTCATCTGATACCTCACTTGAACTAACAGCCTTAATACCAAATTTTGCTCTGCTTTGACTATTAGGTATATTTATTATTTAACCACAAATGTATACTTTATAAGATTTTTTCCTGAACTAGTAAGTACTGCCTGTAGATTTTAGTTGTCAAATTACTTAATTCTAGGTTAAAAGGATGTATCCTATTAATGTTGTTGCCCTTTATTGTGTCTAAATACGCGTTTTTTGCAATATAAACGGCTGTCTTTAATTTAAGTAAATATAGAAATACTATTTTTTCAGAAAATCAAGAGACCGTAGATCTGAGTATATGATTTGAATTTCAATTCGATATCTACAAGCCTAGGATAAGTGCTCTTGACAGACAGACAGAAGGACAACAAAGTCTTGCAAGGGTTCATTTTCCTTAAAAGGTACGAAACGCTAAAAACCTAACAGAACATTACATCGATATATGTAGTCCATAAATTTTGTAGCACAGCATCCACATCTAAAGTTGACGTGTTAAGATAAATAGATGTCTAAAGACATTAAGCATGAATTAAAAAGAAGTCGCGGGCGGTCGCCAGTTCAAAGTAATTGGTAGGGTAGAGCAAGTCGTGCGTGCTCTCTGTTTACACTCGAGAGAAAACAAAAATTGGAGCTTGAACTGATTGATATATTGTGAATAGATGTGGAGAATTTTATTATAAGTCAATACAATGTTATTGTAATTTATCTTTTAAAAGTTTTTTTGTATAGCTTCACGTTGTGTGTGTTAATAGGAACGTCTTAACACTATGTTAACAGATTCTCTTTGCCTATCCTGCTATGTGTGAGATACGGCGTGAAACTAAAAAAAATATATTTTATGTAAATAAATTTCTTAAAAAGCTATTTTCACAACAATAATATTTTTTTTATTTTGACGTTAATAAAATAAAAAAAATAAAATAACATGAAAGAGAAATGAAATGAACATTTAAAAAATATGCGCCAAAATTTGCGTACGAAGTGACATATCACTAAGTTTTCTGCCTTCACCATAAAATGAGGAAAATACATGATAAGATAAAAAATCATAGACATGATATCATCACAGTGACGTGATAGAGACATGATATGTGATATTGTTTATAAAATAACGAAGCTTTATGAATTATGTATGTTCTAAAATATTCAAATATGTATGACGTTTGATGTATGAGTGATATTGTTATTATTTCACTCTTCTCGACGGTCTTGACTTAATATCAAGTTTCTCACAAGTTATGTTATTTTATTAATGTTATACAAATGGCAGGGTAGGCAGAGGGAATCTGGGAACCTAGTGTTAAGACACTCCGTACCCATTAAAGCAATTCCGTTCGCCACTTTTCCCCGAATTGGAATTCTGTTTAATATTATAAATTTAAGAAATCGATTTGAATGCATTTGTCTCTACAAATATTTATCTCATTAAATAAGAAACAGAAATCATGGACACAGGCTAATATCAAATATTCACTATATATTTGGTTTAATAGCGTTTTCTAGCATTAATTAATTAAATAAGATAAAGTGAGCCTTCATCTATCTATACTAATAATAAATCTGTAGAGAGGTCAGTTCTGTACATGAAATATATTTTCAAAATAACTATCAGGGGGTCATTAGTGATCGATACTGATGCCAAAAATGCAATCAGTAAAATTTTTGTCTGTCTGGCTGTCTGTCTGTCTGTCTGTATATTCTTTATAGAAAAAAAAACTACTTGACGGATTTTAACGAAACTTGATACAGTTATTCTTCATACTCCTGGGCAGGTCATGGTATACTTTCCATCACGCTACAATCAGTAGGAGAAGAGCAGTGAAAGGAAATGTTGGGAAAACGGGAGAAGTTACTTGATTTTTTAAGCTTCCGTCGCATGTGCAGCCTTAATGGTTAAAGCTACAGCGAAACCATGTATAACGGAAATATTGTACATAAAATTATAAAAAAAATATCCCAAGACAGCATATGTCTATCTTTTATGGTTGACTCACAAAATCATATTAGAAGTCATTATAGTTGTCAATCAATTCTTAGCTTATTAAATCAATAATCATGTATTTTAAGCGGGTGAAGCCGTGGGCGGGCCGCTAGTATTATAATATTTTTCTTTGGTTCCAGGCATGTCGTAACGCATGGTAGCGCTGCTGGAGGCGGCGGCGCGCGGCGACGCGGGCCGCGTGGCCAGCTTGGTGCGCGGCGGGGCCAACGTGGATGCTGTGGACGAGGTACGTGGATTTTTCTTATTTTATTAAATATAGTTAAAATTTACTCCTTATCTTATATCACAATAAGAAATAGTCTTGTGAAGATCCTCATTTATTCAATTTTAGAAAAGCTACAGCTTAGGTTGAGTCATTTAAGTAGAACTTTTTTAAACGTGATTTTATATATTAGTATTAGGATTTGTGACTTAAAATTTAATTTACTACCATTAAGTGCAGTCCGATATTATCTGCTGTAAAACTGCGTTGTTATTTAAATGAATAAATAAAAGTATAAAATTTAATTATTTATAAATTATCTCACAACTCTTGTAAAAATACCTAGAATTTCTTAAAATAACCAAGCCTTGCCGGACTATTATTATCACTGAACATATAGTTTCTTTTTAAATTAAAACACTACGTTCTCTATGGAGCTCTATATTTTCTATAAATTTACTAATATTTTACTTACCTAAGTATGGAATAAAACTTCATAAAGGAAAAAAATACTCTACATTTCTTATTCAAAGTCACGACCACCTACATAGAAAACCATTCTTATTACACTTAAAAAGTATGAATTAAATAATGCATATAATAGAATCGGCTATTCACGACTAATATAATATTTCTGTTTATACTGACATTGTCAGAGCTAGTAGCGGGGACGCCCCGTGGCTAACTAATTTATAGTGTTACATTTGATATGCAGTGGCAGGTTTTATATTTCTTTTATTTAAAAATTAAACTTTTGTTTTATTTTTTATTGAAAAGATGATGTAGATATGTATTATAAATTTTAAATTTATTAATAAAAAAAAGATAAGGGGGCGTGGTGCGGCTGTAAAAGCGGCTGTGTATTTGGTTCCCACTCGTTGAATATTTTTAGGGTTCCGTTCTAAGGGAAAATGAAATGGAATGGTCGCTTGTCCGATTTTTTTAATATTTTTATTTTCTCGCTCTGCAAATGTGGCAAAGCGAGGCGTTAAGTTCCGACTCTTAGCTCGCGATCCCTCGAAATTCGGCGAAAAATGAAGAATGGAAGTGTCTTAATGGAGAACGGAGAAATGGTCTTAACTACCTATTATATTCCCGACTTCCCCCTACTCTGACTATGTACACGCATACAGCATGAAGCTACAAAAAACGAAGGTTTTACTAAAATATATACCTATGTAGAAAACAAAGTGATACCTGTGGCTAGCAATAGAATGACTATTTTTCAGTATTTGACATAACGTTTTGTGTTAAGTAATGAAACTTAACGCCTTATTATATAATAAATTAAAAAAAATCCTTATATTTATACAAAAACGTAACATGGTTAAACACCGTAATCTCAGGAACTACTGGATGAAATAAAAATATATCTTTGATTGTATACTCTATTAATAGAGGAAGGATATATGTATATAGGCTATAAGACAAAAAACACATTGTTCATTTCCTTAGTCTCAATTCCAATCAGTCGTTACAACGAAGCTTAATAACAAAATCCTTTGAAAGAACCCGAGGCTATACATCACCGCGCCTCGAGCGATACATTGAACTATCTGAACTATCAACGAGATTTGTAGTAACTTTAATTAAGAATGTGATCTTTAAAGTCTGTTTTGTTTAGATTATTTCTAAGATATAGTGTCCGTAATTTGTTTCTTATATGAGAAGCCGCCTCTGATTTCAAAGGTGGTGGTTGCGGGTTCAATGATAAACCTCATATAGCAGAGGCAGATAGAACCTAGTGGTCCTCCTCGCTCCGTTTCAAATTTATCGCCCAGTTTTCTAGAAATTGCGTGTAGAGTGGCAGAACTCAATGAACTTTGTCCTATTACCAGAATACGCGAATAAAATTTATTTCATTCCCTCAAGTAGGTATGGAACTCATAACCATCGCCTTTACAGTAACACGTCATGCCACTGCGCCACGACGGCTTTGCAGCGGCTTTTATGTATTTTTAGCTTATGCTGTATCCCGCACACAGCAGGATGGGCATAAGGAACACGGAAACCTAGTTTTATGACTCAAACGGGCAAAGGGAACCTGGAAACCTAGTGCCTCATGAAGACATCTCCATCCCCCACCTTCCGCCAATTTCTGGAAGCACCAGAGTGAAAAATAAGAACATTGAATATTTCATTTCCTCGAGTGGGAATCGAACCCACAACTCATCGCGTTTACGGACACGGTTGTGCCACTGCACCACGACTCGTTGCAAAACATCAAAAAAATATAAATTTGTTCAAACTTAAGTTCAAAATTAATGTTATAAAGCAAACTCCATATTATTTTTGAAACGGAAAACCATCAATCATAGTCGAAAACAAGACTCAAGGAACACTTAAAATTAATTCATTACTTTGAATGTCATTAAAGATAAAGAACGTAAATAAAAAAAGGAATGTTTTCCGGAAATTACATAATAAGTCGAAATTTACTAATTAATAGAAAGACCGCGCCCAATCGTCAAGCGGGCGACTGTAAAGGCGACAGATTGCGGGTTCGATTCCCACACGACTCTACTCGACTCGAACGAAATATTATTTATTTTCATTTCCTCGCTCTGGTAACGAGGCAACGCGCGGTGTTGAGTTCCGCCACTCCACATGCAACGCCTCCAAAATTCAACGGGAAATAGTGAAACGGAATTGTCTTACCACTAGGTCGCAATACATCCTCCGCCTACACTGCTAAAAAAAATGTAATAATAGTCTTAAAGGTCACGTAAACAAACTAACAAAGGTGTGTTCGTTGAATAGTTGATGGATTTGTTAAAGTATTTTTTTTTCTCTCGATTAATCTGAGCAGTGTACAAGAAGGTGCGTCAGCGCATGTCGTTACATTATTATGACAAGGTTCTAATTACTGATATGTACTTATGTCAGTATCCGTTATTTGATATTAAGCTTCCATGTATATTGTATATATACCTACATTTGAAATTCTTGTTCCGGTTTTAGTTTATTATGTTTTTTTCCCGACTGCAAATGAAGGGATATGTTTTACGCGCGTATCTTGTAAGTATGTTTGTATTATACTCTTTATTAACTATCTCCGGAACCGCTTAACAGATTTACATAATTGAGTTAACGTTAGATTTACCTTAGCCCCCAAGTATTCTTTAATAGGTGACGTTAAAAAAATCAAAACATGGCGGCTGTACAACGCCTTGTCAAAAATGTTTTTTTTCGAATACTACAATTTATGTATAGTTAGATATATATCATTTTGATAGTTACATAATTATTAATGTATCCAATTGTTCATTGAGGCCAGTCGTGGCGCAGCGGCACATAGTGTGACTGTAAGCCGGTTGTGGGTTCCATCCCTACTCGAGGAGATGAAATATTTACTTACATAATAGAAATATTTATTTATTTCCATTTCTTCGCTCTGGTGCCGAGGCACAGCGCGACGTTAAGTCTGCCACTGAACACGCAATGCCTCCAGAATTCGGCAGAAAGTGGGAAACGGAGTGTCTTAACACTAGGTTCCCTCTGTCTACCTTACTGTGTGCGGGTTACAGCGTGAAGCTGATCAATAGTTCATTAAATTAATAGAAAGGACTTATAATTTTTCAACCACATCATTCTTTATAAGAAACTCCGTAAAAATTTAAGAAGTCCCGATATAATACGAAGCTAAAAATAATATCTTTTCTATTAAAAAGTATATGCCATGATTAATAATTTTTAACATCTAATTTTTTTTAACGAACCAATACTTGTTTTCTGTACCACAGTAAGCACAACTTGGCAAAAGCCAACTTTCTAACTAATAATGTTACTTTCGATTTGCTGAATTGTTTATGATGGAATGGATACAAATTACTCATAAATAAATCATTGATCTAGCTTTATCTTTGAACACGTTTTGAAAGAAATTTTATTTATTTTATTTACTGTATGTAAAAAGAACATGTCTTCATTATGATAAATGTATATAAAAACCGATCAAGTGCGAGTCGGAATCGTCTATCTAGGGTTTCATATCAATTTCAGGATTGTATGTCAATAGAAATTACAATATATAATAGTTCACCAACTTAAGAACTCATTTTATATGAAATAAACTAAAAATAAAAAGTTTATAATGTCTTTTCTTGTTTGTGTTTGCATATTTTTTATGATAGTATAAACAATGTATAAATGCTCGTATCTTTTAGACACCCCCTACCCCCAATTCTACGCCCATGGCAAATGGAAAAAGGTATTGTTGTAAGTATTAAAAAGACATAAGTATCTATTATATATTATAGTTATCCACAATTTAAAAATCGTTCCCTATTTAGCTGTGTATATATTTCATTTTTCATAGCTATGAAAAAGGTTAATAATAAAAAAAAGCTTCACGCTGTATCCTGCACACAGTAGGGTAGGCAGAGGGAACCTAGTGTTAAGACACTCCGTTCCCCGCTTTCTGCCGAATTCTGGAGGCATTGCGTGTTGAGTGGCAGAACTCAACTCGACACCAGAGCAGAGAAATGGAAATATAAATTTAAGTAAATATGTCATCTCCTCGAGTGGGAATCGAGCCCACAACCAGTCGGTGTTACAGTCACACTTTGTTCCCCTGCGCCACGACTGGCCTCAAAAAAATTTAAATTTAAAAGATTAATAAAATAAATATTGCTCACCTTGGGGATTGAACTCACTAACATTGCGTGTACAATCTGCCAAACTCCACCATTAGAGCAATAAAAAAATTCAGAACGACGTTAGTGTTACTTGCGATAATTTAAATCATATTCACACCCGGAAAAGACTTCGCGAGCATCAAGTGAACTATAAAACGCAAAATTTACTTCACAATTTCATATTTAATATTGTGAAAACTAATAACTTTGCATAATTATAAAAAGTTATTGCTACATAAAAGTAATATATTGCAAGTACTTCAAACAAAAGTTCTCATTTATTTATAAAAGCTTTAAAATTAACTTTTAGTGCTAATTAATTTTGGTTTTTTTTTTAAGATTCATGTTGCGTTTAGATATTATAAATATATGGAAACGGAGTAAAATTCTAGGTTCCCAAGTTCCCTCTGCGTCCTCTACTAAGTAAGTGCGAGATACAGCGTTAAGCTACTCGCTTTCGCGCTTTTCCCGCATATAGTAAAGGGGACGTATCGTTAAAACGATTTGACTCACTTTTCGTCAAATACTGCGAAACACATCGAAATACTGCGTGCTAAGTGGCGAAATTTAACGCCGCGCTTTCGGGATTTAGATATAGAATAATTAGCTCCCCTGATTAACGATCAAATCAGTAATCATTGCGTTTACAGACATACAGTTATTGACCCTATTTTTTGGAGTTCGATACCCTTTATGTAAAAAAGAAACCCTTATAAAATCACTTTGTTGTCCGTCCGCCCGTCTGCCTGTTTGTCTCTCTATCAGGAGCATTTATCTCAGAAATGCTTGGGGATATCGAGTTGAAATACAAAGCATACACTCAGATCTACGGTTCCTTGATTTCTTGAAAAAATTGTATTTCTACATTTACTTACAAAAAGATATGGCCGTTTATATCGCAAAAAATGTGTAATTCGACACTAAACATACAAAAAAACATAAAAATTTTGACATTTAAATTTAACATACTTTGAAATTCATAGATTTTTAATATTTACTTAAAAATTCATCATATAAAATGTCAGATTTTTTTAAAAATTTTAAACTTTAAATTATTTTTTTTAATTAATTATCAATTTATTTTTATTATACCTACATAGTGGTCCCTGCTAACAAGAATAACATAAAAGTGGTCTCTGATCAAGAAAAGATTGGGATCCCCTGATCTACAGGTAGTACTAGTTCAAGTGAAGTATCAGATAATAGGGCTCTGGCTAAACTAAGCTGGAATTTCAAAAAAAAGCTCGATACCTCGCAAATTTTGTACGGAACCCTCGGTGGGCGAACCCGACTCGCGCTTGTCCGGTTTTTATTTAAATGTCAAAATTATTTAAGCAAAATAAACGAAGTAAAAATCGGTTAAAAGATCCCATAAAACCTCACATTCTGGATACCCTCATTTTACGTAGATAGATACAACCACGATAAATAAAAAAAATCTGTAACAAGATTGGAACTGGTCCGCGTTACCGAACTAGTTTTTTAATGATCTCCGTCCCCCCGATATGGTGGGCATTGCGTCCAGATGACAGATAAGATGGCAGATAGAATAATTATATAAATATATACGATGTTTGACACGGAAAACGATTATTTACTTTAATTTTATTGTTTTGCCGCAAAGCGCGGTGTTGAGTACCGCAAATCAACACAAAAAGCTTTCAGAGTTTGGCGGAAAATGGGGAAAGGAAGTGTCTTAATGGGAACGAAGTGTTGTAACACTAGCTTTACAGATTCCTTCTGAATACACCCTGCTACGTGCGGGATACAGTGTGAAGCTAAAAAAGGAATAAATAGCTAATTATTTGTAGCTACACAAAAGTAATTTCACGCTATTTGCTGCATAACAGGGGACAGGGAAACTTGTGTTAATACTCAACGTTCACCATGCACCACACATTTTTGAGACGTTGCGTGTTTTGTGGCATATCTTAACACTGCCCTTTGTTTATCAGAACAGGCAAATGGATATGGGAGTAAGAATAGAAGAGAATTCTTACTTAAATTAGCTCTGAAAAATTAAAAAAAAGAAACCCTTACACGAATATATCTGTTTAAAACTAAAGTCCAGAAGAAAATATCTCCAAATACATAGTAAATGAATATAATTTAAAATGTAATTATTGCCCCGAGTGAGCACGAGCAAGAACCTAGAACTGTCGTATGTAATCAAACACTATAAACCTACACTTTGATAGCATCAATATTTCACGTGATAATTGTTAATAAAACAAATATTTATATCGACATTTAAAAGGTTTTTATGTTTCGATTTCATTTAATAGGGTTGCGAACAGGTAATACTAAAGTAAGTATTTTATTTGAAAATAATTAAATATACATATCTTATGTTCTTGTTTAAGTGTCTTCTCCTTTTTGTGTGGTTGAAAAAAAGATCTTTAGATATTTCATTGTCATTTATTGAGACACTCTGTTTTTCTAAATAAAAAATAGAACATCTTTCAGATATTAGGCTCAAAAGCCAACGCTTAATATTAAACAGTTAGATTTCTCGAAGTCTGCTACAAATGCGTCAACTTACAATTTTTTATATATTATCTATTTTAGGTTCACGCTGTATCCCTACATAGCATTATAGCAGGGGGACCTGGAAACCTAGACTTCAGACACTCCGTTCTCATTAAGGCACTTCCGTTCACCACTTTTCGCTGAATTCTGTAGGCATTGCATGTTGAGTGACGGAACTCAACGCCGTGCAGTGTCTCATTTTCAGGAAATGGTAATATTTAAAAATTCACTTCTTTTCAATAGGAATTGCATCTACAACCTGTGGTGATTACAGTCGTACACATGTGCTTCTGCACCACGACTGGCATCACGAATAACATATTTACAAATAAGTAGAAATCAAAGCATTTTTTCTCAAACAACTATTGCAGAAGCCGTCTCTTTGTGGCGCAGCGGCCAAGCGTCGGACTGTGGGTTCGATTCCAATTTGGTAACAATACAAAGCACTGCATTGAGTTCCGCCACTCAACGCGCAATGTCTCCAAAATTGGACGATCCGTGGGTAACGGAACATCTCAACACTAAGATCTAAGCCTATCTAGCTTTATGCGGGATACAGCGTGAAACAAGAAAAAAAAACATATTAATTTCATACCTACCTATACACAATAAATCAGACATTAAATACGCCCATATAATTTACAACATGTGTATCATTAATTATTTCGTTACGATACTTCCTATAATAACCGTGCAAATACCGTTAATAATATCTCTACTTCTACCTCGTTATACAGTGGGGAGCTGTTGCCCAATTTTTTTTTTTATAATCACGATATTATCGTGATTATGGTGAATTTCTTTGGAGAATTTTTATGATTATGATTTCTAATTGAAAATTCGATGTAAAATCAAGTAGCCAATAATCATGTGGAATTATAGATCTAGTTTCAGTAAGTATGAAATAAAATTGCTTAGAACTAAATAATGATAGAGTTATTGATCTATATTTTTAAATTGGTTAGCTCGTACGAGCACTTGGCTGCAGATTTTTAGGTCACGCATTTCAATTTCGGCGACGAGCAAAGGCAGGCAAAGCGAAATATTTTTCTACCTTTTCTATCTGAGGCCAGTCGTGGCGCAGTGGCACAAAGTGTGACTGTAAAACCGACTGGGTGTGGATTCGATCCCCACTCGAGGAGATGAAATATTTACTTAAATTTATATTTCCATTTCTTCGCTCTGGTATCAAGGCAAAGCGGGCCGTTGAGTTCTGCCACTCAACATGCAATGCCTCCAGAATTTGGCAGAAAGTGGAGAACGGAGTGCCTTAACACTAGGTTCCCTCTGCCTACCCTGCTGTATGCGGGATACAGCGTGTGGGGGTCTTCTCGAGTGGGGATCCAACCCGCAACCAGTCGGTTTTGCAGTCTCACTTTGTGCTGCTGCGCCATGACTGACCTCTTTTTTACTTAATAATATTATGCATATTTCCCTGGACCCAATTATCACACATTTATACAAAAATTGGTTGGATTAAGCAATACATTTGTACGTATGTCAATCACAGGTTGACGGACACGCTATCGAGCTTTTCCGTGCTTCGAAGCTATTAAGTAGCCGATACCGGTTGTTGATTTAACTTTACAGTTGGTAGGTATTTACGAGTCAGTTTTCTGTATAATTTCAATAACTGGTCTTATTACAAGTAGTATTGAACCGTCGTAAAGCAGTGGAACGGCGTCTGTCTGTAAACGTAATGTTCGTGGGTTCGATCCGCCCTCGGAGAAATGCTCAGCTTCTTCTCAGCAGCAGCAGGCTAGACAGAGGGGACCTAGTGTTAAGACACTCCGTTCCACACTATCCGCCAAATTCTGGAGGCATTGCGTGTTGAGTGGCGGAACTCAACGCCGCGAATCACAGCGAAAAAAAATGGAAATATACATTTTAAATAAATATTTCATTTCCTCGAGTGAAGATCAAACCCACAACCAGTCACGTTTACAGTCACACTTTGTGCTCCTGTGGTACAACTGACTTGACTGATTATATTTTATTTATTTTTATTTTCCTATTATGATAGACGAAGTAAGGTAAAGAACTCCAAATGTCTCTGCTACGCGGTATAACACCATTAAGATATTAAAAAAACGTAAGAAGAACAGAATGCATAATATATTGATCTAAAGTACAGTTTAAAAAACATTATTTATTATTTTTAAGACTAAGCTTAGTTAGCAAAAACAGGATTCGAAGTCAGCAAAGAGCGCCGACATCAGTCCATAAGAATTTCAATTATATTTTTTTTATTCAACAAATGTCTAATTTGTAATTCTCTTATATTAAATTAACACTGTCTTGTTTATGAATTAATCTTTGTAAAGTAATACTTAGGTTTGCTGTCCATATAAGTGTAAAGCTATAATATTCTCTGGATCGGATATGAAATTTAATAGCTCCAGACAGTTTTTTTTTGTGGCTCACATTTGTATCCCGCATACGGCGGAGTAGGCATAGGGAACGTAGTAAATGATTCATTGCCCCGAGTGGGAATCGAATCCACAACCGTTCGCGTTTACAGTCAGACGTTGTGCTGCTTGCTGCCCAATGACGTCTCACTATAATAATACAAATCGCGGTGTTCATTTCCGCCATTGAACACGCACTTTTTCGAAACAGGGGCAATGTATGTGTGAGCAGTGTATCTCCCTGCCATAAGACAAAACGCGTGAGGTTGCCAAAACATTTATCAGTATTTTGAAAAGCAAATCTCTGCCGAATTACATAAAATGGATTTGTTAGAAAAAGTCATTATTTTTAACATTCTGAAAGTGTTATTCAAAACTTAGAAAATATTTTTTATTTAAGAAAGCATATAAGTCTGAACCCACGTTAAAATGTTATACATTTTAAATAAATAATTAAATTAGGCCGGTCGTGGCGCAGCGGCACAAAGTGTGACTGTAAAACCGACTGGTTGTGGGTTCGATTCCCACTCAAGGAGATGGAATATTTACTTAAATTTATATTTCCATTTCTTCACTCTGGTGTCAAGGCAAAGCGCGGCGTTGAGTTCTGCCACTTAACACGCAATGCCTCCAGAATTCGACAGAAAGTGGGGAACGAAGTGTCTTTCACAAGGTTCCCTCTGGCTACCCTGCTGAGTGCGGGATACAGCGTGAAGCTGATTTCTACATTTTCTAATAAATTTTAATCGAAAAAGTCACTACCTAAGGTTAGATTTTTGATAGCATGTTCTGTTGAATCTCATGTTACCTTAGTGTACGTGGATTGACAGCTTTTAAATGGTCGCTTATTAAAAGTGTTAAAACGGAAATCGAAAGTAAATTTTATGACTTTATTAACGAACGCAGGTTCTCTTTAATTTTTATTTATCTGTTACTCGTTTTCTCCTAAACAAGTGTCGAAATATGATCTGACAAGTTTATGTCATAATTTATTATTCTGTTGTGTAATTGAGTTTTTTAATTTTTACAATTATTAAATAGATAGAAACAGGTATTGAGCGAAACTGATGTATGTTGTATTTTTGGTGGCCACAAAAAAGGTAAAAATGTAATATTATAACTTTTTTACATATTAAATAAAGTAGGCAGTAAAATCTGGTGTTAAGACTTCTCCGTTCTCCATGCACGGCCCGACTTTCGAGACTCTCTATACGTGGTTCCCCCTCAACATAATACTTAGTCTTGTTACCAGAAGTTATATTTACAATATAATTGGACAATATAGGATTATATGAAAGTTTTCATAGTAGGAACCTTTATACGGATGAAGCTGTGGACTCGTTTCAACCAACATAGCTACAATCATTAAGAGCTATAATAAAAAAAATATAATATAAAAAAAAACCAAACAAGTTAGCAACAAGCGAAACTAATTTGAACTGGGAACCCTTTTGTTTTTGCGTAGTGAGATTAAACATGGATTGTACATTACAACAGACATTCTTGGTTTTTATTTTATTTATTTAACACTAGCGATGTGTCGGCGACAAGTTTTTTTAAAATTAAATAAATAATTGAGCCAGTCAGACACAGTGTTCGATTGTAAATACGACGGCTGTGGGTTCGTTTCCTATTTGGGGAAATTAATGAGGCCAGACGTGGCGCAGGGTCACAAAGTGTGACTGTAAAATTGTCTGGTTGTGGGTTCGATCCCCACTCGAGGAAATGAAGTATTTATTTACATTTATATTTTCATTTCTTCGCTCTGGTGTCGAGGCAAAGCGCGGCGTTGAGTTCCGCCGCTCAATACGCAACGCCTCCAGAACTCGGCGGAAAGTGAGGAACGGAGTCTCTTATCTCTAGGCTCCCTCTGCCTACCCTGCTGTGTGCGGGATACAGCGTGAAGCTGAAGAAGAAGAAGAATTATTTTCAAAACGTTTTAGAGACCAGCCGTGGCGGAGGGCCACATAATGTGACTGTAAGTGCGACTGGTTGTGATACAGCGTAGAGTTTTGTTCGTTTCTAGTTATACAAAAAAAAAATTCCGATTCACAACACTCCCTTAGTAGAGTGCAAGTTTAAATCCAGCTTCGCTTAATAAATTTTTGTTTATTAGTTGTATTTAAAAAAAAATACGAGGATTCATTCAAGCATTCAATTTTTTATAAAAAAAAGCAAAGAAACTTTTAAAATGTCAAATAACGATAGGTTTTCGTTGCATTTTACGTTTTCCTACAAAACAAAAACCATATAACCATAACTGGTTGTTCGCAGATAAAATAGGTGCTTGCAGTAATAGATTAAGATAAAATTTTATTACTTTTGCGACTCGCTCTCATTTTTAATTGTATACGAGCGTGCTTTATATAAGTACTAGCAATATCTTCTTACTTTACTCGAGTGTAATTTCTTTTATTTCTTTATTCATTTCTTTGTTTACATGTAGAGACCATGAAGGAGCTCAAACGTGCGACTGTAAACGCGATGGTTATGGGTTCGAATTCCACTCAGGGGAATTAAATAATTAGCATTTTGATTTGCGCCATTCATCACTGAATGCCTAATGAATTCGGCTTAAAGTGGGTATTGAAAGTGTCTTAATGGGCAACGGAGTTTCTTAACATTACCTTCCCAAAGTCACTCTGCCTACCCTGCTATTTGTGGGATATAGCAAGAAGTTAACAAAATTTTCCCGGTTATTTGTGAACACAATTTAGCGCATATTTTCGTTTGTAATCATCTCTAGACAATGAGAAAAGAATATAATGAATTTCTATATATACCTATGTACTGTATTCATTCCTAGAGGTCGACTAGAGAACCTCCTCCAATCTTATATCGGTAAAAAAATATAAAGATCAAGATGAAAGAGAGTTTATTGCATATAAGAAAAATTAAAAAAAGAATAGTTACTCAAACTATTATATAATAAAATATCTATTTGTCTAATTAGTTGCGCAAGCGCACCACAACAAGGAAATGATTTATACCGTGTTATATTAGTTGGTTCATACTTTCACATATCTATCTGTAAAGTTGATGATTGATGTGGAAAGGCATTGTTATTTATCTTTACTTTGCTGTATATTTGTTTTTGTTAAAATTTGGTATAACTTTACAGACATTCAGTGAGTTCTATTTTTGTAGATTATATTTATTTTACGTAATTTTTATATTTATCTATCTTTATTAATGTTATAGAGCTGTAGAGTTTGTTTGGCTGAACGCGCTAATCACAAAAGCTACTTGTCCGAATTGAAAAATCCATTTATCTAGGAATGTTGTAGTCTATATTTAACATTTATAACCATAGCGTCAAGCCTCCTTTCATGTAAACAGCCAGCCCGTTTATAAGTTTAAACTTTATAAAACTCACAACCCACAGCGACAAACTCATTTCTCATTTAAAGCGGACGGAAAAGTAGAGAACGAAGGTAGTTACCTCTAAACTTAGATTCAGTCTAGACTATCGCCACTTTTATTAAAAAGCAAAACCATGACGGGTATTAACCCGCGTGATGGTGACTACGCAATGCTATGGTGGTTCGTGCATATGATAACTGCAACGGTATATGATAGGCTCCAACCATTATTATCTTGACAACTCCACTGTAATGTTGCAAATTTCTGTATTCATTGCATATTATTATTATATAAGATTTTTCATATAACAACGCCATTTCCGGCGTTTATTGCTGGTACTGTGTTTACTCGTGAACCCGTTGGCTGTACTGATTGACAAGGAGTTTTGGAAGTTTTGAAGCAGTAATAAGGGCAATTGTTTATTCCTATTTTCTTTTATTTTAAAGATATTGTGTGTTGAGCCACGGAATTTAGACCATATTTTATGTAACTGTAGGGAACTATTGTTTACATTTATAGTTTATTTAATATGTTATATTTATATATTTCAATATTGTAATTTATTTATTTATCACTTATATACAAACATACATTTAATTTAATTTATATATTTTATAGTAAGTATTCGTATTTAGTTTATTTTATATGAAAGGTAGGTAAGGTGTTCTGACATTTCCGCCTACCCTCTTGTCGACGGCATATTTTACATATAACAGTCGATGCTTGCCACTCGATGCGCTTTATATACGTTCCATTGTTTTCTCAGTTATTTGTTAGTATTATTGTAATTTTTGTGTTCTCTTTTATATACATGTTTGTGGTTGACTTTTATATAAACTGTGTCGTGTAGTAAATACTATTTTTGTTCAAACTATATGTACTTTAAAGTGGTGTTGAATATACTCAGTGATAACCGTGAGTAGACTTTTTATTATTCACCATCAACACTACATAACTATACCCAAAACATTTGTATCATAAGAATTGATGAACGAGGCCACTCGTGGCGTGTGGCTGTAAACGCGACAGATTGTGAGTTCGATTCCCACTAGAGGAAATGAAATAGTTAATGTTTTTATTTCCTCGATCTAGTAACGACGACGATAGCGCGGTGTTGAGTTCCGCCTCTCAACACTCAATGCCTCTAGAATAGTGTGTTAACATTACGGTTTCACTTCGCTTACCCTATTATTTGCGGGATACAGACTGAAACTAAACAAAAAAAAGCTGTTTTTGACATTACGTTCAGTTAATACTAAACTATTAAATGTAATGAGGCCGGTCGTGGCGCAGAGGCACAAAATGTGACTCGACTAGACAGTGATCGACTGCTTGTGGGTTCAATCCCCACTCGATTTATATTTTAATTTCTTCGCTCTGGTCTCGAGGCAAAGCGCGGCGTTGAGTTCCGTCACTCAGCAAGCAATGTCTACAGAATCCGGTGGAAAGTGGGGAACGGAGTGTCTTAACACTAGGTTCCCTCTGCCTACCCTGCTGTGTGCGGGATACAGCGTGAAGCTGATTTTTTAAATGTAATCGTTGCCCTGAATGAAAATCGAACCCACCATTGGAACTACCTGACGTTCCCAAAAAATATTATTTAAAACGAACAAACTACAAGCATTTAAAGTAATCCTAACGACTTAACTATAAGTAAGTACGAGTATGTAAAACTACTAAAAGGAAAATTGCGGAAGCTTCCTCTCATATAAGCTTTCATAGTCATCAAAACGTAGTTAGCTGAGTGCAAAATGATTCTACGCACAAATCACATGTGAGATTGTAACGATGTAATAATAATGTTTGTATGCGTATAAATGATAAGTTACTTGGAAAAGTTGCGTTATCTATATGAATGGTGCCAGTAGTGGCCCAAGGGTGTAATATTTTCATTTCTTCGTTTTGGTACCGAGGTGGAGTGCGGTGTTATGTTCCGCCACTCGATAGTCAATGCCTCTAGAATTCGGCGAAAAGCAACCTACCATGCTACATACGGGATGGAGCGATAAGCTGAAAAAAACCTATAATAATAAAGTTATTAAAATCTAAAAATTGAAATCTAAACCGAAATGTCTTAATAGGAACGGAGAGTCTAGGTTCCTCGGTTCCATCTGCCTGGCCTGCTATGTGCGGGATACAGCGTGAAAAAAAAACATAATTCTAAAATATAATAAGAATAGTAAAGTCATTTAAACTTTTTTAAAGTGTTATCCCATGAAACTTTTAGTTTTTCCAATGTATATATAACTATTATGTGCAATAAAATATTTCTACTATCCATTTAAATCTTCAATACGTATCTACACCAAGTACCAACCAATAGTACAAGATTCGAATCCATTAAATAATCTATTTATGTTGCTCTGTTTTTGCCTCACGATAACGTTTACACGACATTTCGTAACGTTCGTTCAGAAATGTGATAATTACGACAGTCGGCAGGTGTCTTTGCTGGGTATGGTATAAAATACTATTTATTTATGGGTTAAGAGTTTAAATCTATATCTATTATATAATTTAATTTTTTTTTTTTCGTTTTACGCTGTATCCCGCACAGCAACCCGGAAAACTAGTGTTAAGACACTCCGTCCCCATTAAGACTCTTCCATTCCCCACTTCTCCGGCGATTTCTGAAGTTATTGCGTGTTGAGTGGCGGAAATCAACGCCGCGCTTTGCCACATTACCAGAGCGAATAAACGATAATATTAAATATTTAATAAAAAATATTTTTTATAAAACATAAAAATTTGGACATAGTGGAATTCGAACTCGCGCCACTTGGAAACTGTCCAAGCGCTCTGACCATTTTTACATTTAAAAGTGTTAATCTTCTTTCTTTTTAGAAAAAAAATCTGAAAAGTATTTACTTATTTAGAAAACGTATAAAAATTTGAACGCAGCGGGACTCGAACCCGCGCCTCCTGGAAACCGACCAGGCGCTCTGACCACTAAGCCATGCGTTTTCTCCAAGCTACGTCGAAATTTTTATACGCTTGTTACGACTTATTTATGTTGTTAGTATCTCTGTAGGGAGATTTTTACTTAGTAATTATCTTTGGGTAGCGGAAATTTGTAAAAATCTCCCTACAGAGATGCTAGCAACAAAAATAAGTTGTAACAAGAGTATAAGAATTTCATTCTATGGTCAGAGCGCTTGGACAGTTTCCAAAAGGTTTTCTTAAAAGTATTAAATATTTCATTTTCGCGAGTGGGAATCGAACCCACAACTTGTCGCGATTACAGTCAAACCCTGTGCCACGACTAGCCTTATTTCATACATTATATAAAATAATATGACTTACAGAATGGATGCAGCGCGTTGCAACGAGCGGCGGCAGACGGACACGTGGATGTTGTGCGAGTGTTGCTAGAACATGGGGCCGATCCTAATAGACAAGACCATGTGGTATGTATTATTAGTTTTTCTTTTAGTTCCACGCAGTATCCCGCACAGAGCACGGTAAGGAAAGGGAGAGTGTAAAAAATCTAGTGTTAAAAACTCCGTTCCTCACGCACCGCCCTATTTTCGACATTGAGTGGCGGAAATCAACACTGCGCTTTTTATTCTTATCAGGGCGAGGAAATGAAAATAATTAATTCCACTGATTGAGAATCTAGCGACAACGATCTCTTTATCATTACTAATGTAACTTAATTGTAAATAGAAAAAAATACTAACCTAACGTATTCCAAATTTCAGCATGGCAACACAGCAGCTCACGAAGCAGCGTGGAAGGGCTACTCGCGCTGCGTGGCGCTCCTCGCGCGCGCCGCGGACGCCCGCACGCGCAACGCCGCCGGCTTCGCGCCCCTTCATCTCGCCACGCAGAACGGACATAACCAGTCTGCGAGAGAGATTTTACTAGCTGGTGCTTGCCCGGATTTGCAGAATAATGTAAGTCAATGAGGGAAAAAAGATAATAAAGAGAAATTTTAAATATATAATTTAAGATCAAAAACAATATTTGCTAAATATATAGTATAAAAATATACATATTCTATAAGTTTATTGTAAAATTTCAGTATGGCGACACGTCCCTCCATACTGCAGCACGCTACGGCCACGCCGGAGTCACAAGAATACTCATCTCCGCACAGTGTCGCGTTTCCGAACAGAATAAGAATGGCGATACAGCTTTACATATAGCTGCAGCCATGGGAAGAAGGAAACTAACGCGCATTTTACTAGAGGCAGGCTGCGATAAGTCACTACGGAACCACCAAGGAGAAACTGCAAGGGATATAGCTACTAGGAAAGGTCTAGAAGAGATTATCAATATTCTAAACACTCCAGTAGCAAAACAAGCGAAAAAGAAAGAAAGGCATAGAGATAAAAGCAGAGAACGCGCCGTTGATGAACCAGATGATGCTAAAAAAAGAGATAAGAGCAAAGATAAGAAAAAGAGGAGTGTGCATTTTGAAAATCCTGCTCAAGTGCAGTGGTCGCCTTACGGATGTCATTACTATCCAGATCCTAAATATTTCCCGAAGCCCAAGCTGAGTTCGCTACCCACCGAACCTTTGAAGAAAGGCGAACAATACTATTTGGATTTAGCGGGAAATATTAAAAAGGGGCCAATCGGTGCCGGTTATACTTGCTACTGTGCACCATTCTTTAAACACATGGAAGAGAAGTTGAATGAAGATAAAAAAGATTTAAAACGCCATATAGATAGAGCACATGAGAAATTAGATCAGAAAGTAACTGATTTAGAAATGAAGACTCAAGGACAAATATCGGAATTGACTAGGTTTGTGGCTGCTGAAAGAGCGATGTGTAAAGAGAGACATAAGCACTTAGAGCAGTGGTTAACAAGAGGCATCATGTACCGAGCTTCGGAAAGAGTTAAGAAATTGGACTTCAGTCCCAAAGGCTCATTAGATATCCCACCAATAAAGAGAACAAGAAGCTTAGAACTATTAGATGCCAAAAATGAGGACTGGAACGATATAAATAGAATTATCAAAGGATTAAACGACAATGTGGAACAATGTGAAAATATTGCCAAAGACCTCGATTACAAATCAACATCGAAGAGTTCTGAAGGATTGAATGTTAGAACACCACCAAGTCCAAAAAGAAAGCATATGATGAAAAATTCTAAAAGCAGTGATCAGTTAGATGCAGGACCTAGTAGATGTTCGAGATCACCTCATAATCTTACATCGTACGCAAGTAGCCAAGATTCCTCACATAATGTCACCGCCGAAATCCACGTGAAAGCAAATAAAGTGTCAATTTCTCAATCACCCGTATCTGATAGTGCTTATAATGAAAGATTTATGACATCTTGTCGACAATCTATGATATCACCAAATAGTAGCAACAGGCAAACTGACTTTAGCACTAACGATGCTGAAGGTGACATCAAACCAATTAACCAACAAGAGCAACAAAGCGAAGCGATGTGGAAAAGCCAAGTGTTACAAAGAACTGCTGACGACATTCGGAAACGTGTTAATGAAAAAGATTTGCCCGAAGGTCTTACGAGAACTTCAAAATTAGATATTTCTCAAGATGGCTACATAAAATTCTTAAAGCAATCCGAATATCGAGAAGAGAATATTGAACGTGAACCAAGAAAAACTGTACAAGAGTTAGTTGCTCAAGTCGAGCACCAACAGCGGTGTACTTCACCAGAACTACAACAAAGGATACCATTGCCAAGAAAATTTATCGAAAAAGAACCACCACTAATCCAACCTAATCCAGTATTAAAAATGCCACAGCAGCCAATGAGACCGGCGCCCATTTTGAAAGAAAAACCTCTGAAAGCAAAACGTTTCAGTATTCATAACCTTATACCATTCCCAACGAGAAAGACCTTCCAAAATCCGCCTAAAGAAAACGGAAATAACTCTGAAAGTAGCGACGACGAGGACAATCCTATTAGGCAGACAAACCAACCTGGTCCAATGAGGAATACGAATTTGCTACAAACGCTACCGCTGCCCAATTACGAGATAATCTCCACCAAATCTCAGTCACCAACACCACAAGTGCAAAGCCAAAACTATCCACATGAAGTGCGAATGATACCAAAAGACGCTTATTTCCACGACATACCGAACCGACCACACCAAATGCCTTATAGGGAAGTGGAAAACAATGGATATTCTCCATATTGTAAAAGCCAGTACGATTATGAAGGCACAGTTCCAAACCAAGTTCAGGGCAGAAATAGGAATCCAATATTCCACCATCAGACAGGCGTATTTAATGCAATGATGCAAGATCATATCCGTCGAGAAATCGAACGAATACCTCATTGCTACAGCGACCATCTCGACCAGAACACTGAAGTTGAAATTGCCAATCAAAATGAACACTTTCGTGGCGGTTACTACGATAACCGTCCGCCATTGTACCCATTTAGAGGAAACCCTGTTTTAAGGAAACCAGCTCCGCAACCTGACCACAATCTTTTACACAGTCGGTTACAATCTTTAGCAATTAATACTCATTTAGGGGAAACTCAAAGCCAAACGGATAGGGAGTCGCATAATGATTCAGGATATAGCACTAAGGTGTATGGAAGTTCCCAAGGACCCTCGCCGAGCTTGTCCGGTCATGTTGATGATAATATTTCGGGTCAAAGAATAAGTGTTCTGCCTAATAAGGATATAGGGCCAATGGGTGCTTCGAGCTTAGTCTAAAATCTAAATGACATTTGAAATTAAGAAAAAAGAAATACATACAAAACAATTTACTATTCAATTGAGAACCATTTCTTAATTTTACATATTTTTTTTTATATTTTTTAAAAATGCACGAGCACTTTTAAGTAGATTCTAAAAATCTAGAAAGTATCTAAAAATATATTATATTTTATACCGATTAATATTATTGTTACTATACTCTTTTTAATTTTTTAACTAAAGTACAAACTTGTATTAGAAATGAGATGCCATGTCACAAATAATAATAAGTTTTAATATATTAATAAATATAATAATTACTATTAGGCTGAATGCATTTTTGTATAAAACTTTAATTTTTTTAAATGTAAATTGTTGTCTATGAAATGTCATTATAACATAAATTTTAAAAAGTTTTGAAATTGTTTTTAATTATATTTATTGTATTTTTGTGTATGTTTTGTAATGATTTTAATAAACGCACTTGAAAAGTGACACTTTCACGTTTGTTTTAATTATAAATTAAGGTATAGGGATGTTAAACCAAAACAAAAGAAAATCATGGACTTTTTTTATTTCATTACTTATTCAACATATATATACTACTCTGTAAATATGTTATAATATCTGTGTTATAAAGTCATATATAGCTTAAAACACAATTAACATTTAACTGAATATGATGTCCCTATTTAAAAACAAACAATATTAACAATAGTAACAGGCCAGTCGTGACGCAAGGGCACAAGCGTGTGCAACTCGAGGAAATTAAATACTCAATATTTTAATTTCCCGTTCGGCTGACGAGGCAAAGCGCGGCTTTGGAGAACCGAAGTTTCCTAATGGGAATGAAGTGTCTTAACACTGGGTCCCGAAGTTCACTCTGTCTATCCTGCTACGTGCGGGATACAACTTAAAGCTAAAAAATATGAATAGTTAAAGTGAAGATTATCCCGCATGTAGTGGTACCTTAATACAGCAGAGAAACCTAGTTTAAAACACCCTCAAAACACCGAGTTTTTTGTAGTGGTACTTAACGCCGCATATTCTATAATTAATTGTTCCAAATGGGAATCGATTTCACAACCAACGCTTTTAGGGACGCTGTCTCACTACGGTGTCTCTAAGCTACATTTCCAACATATGTCTATCCGCCCAACCTATATCTTTGTAAAACTCCCTGAGACTAGTAAAAGAAACCGCCTTTCCATACAAAACTGAACTTTTAGCATAGACAATCCTAACACTAACATAGTCACCCGGCCTCACTTGCCTTTTTTCCCCATTAAAATCAATTTCCCGTTCATTAAATAAAACTTTGATATAAAATTCATTTCTGCTCAATATTTGATTTGTCTTTTCTATAACACTCTCGACTAAAACTAAATGTACTTTGCCTATTTCTTTATCGTTTAATAGTTGACACTTTTTTCTATAAAGCTGTATGAGACGGGAGTGTCTTTCTTTTTTTATTTGTTCTGGAACGTCGTCTTTGTAGCGACGGTAGGCTGTTGTTTTCTGTAAAAGAAATATATAAATTGGAAATTATGGAAATTAAGAAATCGTTGGCGGTAGTTTGATATAATAATTATGTCAACTGACAGACGAATGCCACCTCAGGATACCGCCGCGCGTGACCACGGACTACTGCAAAGTGTTCGAAACGTCGGGTTTCCAAAATGTATAATCTCAAAAATACGCGAATAATCCGGTTAAAATAGTTTCATTTAAAATGTGTAATAATCGTGAAAATCAAAGAACTTATTATGTATACTTTTTCTTGGAACTTCACGTCTTTTCCCGTATATAAGTAGGGTAAATGAATATAAAATAGTATTAGTGTGACACTCCGTCCTACTAATATCGCTTGATTGGAGACATTGCGAGTTGCACTATGTTGCTTAGAGTGGGGTAAGCCTAAGTTAAAGTATATGGGGATCAAACCCACGACCATCGCGTTTGTAGTCAGACGCTGACATACTTCACCATAATCATCTCGAAAATTTTAAGTCTTTGTCTGATAATCTATGTGGAGAATCTTATTATTCTTATCTTATTCTAAAATTTTGGCATTCTAATTAACAATTAAAAATTAGGCCAGTCGTGGCGCAGGGGCACAAGCGTGTGTCTGTGAGCGCGACTGGTTGTGGGTTCAATTCCTACTTGAAAAAATAAAATATTTAATATTTTCATTTATTCGCGTTTGCTTCGGCGTTGAGCTCAACACGCAATGCGTCGAAACTCGAGAATTTGACAGAAAGTGGAGAACAGAAGTGTCCTAACGCTAGGTTCCAAGGTTCATTCTGTCTATCTTGCTATATACGGTATACAGCATAAAGCTGAATAAACAATTATCATATCTTAATAATAAACAAAAATGAAATAAAATGTAATTAAACCAACACTTACCTCCCTCATACTATAGGGGAATAAGAAAGCCACGTTGTAATCAACCAGCTCCATCAAAGACACAGTTTCTTCAAATTCTTCGTCAGTTTCTCCGCAAAAACCACAAATAATATCCGTGGAAAGGCCAACTAAAACAAACACTATATATTAAATATAAACATGAAAATATCTGTTTGAGGCCAGTCGTGGCGCAGGGACACAAGTGTGACAAACCGATTGGTTGTGGGTTCGATCCCCACTCGAGGAGATGAAATGTTTATTTAAATTTATATTTCCATTTCTTCGCTTTAGTGTCGAGGCAAAGCACGGCGTGGAGTTCTGCCACTCAACACGCAATGCCTCCAGAATTCGGCAGAAAGTGGGGAACGGAGTGTCTTAACACTAGGTTCCCTCTGCCTAGCCTGCTGTGTGCGGGATACAGCGTGAAGCTGATTTTTTTATAAAAATATCTATTAACTGTATAAGATACAAAAAAATACTTAAATAGTCAAATATAAACATAAAATAGTTTAACCCTTTGCACTCTTATGTCACCGTAGAATCAAGGTAGGCTGGGCTGATTTTTTGTGCCTGTGTTTTTTCTTTCCGTGTAATTGAAGTTCACTGTATATGTTTTTTCAAGTATATGTTTTTATTGTATTCAATGCGAATACAATAATGTCTAGAATAAAACACACGCCAAAATCTAAAAATTTGTTAAAAATGTTGAATGGCAGCCGATCGATCGACGATCCTTTTATTGTTAGTAATATTAAAAAGCCAACATTTTTTTAAATATTTTTTTACCGCATATATACCGTTTGGCCAAAGACAGTTGTGCTTCCAAACTTTTAGACAGTAGAGTTACAACCACTTCAGTATTCACATTTACGTAAGTAAACCATTTTTGCATTTTGAATATTATTCAGTTTTCTAACAAGATTTTCGGTGTTTTTATGAGTGCAAAAGGTTAAAAAGCAACTATTATAGTCACAACAAATTAAAATCAATCAAAGATAGAGATGCTTTTATCTTTTAAAGACATGGGTCAGTGGAATGTAGGGGTTCTGTTGGAAACTTACTTTTATTTATATTGAATAACATAATAAAATATTTTTATTACAATAATTTCTTAAATAAGTCAAGATGCTAAGAATTGAATGATGCTATAGAAAAAGATTAACATTTTTTGAAAGATACTTTCCTTTTATTGTAAGACTTTTAAAAGGTTGTAGTTTGAGTAAAGCCTAATTTTTTGAGTCAAGCGATTGCAGCGAGGCTAGATTTAAAATTATGCAGATTTCCTCTTTCATCGTTGACTAGTGGTCACCGCGTGGAGTAGCCCGCTTGTACAATACAATTATTTATTTTCTCATCTCAATTACTTTCGTGACCTAATAACTTTACATTTTAAAAACAATATCGATTTTTTTAATTGGCTAAAATTTTTACTACTTGGATAGCTAAAGTTTCAGCCAATTCAATAAAACACTTATTTTGTAGCAATATTGTCGCGTGCAACTATTTATATTGACATAACTTTTCTATCTGTGAACCGATTGAAATAAAACGAACACTAAACGCTAAGTGGAGCGGAACTACATTTAAATCGGTAAAGCCGTTTCTCAGATTAGCGTGAACAAACGCGCAGACAAATAGGTAAAAAAAAAATTAAAATAATTGTATTGGGTTCTGTTACATTAAAAAGGCCCTCAATATTTTTTTTTCTTACACCTACCTATATCTTCCATGTACGACACACCGATACGATCCGTATAGATAGTATACAGGGTGGAAGTGTCAGCACCACTTTAAATGAAATCACAGTTTTAACTACTCTATAAAAGCCTAATACAATTTTTTTATTCTCAAAAATGAAAAAGTATTTTTTTTCAAACAAAATAAATAATAAAATACCATTTGTCAAGAACGACGCACGCAAACATAAACCTGTGAAAGGGAGAAAGCCGCCGCATACGCCTCATTCCGAAATCGAGTCGTAGGTATTGGCGGCAAATTTTTGTAGTAGTATGTGTTTACATTATTGTTACCTTTGGGTAACTGCGTCACACGAAATACAGGTATGGATAAACTATGGATCTTGAAATTTAAAAAAATCCTACGTCTAAACTGTTGAGGTATCTTGATTAATTTCTTTAGGTATGGGTTTAAAATATTTTACCCTATATGCTGTTTACCCATAAAAGGAGCGCTGACACTTCCACCCTGTAGATTATGTGAGGGAACATTAAATTTGCGCACACACATTAATATGATCTATGGCACGACCCACCTCCCGGCACCAAGCGCCGCACGCGCCGCACCAGCTGCAAGTAGGCGTCGCGCGAGTGTCCGCGGCGCATGCGCGCCAACACTGTACTGGAGCCGCTCTGCGCCGGCAAGTGCAGCAACTTGCATATATTTGGCCTCTCTGATACTAATTGTAATACCTGCGAATTATATTCAACCACTAATACTATAAAAATTAAGAGTAAGGGAGAGTAGGGCTATAAGTTACCGAGGTAAGCTGTTCCGTTTGAAATAAGTTTACGAGGAAAAATGATAAGAATATTGAGTAAATATATCGTGAAACGCAACGCGATAGCGCACCGATGGTCACCATATCAAACAATCTAGTGGCATCCGAAATATTGGAATAGCACCACGTGTGTCAGTGATACATGATTGTAAATATTTTCGTATTTTATATTTTTGGTCATCTCACGAATTTTAACGATTAGCCTCGAATATCTCTATGTTTTCTTCAAATATTTTATCTACTAAACCAAGACACTATTTGTAAATTATTTATGTTTTGTAATCTAATCTATATCTTGTTGTTTTTCTAGACGTATACTTGGGGCTAGATGTTTTTCCTTATTTGGGGGCATGTTGTGATCTTGGAATAGCTTACCCCAATTCATTTGTACCAATAATGGAATGTAAATATTGTTATTTTTCTTTAAAAGCATATGAACTTATGCCCGAAAATCAACTCCAGGTTATGGGTCTCAAAAGTTGATGCAAAAAGCAGCGGATACAGCACTTATCAAAGATGACAAGAGTATGATAAAATCTGTTGCTAAACAATTATATATTGAGCGCTTTTATAAAAGCTAGTATTTTGCCCCCTTTTTTTAGAAGAATGGGTTCAATGTCAAGAATATAAGCACTGGGCCCATTCAGAATTAGTAACCTATTTATACACGAATTGTGAGTCTGGTATATCTTATCTTATTATCATTTATAATTATTTGATTTCTGGATATGACGTAAACGATTGTTTTTGAGCCTAAGACAATCTAATATTATTGAAGACTGAACTAATTATCAAGTCTGATTAGCTGTTCTTTATTAATAACTATTTAGGTACAAATTATAGTCACTTTTTTATATAATTATAGTCACATTTATAATATAAAAATGTTTACCTGGTAATTCTTATGATATTGTTGATTATTCCTTCAATAAACAGGCTTAATTCTATTTTACTGTTTTTTATTTCACAACAATAATAATAATAAAATAATAATAATCAGCTTCACGCTGTATCCCGCACACTGCAGGGTAGGCAGAGGGAACCTAATGTTAAGACACTCCGTTCCCCATTTTCTGCCGAATTCTGGGGGCATTGGGTGTTGAGTGGCAGAACTCATTCGAACGCCGCGCTGTCCTCGACACGAGAGCGAAGAAAATGGAAATATAAATTTAAGTAAATATTTCATCTCCTCGAGTGGGGATTGAACCCACAACCAGTCGATTTTACAGTCACACTTTGTGCCTCTGCGCCACGACCGGCCTAAAAATTCACAACAATAGCTTTAACAAATATAATAACAATTTACCAACTTGCTCCAAATCGGAGTAAGTTGTTACTTTCCAACTTTAGGCATGAAAAAATTGATAATAAAAAAATCTTAGAAGGCATTCGGCCTCAAATCCCTATCTTAATTACAAGTCTAGATATGTAAGTTAAACTTAATCACATTGTACATATACTGAAATCAACAATATTTGAGGTTCATTAAAAATCGAAACTTGTAGTCCCCCTCTCCCCTACTGGTGTTCTGCACTGGTAAGTTAAGCAACTTACATACATTAAGCCTCTCTGACACAGTAAGTAATATTTGAATAGAATAC
Organism: Heliconius hermathena; assembly: GCA_013403705.1. Classification (NCBI taxonomy): domain Eukaryota; kingdom Metazoa; phylum Arthropoda; class Insecta; order Lepidoptera; family Nymphalidae; genus Heliconius; species Heliconius hermathena. The sequence continues at coordinate 694,906 of JAAIXJ010000008.1, forward strand.
AGATTTTTTTTCAGATTCACGTCGTTATGTCATAACAGAGTAGGCAGAGTGAACCTAATTCAGACACTCTGTTCTCCATGCACCGCCAAATTATCGAGGTATTACGTGTCAAGAGTCGCTTTGCCCCGACACCAGAGCGAACAATTTATTTTTTTTATTTCCTCAAGTGGGAATCGAACCCACAACTTCTCACGTTTACAGTCGCATGCTTGTGCCCCTTCGCCACGACTTGCCTCAAGTACTTAGAAAAGCAAATTAATAAATAATTACCTCATCTGGGAAATCCTTTGGGTGGGCCGCGGTGAATCTTATTCTCATTTCGGGGTCTACTGCAGACACCTTGTCTAACAGATCAGCAAATCTTAGACCACCTTTTTTAGTTTTATAAACTGTTTTAAAACCTGTAATTGGATTAAAAATATAATTAAAAATATGTTAAAATCAGCTTCACGCTGTATCCCGCACACAGCAAGGTAGGCAGAGAGAACTTAGTGTTAAGACACTCCGTTCACCACTATCTGCCGAATTCTAGAGGCATTGCGTGTTGAGTGTTCTGCAACTCAACGCCGCGCTTAGCCTCGACATCAGAGGGAATAAATGAAAATATAAATTTAAGTAAATATTTCATCTCCTCAAGTGGGGATCGAACCCACAACCAGTCGGTTTTACAGTCACACTTCTTGCCGCTACGCCACAACTGGCCTCGACTCGACTTAAAAATATGTTGAAGAAATAAAATTATTTTATATAAATTGTTTACACACTTCCGCTGATGAAATACATAGTTTGTGACTCAACTGCAAATATTTCTAAATAAGAAAATTGAAGTAACAAAAAATACGGTCCCTTATTAGACTACGAAAAACAACACATACACCAATTAAATAAAATCTACATACAAACATACCTTCAGACATATGAGTGTCAAATGTCTCCGTTCTTTCACTAACATCCCTATAACTGTTGACATTCTGGCCCAACAGGGTGACCTCCTTCACTCCGCTCTCAGAGAGATACCTCACCTCGTCAACTATCGAGGATATCGGACGAGATCTCTCCCTGCCCCTAGTGAAGGGCACTATACAGTATGTACACATGTTGTCACAGCCACGCATTATCGAACTAAAAGGAAAAATAACTGGAATAATATATAAAATTATTGAAAATACTTTTCTACCTCCAAGGTGTATTGGACATGTCGCAGGGTTAGGTAGATGGAATCTAGTTTAGGACACTCCATTCCTTAAAAGACATCTAATTTCCGAGACATTGCCTGTTGAGTTGGGGAACTCAATGCCACGCTTTGTCTTCTTATTAGAATCATGATATGGAAATAATGTAATCTCCCGAGTGGAAATCGAATCCACAACCATCACGTTAACGGTTTGACACTATGCTACAGACCGTGAAGGGAGGTCTTTACGGTCTGTAGCATATGTCTAACCATTCACAATAAATCTATTATGTAGATTGCTAATTACTATTTACCATTCTAAATATTAATAATAGAGGTAATATTAATATTTAGTACGAAAATATATTAATCAGGAATCTACATAATAGATTTATTGTGGATTACAACAACAGTCAACAGCCACAAAAACCTATTTATCACAATTTCTCATTATTATTTTCATTGGTGAGAATTAAAGTCAAGATTGTACTGACACCAGATTCTTTCTACCTATTATACGGAAAAAAATAAAAACAATAATAAATTGTACAAATAAATCTATTAAGCAATTAGTTCTTTCTATGTACTCTGTTATATGTGCAATATGGCGTAAAGTTAAAAAAATATATAAATTATGTAAGAGATTTTTTTTTAGCCTTAGAGACTTGTGTTAAGATATTCTTCTGCCAAATGTATTGAGCAGTACATTTATTAAACAGCTATGACAATGTAGTTTCGTGTTATGTGATAAAATTAAAAATAAATATGCATTTCTTTTTTTTTTTAACTTCACACTGTATCCAACAGGGTAGGCAGAGGAAACCTAATGTTAAGACACTCCGTTCCCGTGAGTGACAGAATTCAACGCCGCACTTAGCCTCGACACCAATGCGAAGAAATAAAAATATAAATTTAAGTAAATATTTCATCTCCTACAGGTGGAGATGGAACCCACAACCAGTCGGTTTTACAGTCACACCTCGTGCCGCTGTGCCACGATTGGCCTCCTATTCTTTATTTGCTATTGCATTTTTATTTCTATCACTAACTCTCTATATTTTGCTATCTTTTCAGTGTATGTTATTATTATTATAAACTTGAAGATACAACTACATATTATAATCTACTTACATAAAAGCAGATACAGAATTTTTATTCAATCTAACAGGTACTACATCAGCATAAGTCTCGTCCAACGACAGAAGGACATTAACCGCTGTTTGTCCACTCTCTGTCAAAGCTAGAAGCCTCGGCAAATCTCTGTAGCTGTCTGGTCCAGCCACTGAAATCAATTAAATTAATATGTTAATATAGTTTATTATAGATTAGCATGCAATTGTGTATCTGCTTTTATGCATCTACTTGCATATAATATGTAATAAGTGTGGAACGGAGTGTCTTAACACTAGGTTCCCTCTGCCTACCCCAATGTGTGTGGGATACAGCGTGAAGCTGAGATTATAATATGTAGTTGAATCTTGGAGCTTTTATTTAGGGCTTGGACCCGGGGTCATCAAATGGAAATAAGTAACAATTAGAATGTGTCATACACACATGACACATACTAATTGCATGAGGTAACTGACCATAGATATTACATTGAAATAATGGAACTTGATATAATAAAGCCTGTAGCCATCTTCAACATATAGACTATCAAAATCAAAAATTGTTTTCCAATTCAAACCAGTAATTATTAAAGAGAGTAGAGATTAAAGTGTTAAAACAAAAAAACAAACTCTTCAGCTTTATAATAAGTGTTTTGTATTAGTTGCAAATTGAAAACATTTATACTTCTTAATTAATAAATATCTATATATTATATTATATATTTTTTAAATGTGATTTAATTGTAATATTCAAGCTAAATGTAAGTACTTTGTATTTATAGGAGAAAATTAAGTGACATTTTAGCAACACTATTATTAAATCATAACATATATTTAAAGTATATCATATGAGAATTCTACAAACCAACATCAACAGCTCTTTCCTTTTCTATTAATTTCTCTTTTAATCTCTCTGCCATACAACCAAGAATACCAATTTTAACTGGCTTATGCCTATTTTTTGATAAGGCCCGCCGATTTTTAAAGCCTCGTAAATGGTCTAACCTATGCCATATTTTATTTTCAGCGCCTTCTCGAATAGCACAGGTCATTACGAGAAAAATATCAGCTTCTTCTTCTATTTCTGTTTTTTCAAAACCCTCACTTTTCAAAATAGACCATACAATCTCAGTATCACTTAAATTCATTTGGCAGCCGTACACATCAAAATAAACTTTTCGTTTATAATTATTTTCAATATTTTCAGGTAAATAAGGTATATGAGGCTTATGCGTGATAACTTCGCTAACTCCAGATGACTCCAATATAAAATCTTTAAGTCCTGGGCCGTGTTTTATTTTATTTTTTATATTACTTAGTGCTATATTCGATTTGCATCGACATTTTTGTGTTGAGCTTATATATTGAAATAAACGTTTCCCAGTGCGCAGAAATAACATATTTACACTATTTTATGGACTAAAATACTAATTATTATTTATGTTTTGAAAATAAAAATCCAACATAACCTATAAAAAATTATGACAGTGACATATATTGAAATGACAGCAAATCCAGCCTGTATTTTTTTGTTTCTTAGGTTATCTATATTGATGTTTTTTTTTATTTGAAAATCGTGTGTCGTAGTGCTTCCCGTGTGGCCCAATTTTAATTTGATCCATTTCTGACAATGGTATCTGTGAGAAAATCATATGTCTTAAATTTACATTAGGTATATGCGCGACAAATAGACAAATAACTCAATATCACAACTGATTCCAATGATTCTTTTTTTAATGGAAAATATACACTTCAAGGATAGCTGGTGAAAGTTTGGTTAGGTTCTGATTATGGGATCCGGTTGAAATTGAACAAGTTTGTTTTTTATGTTACAAAATATAACTATACTTTAATAGTTACAAGGGAAAACATTGTTAAAATTGACGAACCACGGTTTACTTTTCTTCAGAAGTGAGATTCCTCATCGTTGTATTTCTTATCAACCGACTTCAAAAAAGGTTGAGGTTCCCACTTATGTCACAAATAGGAGGTGTTATCTCCATTTACCAAGGATACCGTACTTTCGTGACAATGTGTATCTACATTAAAGTACGATACGGTACCGTAACTAAACTCTATAACCATCGCGGCGCTTGGTTAACCAGAGTAGAATAATTGAAATAATCATCTTACGCACGTTTGAGCATCGAATCTAGTTATTGCGTATATAATCAGACAACTGAAACACTGTTTAGTTAAACTGTTTAGTTACCAATTTAAGCCTAGTTCGAAACTTGTTAATTCTCACATTCTTTATTTTGCTAAGAGTGGAACTGCTAAAAGTACTTAATACTACTACTACCAGCCTCAGACCAGTATTTTCACACCCTTCTTTCAGAGTGGTAACTAATCCTTGCAACTACCTACTTTCACCCGCATGTCACTTTGTTTTACTCATTGGTGGTATATAGGTATTCAAAAACAAATTGAACAACCAAGCTAACATCTTTGCTTAACAACCGATTGGGTCAAACCTTGTCAGCTCCTACTCGCACGCAGGCTGAGTGATCTCTGTAAAGATACTTTACAGTCTGCAGCAAGGGTGCGCTCACATTGTACCGGGGTAGTATTTCCCATAATTTCGTAATTTCGGATTAACAGAAATTCCAAAAATGTTGAATATGGATTCTGTTAGTTATTCTTTAACACCTTGTCTATTTTTTTATTATATTTTCAATGAACAGAAACAACTCATACAGATTAATCACATCTGAGTATAGATTGCTAAATATATTTGCAGGCAAACTCATGCCTTGAGTTCATTCAAAGGACGATATTTTTTTGTTATTATTATTATCAGCTTCACGCTGTATCCCGCTATATATACACCAGGGTAGACAGAGAAAATCTAGTGTTACGAACTGAAAAAAATTATGAAATAAACTGTAAATTAGAGTTAAACAAAGCAATTAGTGAAATTTAAAAGTAAATCGGTTTAGTACTTTCAGAAATAATGATATACACATACGTACAGACAAACGACAAAAAATGCTTTAAACGAATAATAGCGTTTTAAGTCTCCCTCTATCTATTTCAGTCAAAAATTTTTACTGTTTTATAATGTGTATAACTACCAAGTAAAACGATTTCAAATGTGACATAGATAAAAAATGAACATATCTATTAAAAACAATATAAATCTCAATTCTCAAAGATGGCGGAATGACTTTTCATACGAGTTGCGTAGCAGAAAATGATAATTGGTGCATGTTATTACTAATTATCCATTAAATAACTATTGAATATTATCAAAAACATCATGAGTGAACGCCACAGGGAACACAAAGGTATTCGAATAAATTGACAAATATATTTTTCATAATCAAAACATTTGGCACTCGATAAAATATAATTTTCTGTAATTTATATATTTTTATTTATCTTTGCCAGTGTTTTCGCATTGGCAGGGTCGTCTCGATCTTCGCGTGATGATTATAGGAAGTACAAAGAGAAGGAGGGCAGGCAGACGCGGTCCCGGTCGAGGTCTCCCAGACGACATCGGTCACCTGGACATGGGGACAATATAAAAGCTAGTTACAGTCGGGACAGAGATTTAGAATACGAAGGTGAGTATATAATTACTTATCAATAACTGTATAAAGTTACCTGACATTTACATATTTTAACATTAACTAGTTAAGCCAGCGACTCTGTCTGCATGGAGATGTAAATTGATGTAACTTTTATTTATGGATTGAAATAAAACAAACTGCATTAAAATCGGCTTTACCGTGCACAAATACATGTTACTTTGATAACAAATGTCTCCATTAATTGATTTTCTCTTATATTATTCTCTTATATTATTTCTCTCATCAACAGATATTGATCACTTACATTAGTATTATATGTATAAGCAACAATATTACATATAAAATATAACAATATTCTATTAGGTAGAAAACATTCATCAGACTATGAAAAGGTTGAAGAAGTGCCAGTGCCGCCACCACCTCCTCGTATTAGTAAAATATCCATTGGTTTTCAAAAACCTAAAGCTCCAATTAAGATGACACTTGGATCAAAGCCTACAACAGCACCAAAGCCAACAGTTGCTTCGGTGTTTAGTACTGATGATGATGAGGAACCTGAGGAGATGCCAGCAGAGGCTCGGATGAGAATGAGGAATATTGGCAGGTAAATAAAATATTAGTTAAGCAGTTTTTTAAATAGATATGGAAATTATTAAATATGTTGTATACATCACTCTTAGATTTTTATTGAAATAAAAGTTAATTTGAGCTTGTAACAAGGTGGCACAACACTGGAATACTGAAAAATATGTAATGTTGCACTTGATTAGGAGGGCTTCCACAAATTTGATCAGCAGTGTCAAGAATAGTGGAAGGGGTCAAAAAATTATAAAATTTTTGCAACTTAATGTTGCTGCAATTGGATTGGAAAAACAAAATATTCTAAAAGTAACTGTTGTGTAATATACATTTAGACACTTCATAATGATGTCACAGTGGTGGTTTATAATTACTGTAATTTTTATTTAACAGAGAAACCCCTACATCGGCTGGGCCTAACTCCTTCGGAAAAACCAAGCAAGGATTCTGCGATGCGAAAAAAGTTTTTGAAAAAAATTTGAAACAAGCATTAGAAACAGCAGACAAACCAGCTTCGAAATTCCCACAAACTATTTACAAAATAGGGCCATAATTAGTATTCACATTCATTTTATATTGTGTAGTCTTCAAACTGTTTTATAATATATTGAAATTTAAAACATTAAATCATTTTCATCACTATAGTAGTACTGTGTTTTTATTCCTTAAAAAAGATTGCAGAAAAAACAATACTTAGCAGGTACATAGTGCTTTAGATTTTATTTTACGATTGAAAAAAAATCTAACATAAAATTTCCCCGAAGAATAAAAGGCCTTTACACAAACATATCTCTTAAAAGCTAAAGTCTAGCGATTTTAATTACCTATCTTCCCCTGCTCCTGATTCTCTGTTCAGTTTTAAATTTTGTCAATTCTCCATAAGTGACATTAATAGAAATATTATGGCCATTAAATCAAATTCTGTTGGTTCTAATTGCATATGCCTAAGACGATTATTCCTATTATTGACGTCGTAGATCTTAACATTTTAAATTCCTCTATCAACTCTTCTAAGTCCCCTTCTTTTTGGAAAGACAGTCACATAGTCCCTATACAGAAAAAAATCAATCCGTCTTTCTCTGAATATCGTCCACTCAATACGTCCCTTCATATCTAAAGTTTCAGAACGCCTTGTCCATCACCATTTGAGTATGTACCTAGATAATCAAGATTTATTAAATCCATTCCAATTTGGTTTCCGTCACGGTCATAATAGAATAAATGACTTGATAAAAATAACAGATGATATTACAAAAGGTACGAATAGTCACTGTGATGGCTTTGTTAGATTTCAGTAACGCATTCAATATAGTATAGTGGGTGACGACATCCTCCTTTCCATTCTTATTTCCCAGAACGTATCTTCTGAGGTGGTCGACTGGTTTTCGAAATGACTTGTGTAACCACCAGCAGCGCATACATTTAGAAGACTCGTCATCTGATTGATCTATACATTATATATCTATATCCAAATTTATGTCACGACGTCTCTATCAAATTTATCTTATTCAATTGGATTAATAAATGAAGACCTCGCTCGATTAACAGCGTGAAGTAAATGTTATGGTCTTACAATAAATTCAGCCAAAAGCCATTTGTTGACAATTTACAATCTGTAATACTTGATGGAACTCCAATTTCTTATAAAAAAAAACAAAAAAAATTAGGCTTTGCTCATTTAGATGAGCGTCCTGGGATTCGCAGGTAAAACTAAAAAACTAAACTAAACTAGCTTCACGCCTTATTCGACGGACTCTACATACCTCTTTCGCCTCATCCATTGTCATCAACCTCTTCATTACATGCCCTCCGGGGCTCCTCATGCTTTTTACGTGACCTTCCCCCAGTATCTTCGATACTGTGTTTTCGAAGGTCAACCGAGGTCTCCCCCTACCTCTCTTACCGCTCACTTTTCCATCATAAATCTTTTTTGCCATTCTTTCATCACTCATTCGTTCGACGTGCCCAAACCAGCTGNTTCATCACTCATTCGTTGGACGTGCCCAAACTAGCCATCCGCAGGTAAACTAACTTATGTAACTTCTCTCCGTAGACTGCGAAATTTTCTTCCTATACCTACTAAAATTATGCTGACACTCTCTATCTAAAATCTTTGTATACGGTTTATATTTGGTCTCCGCAAGTATTTATACCAAGTGTCATATATAAGACCACATATCCGAATTTTGCAAAAAGCTCAAGTGGCTCCCTATTAGACTCCGTAGGAATACCCATATATTACATCTCCTGTACTGTGTGTTGTTTAATCCTTTAACTCCTCCTTACCTAAAAGAACGATTCGAGTTTTTAGGTAACTCACACAATTTTTAATAAAAAAAATAAGCCTTAAAATAAAAATATTACTCTATCTTTATACAAAAAGATTACTTCGAAAATAGTCAGAAGCCAAATCTCATGCTATTCATTTCAGTAAAGTAAAGAAAACTTAAATTTTCTCATAATTTGCAATTGCAATTTTTAACTGACTGTTGTAAAAGAGTATCAATTCGACTGTATTTTTTTTTGTTTGAACTTTTGGTTGGGTGAACCGACCCGAAACATCATCAAGATTCTTTTGTTATTTATTTGAAAATAAAAATCGAATAATATCACACGCACCGATCGAAACAATAACGAAAAAAAATCATCGAGATTCTGTTTTTCTTTTGGAAAGGATACACTTCAAGGGTAGTTTGACTTTGTTTAGGTTCTGATTACGGGAGTCGTTTTTTTGTTAATAATTTTGTTATTTTTTGTTTCCCGCTATACGTACGAGTCATTAGCAAGAACAGGGTTGACACTACGTTCTTGCCCAATGAAAATGATTAGACAAAATTAGTTATAATAATAGTTAAACAAAGTTAAAAATAAACAAAGTTTATATTTTTAAAGTGCGCGTTTGCGGTGTAGGATTGAATCCAAAAAACCGCGTACACAGTCCGACATTGTCCTAGTGTCAATTCCTATTATACTATAATATTAACAGACTGATACAATTCACGATTGATTTGATTATATTATAAATATAATGAGACAAAAATAATATAATGTCGTTGTAATTTTATATCATGATTTCAGAGTCACTAGAAATATTTCACATTCTAGGAGCACAAGCGCGCGAGCAAGCTCTTTAACTTGACGGTTGTAGGTTCGATTGCCACTCAGAGACTTAAATTAGTATTTATTATAATTTTTTTTGTTTTATTTCTTTTCCTCAAGTAAGCATTGAATTCAAAACTCACGTTGTCATGTTGTGCCACTACTGGTTTGGAGTATTGATTTCTAAAGGAAAATGGTAAACATTTTTTTAGCTGCTGTGCAGCTATTTTTTTTATGAGAACTATAAAAGAAGATACAGCTAATGAAATAAAAGAAACAAATTGGGTTTTTACATAATTTTAATATTTAAAATTACTTCCGCTGTACATTTTGCGGTCTTGCCGCATCTCTGGAGAAGGTGCTCTTGGGCGGAGTTCGGATACGCCTGTCCTTCTTGGACCTGTTCCTCACTACCTTACTGTGGATTGCGCATGACACGCAGTAATGGAGCTTTGCATATAGCTTAGGCAGTTGGAATGCTGCAATAAATATGTGTAATTTTTAATAAAAGGTATTATTGGTCTAATGATATTTATTAAAAGTAGAAAATTATTCAATTATATTTTAATAATAAATATATATATTTTTAAATAGATTATTGCAAAGATGTTTTGGATAATTGAATGTACCACCAACCAAACTTCTGAGAAGAGTCAGCAAAACACTCAACAGTTGCTCTTTTCAATATCACAATTTTATTATTACATACAATGATAGCATTTATTCATGAGTTTGAATTGGTATTCATTTCAGTTTTTTTGTTATATTTAAAAATATACATTTATTTTTTCAAAATACTATATTTTCTTAAAGATTAATAATTATTTATCCATTTCATAGGAAAATATCTTGATTATAATAAATAACAAAATTAGGTTATAATGGTAACTTTTAAAATTTTAAACTATTCAATAAGCACTTTTAACAAAAATTAAATAAATTATTTATTACTCACAAGCATAAACGGAGGCTTCGTTAATATCTCTGACGGCGGCCGCTTCAACGATGTTTCTGATCACAAACTTTTTGATAGCCTTGTCTTTTGGGACGCATCGGGCGCAGTTAGTGCACCTTACAGCCTTTACATGTCCACGACCGTGCTTGGCGCGTCCTCCATTACGGCGTTTGCGAGTCTGAAATGAAATAAACTACCATGTAACCACATTTTGTTCTGGTCTTTGTTTTAGTTCTGGAATGAACGTGCCAGTCGTCACTTTGCAAATGTCACGTTTGATGGAGAACACACGAAGGGTGTACAGTAAAAGAGAGTTCGACAATTTGAAAATACATGTTAAAAAGAGATCTAGTTAATACCGCCACATGTCCATGACTGACCACCACGCGTAACGCAATTTTCACTGAAAGTTGATATAAAATTACACTATATTTTAATTAATTTACTTCATCTTAATGTAAATTTGCTTTAAATTCATTTTAAAAATGGATTATCTAGATATTTAAGTTAAAAAGTTACGCACCATTTTTATAACCTCCGGTACGGTAAACGAAGAACCACGGAAAAGAATATTTTGACATAGACAACTGAGAATGAACGAAGAAAAAGTTCCGGTCATAGATTATTATTTCATATTATGGATCGAAATATAATTATTAATATTTATCTCATTCATTAAACAGTTTAAAATTCTTATTTACTTATTTTTTAACACTATAGGCCCACCTAAATTAAATTTAAAGACTTAAGACGACAGCATGGCAATGTGATTACATTCATATCATATGAATGTTTGTAATTTGAAATTAAAAATATTGAGTATAAATACTAATACATATATCATACATTTCCGACATGCCATGAATTACTATTTAAACGTAAAATAAAAAAACCTTATTTTAACCATAAACATTCCATTCTATTTCGTTCGCTCTTAATTCAATAAGCTGACATCACTCAATATTTAATCTATTTATTTATACTTTTTGCGTTAACGTTTTGTTATATTCTGTCGTCAATTTAATAAAAAAAATATTTCATTCAATCGTTGCATGTAACATTATTTTGTTGCTAAATACTATACTATTTATAAATTATATTTGTTTAGCTTTTTCCGTCTATTTTATACTTATATTAAAACTATTAGTCAACGTCTAGTAACATAGTGGCGCAAAATTCCATTGTCGTCATAGCTTAGAGTGATTGGTCCTATTCATTTTATGATAAAGGCGAAGTGCTTTTAGAATTGTTTTTATTGCAATGTGGCGTAGGTAGCTAATATTAAGTGACCGCGTGTGAAATGTCACAACATGGATGCCCGGAGAGACTTTCTAATAGATCGAAGGGCTACCAGGAGGATGGTCCTAGCCAGCCGACTATGGAAGTCCTGGTGGAGACTCTCACTGGCACCGCTTTCGAAATGACCGTATCACCATCGGACACCATTTTTGCGATAAAATCCAAGATATTTAGAGTAGAAGGTGAGTTTTGAGCTATTTCGTTATTACACAATCAATTCGCGGAACTCAGCTTGTTTATCATGCGTCATTGTAATAGAAGGATGTCGTGGCTACATGCTGCGTAAATTAAAAAATATTATTTACAAATATTACTAAATATAAGCTTATAGGTGAATCAATATGTAGATTAGTTTATATTTATGGTAATTCCATGGTTACATTTTATTTGATAACATTTGTGTTGCTCTTTGTGTTAGGTGTTTGTTTAGAATTTAGATCAAGCATATGTGTTGATCAAAGTTCACAAATAAGAATGATTATAATGTTTTGGGAGCAAATAATTAAATTATAATGAAATATTTGATACTTCCTGTTCAAATAAATAACTTTAATTTTGTTTCATACAATGTTGTGACATAATGTTTAAAGGAAATATGTTTTCATTTCTAAGAGCATTGTTATTTGATAAATGATTAATGATAACTGATTTAATTAAAAATTAAATTTAAAAAGCTTGCCTAATACATTTTTTGATGTACTTTTGAAAACTTTGTTGTAAATTAAGATTGCATCATTTATTATTTTTATTTTATATTGTTGTAGTAAAATTGTGTCAAAACAAATTGTTTTAAATGACTTCATATCAAATAAAATAAATAGCTTATTTTAAAAAATCCAATTATTTTAATAGCTTAATGAGCTGAGGCCATCTGATAGTAAATCTTATAGGTTTGAGTTACTTTCATAAGGCAATGTGGTTTTGAGTACCATTAAGAAATTGAAATTGTCTCAAAATTAGTGGAATTGAGTGTCTTAACACTGGGTCCCCTCTGCCTACCCTGCTATATGCGGAACACAGAACAAAGCTAAAAAAATGAGCTTTTAAAATGTATTTTGTACATGAAACCAACAATTTTTATATAAGGCCTGTGTGATTTTGTATGAAAGTATATTTTGATCTAGTGCCAAAACAGCTGCTCTGTTAGAGCTACTTTGATAAAACAAAAATAATGCTTGGGCAATAATATAAACATGTAATTTTTCTGTTTACTTGTTTTTTATTTTAGTACTTTATTATTTTAATTTAGTAAAAACTGTTTTATATATATTTAGGATATGGTTGTTTAAAATGTTTAATGCCTGATGATGTTTCAAATTTTTGAAAATAATAAGTACTATATATGTATCTATCAACTTTTGAATCTCAAGACACTGAATAAAGGCTTATTATTATTATTATTTGGTCATTATAAAAACATTAGACTATTATTATCTAGTGGGGTCGTGCTTGACTGGTAACTCAGCGGTATTAAGTTTGGTGTCCACTTGTGGGAAGGAATTATATTTATTTTCCTGTTCTGATTGACAAAGAGTAGAGATGAATTTTGTCACTTAACATGCAGTGTCTAAAATTCTGACTCCTTATCTTATTTTGACAATTTATTTCTGTCTCAATATTCTTTTAAATTTGTTATTTCTTTTTATTTAATATATTTTGTACCCCTCATATATTTAAGGTTTTTGTGATGCAGTAGCTCAGCATCTGACTCATCTGGTTTGATTCCCACTTGATGAATTATTTAATCATTTTCATTTCCTTCTTTTGCTCTGCCATTTAACATGCAATGTTTTAAATACTGAGTGGCATATGGGGAACAGAGTGTTTTAACACTATATACCCTCTGCCTACTTTGGCATATACTGATGAGTCTAAAATAACGAAAAAAATCTTTTACCTCAAAACCTTTGTACACTCAATGACTGTAAATTGTATTTAATAGTAGTCAGCTACAATCTGGCGTACCTCCAATATGATTCAATCTGTACAACAGTACATTGTGACACTTGTGTAACGTAAAAAGCAATAAATTATTTTTATTTCTGTTGCTTAGTGTATGAGATCACATGCAAGATGTAATCTTCTAATGGATAATTTTAATTGTGGCTGTATAAGTTTTAATGGAACTATTAAAAGTAATTATGAACTGTATGAAATGGTTTAATGATAATTTATATACTTTATATTATTAATATTTATATGTATAATATATTTTGTGTAATATTTATATACTTACATACATATGTCAAGCACGGGTCCCACCGCAAGTGGAGGGGGGATCCATTACAGACAAGACCAATATCAATAAATAGTTGGGCGGAAAGGACAGAGAGAGCACAAAGAATTGAAATTACCTCATTCTGTTCTACAGAGTAGAGTGAAGTAATTATAATTACAAAATACAAACTCTTTTTCAATGGAAATGTAAACTTATTTTATATAAGAGGAGTCTATTCTACCTAAGCATTATCTGCTTATATTTCTGTTGCGGAGGAAACCGGGCTTTGAACATAAGAAATGCTTCTAAAATTTCATTTGTTCAATAAATGTTTGTTGAGTTGTGGTTTTCTTAAATTTAGTAATGTGTAGTTACCAAATTCTCTCTAATGAAAAAGACAACTTTTTTGCTAAATTGAACTACTTTAGTAAAATACTAAAGTAGTTCAATTTGGGATTATAATTTTAAAGATAAAATTTTAAAGAGAATATAATTATAAACTAAAGTTTCAGTCAATTCAATATAACAATTATTTTGTAGCAATTGTGTCAAACAAAATTCTTTATATTGATATAACATTTTTATTTATGAACTAATTTTAATAAAACAAAGACTATAATAAAATAATGAAAACTGTATTTAAATCGCTTGGCTTTCTGAGATTAGCGTGCACAAACGTACAGACAAACATAAAAAAAGATTAAAAAAAACAAACAATTTCATGTTCTATTACACTAAAACATGCCTCTTTTAATAGATTTTCTCATATATGTTCCATTTATAGATAGTGATCAGTTACAATTTTATGATATGTATAGATATAGATAATTTTGTTTATTATTTTTTTTATATGAACTATTTTTTTTTAAATATTTTTTTATCTCAATTACCAGGTATCCCAGTATCGCAACAGCACCTGCTATATAATCTCCGCGAGTTGGACGATGGTCTGTCTCTCAGCGAGCATTCGATCACAGATGGCGCTAAGTTACGTTTAGTATTAGGGCTCCGTGTAGGGCCAGTATCCACGCGTAGATTACCGCCGCCGGAGCCCTGGCGGGACATTGACCGGTTACTGCGCAGGTCTGATGAGTGAGTATACTTTAAGTAATAAGAAGTAAATTACTTTATTTTCAGCTTCATGTAGCAGAGAAGGCAGAGAGAACCTAGTGTTAAGTGTTAAATACTCCGTCCCTCACGCTCCACGACGTTTTTGAGATATTGTGTGTTAAGTAGGTTTTAGTAAAATTCCATTTATAATTTTTTTTTAATTATGTAAAGGAAGCCAGTCGTGGCGCAGTGGTACGACCGTGTGACTGTAAGCGCGACAGGTTGTGAGTTCGATTCATACTGGAGGAAATGAAATACATTATATTTTCATTTCCTCGCTCTGGTAACATGGCATAGCGCGGCGTTGAGTTCCGCTCCTCTACACCCAATATCTCCAGAATTGCGCGAAAATTAGAGAACGGAGTGTCTTAACACTAGGTTCCACCCAGGCTCCTTCGTGTACCATGCTACGTGCGGAATACAACTTGAAGTTATAAAATAATTTTTAAAGCGAATACTGGTACACATTAAGAAGGTTATATCAAATCTCCTTTGTCTCTTTGCAAATTAAAATAAAAAACATTTAATAAAATTAAAAAAATAAATGTTACTTTTTTTAAAGTTCACTTCCTAGGCGTGACATCTCGTTTGCGACACACAATGGTTTCGTTGCTTCCTCACGAAAATACCAATTAACTGTGAAGGTTAAATTTTATTGCAATTTGGTTAATCGACAACGTATTGAAATAGACTGTTTCTCGTTTTAAATTATATTTGTTTTTTTTTTTTAAATAAATGATTAAATCTGTTTGTATTGGTATTTAATCCCTGGGTCGTTTTTTTTTATGAATGAACTTTAGTGAAGTAAATACTATAGGAATACAGTAGAAATTCTATTAACCGGAACAATTAGTATCGTGAGACATACGGATAGACTAATATCCGGATAATCGAATGCAATTAAAGAGGAAAAGAAGTAGCTGTGTTTATTAAAACTGCACTTTTTTTTAAAAAAGAATTAACGTTTGGTTTTGATTTTCTTAGTCTGTCTTTCAATCAAATCTCACTTGTCTACATCTACATTATATACGGGATTAAATATCAGGATAATCTCGAATCCATACAGCTGAAGGTCGGTTATTGAGGTCCACTAAAAGAAAATATATTTTTTAGTCTCACACTATATCCCGCTCGTAGCAAGGGAGGCTCAGGGACTATAGTGTTAAGCTTAAAACATTCCGTTCCCCACGCACTGCCCAATTTTCGAGACATTCCGCGTACTACTAACTAGCGGAACGCCGTGCTTTGTTTCGTTATCAGAGCGCGAGAAATATATTTTAGAATACATTATAGTATAAATTTTCCTTTATTTTTTTTTACTTATAATTTATCTTGTCATACATATTCTGACTGCACAGTTATAGTGTTTTTAATTGTTACTAATATTAATAAACAGTGAGTGAGGTCACGTGACATCTCCACAAGAAATGTCATTGCCATACATTTTAACCTTTTTGTTTGGAGTTTCCGGTATTTTATTTTATTATTAAAATAATTTATAATTATAATTTGCGTCTTCCGAATAAAGATTACGTTATTTTTGTTAAGATTAGTTTAATTAACAATGACGATATTGTATTGTAGTTAAGAAATTGTACCGGACGGGCGGATCTCGAGCGAACGAGCCGCTGACGCCCTGTACACTATAGGTTCCGGATAGTGGGAACACGGAGATCGCCGAATGAAACAAGATGATATTTCAATATAACGGTCGGTGACTGACGGCTTCTTCAAATGTGTCTTCCTATTATTCTATTTTTCTTCCTATATTTCTTCTATTTTTATTCTTATNATGGCGCAGTGGTCAGAGCGCCTGG
This sequence comes from Heliconius hermathena, assembly GCA_013403705.1. Classification (NCBI taxonomy): domain Eukaryota; kingdom Metazoa; phylum Arthropoda; class Insecta; order Lepidoptera; family Nymphalidae; genus Heliconius; species Heliconius hermathena. The sequence continues at coordinate 711,799 of JAAIXJ010000008.1, forward strand.
TCGGTTTCCAGGAGGCGCGGGTTCGAGTCCCGCTACGTTAAATAAATATTTTTCTTTCCCAAGTGTGGAATTACTTTTTAAAAACTGTTAAAAAGAATTAATTATTTTCATTTACTCGCTCTGGCAAGAAGCAATGTCTTGAAGTTTGCTATATGCGGGGTACAGTGTACAAGCTGAAAAGTCTTTAGAAATATTTAGATTTGTATTCTATTTGTATTCCAGTGACGACGCAGAATGGGGCTCCAGCAACTGTAAGGCCACAGTGCTTGTGTTCCGTGAGGGTGAGCGTGTCAATCTAGTGCGCGTGAGCGAGAACAGAGATGGCACGTATTCGCCGTTGGATCATGCTAAATGTGAGTTATTTGTGCCTTGTTACCAAATAAATAAAATGTGTTACTAAAAATATATGTTTTTATGATAGGTGCTTTTTTTCATATATAGGAGGGTAGGTAGAGAAAACGTGGTGTTAAAACAATTCATTTTTTGTTCAGTTTTTGAGATGTTCCATGGTTTAGATGCGGAATTTAATGATACGGTTTGTTTACCAGAGTGGAGAAGTGGACATCGAACCCACAATTAATATGCTTACAGTCCAATTCTGGCTTACTGTTATCTGTTTTGGTATAATAGCGTAGGTAGCAAAGCTAAAACTAAAAGTTTTGTTCATGAAATAATAAAATTCTTATTATAATAGCTTATTTTTTTTGTACGTTTAAATAAGCAAAAAAGCAACATTTGTTTTTTATTAGAGTTCCGTGTCCCAAAGAATAAAACGAGATCCTATTACTAAAACCACTGTTTTGTGTCTGTCTGTCACCAGGCTATCTCTCACAAACTGTTAACAGTTTAACCATTTTTCACAGATGATGTATTTTAGTTACAATTATAACAATAAATAGCAAAAAATAAGATAAATGTTTAAGGGATACGACAAATGTGAGATGTTTGCTTGTTTCTAAATATAATGGTATGGACCCCTTTGTGCGCGAGTCCGACTTACATACTTATATAAGTATTATTTGCAGATTCATCGCTCCGACAGCTGGCGGAGGCGGAGGCGGAGGCGGGCGCGGGCGCGGAGGCGGGCGCGGGCGGCGCGCTGCGCGACAACGCGCGCACGCTCACCAAGATGCAGGAGCTGCGGCGCCGCATGGAGACGCTGAGCCTGCAGCGCCGGAGGCACGTCGAGCGAGGTACCACCACCTGACCTCGGACTTACTGCCACAATAACCCTTAACGAAACTTGTAATTATTCTCGATGCACGAAGAATGAGGCCGGTCGTGGCGCAGCGGCACGAGGTGTGACTGTAAAACCGACTGGTTGTGGGTTCGATCCCCACTCGAGGAGATGAAATATTTACTTAAATTTATATTTCCATTTCTTTGCTCTGGTGTCGAGGTTAAGCGCGGCGTTGAGTTCTGCCACTCAACACGCAATGCCTCCAGAATTCGGCAGAAAGTGGGGAACGGAGTGTCTTAACACTAGGTTCCCTCTGCCTACCCTGCTGTGTGCGGGATACAGCGTGAAGCTGATTTAATTTAATTTTAAGAACGAAAAAATGGTAGGAACTGACGACATTCCGATCGAAGCGTGGATATCGTTGGACTCCTTTGGTGTACTCATATTTACTGACCTTTTTAATCGTCTCGAACACTGGAAAGATGCCACACCAGTGGCGGCTCAGCTTTATTACCCCTATTTACAAAAGAAGGGGCACTGTTCAAGATTGTAGTAGATAGGGGCATTAAGCTTCTGATTCATACAATGAAGCTCTTCGAGCGCATGATCGACCTTAGGCTCCGCTGAGAGTGTACTATCTCTGAGTTCAATATGGATTTCAACCAGGATCAGGTACTATGGACGCCATTTTCGCCCTCATAACTTTGATGAAGGCATGCAGAGACAAAAGGAAAGATCTGCATGTGGCCTTTTTAGATTAGCAGAAGGCATTTATTTGGCTGACACTCATTGCATCTGGTGGGCAATGCGATCCATGGATTCCCTGATTCCTATATTGAGATTATCAGAGACAAGTACCACGATTCCGCTTCTATGGTTAGGACTGTTGTTGGCGACATCAAAACCTTCCATATTACAGTAGTGGTTCATCAGGGCTCGGCTCTTAGTCCGTTCTTATTCAATGTACTGCTCGATACTATCTCGGCTTACATCCAGGATCAGCCTCCATGGCCGATCATGTACGCCGATGACATAGCATTCATTGACGAGAACCGACAGATGCTGGAGCGTAAAGTGAACCACTGGAAGGGTTCGCTTGGGAATGGCGATCGTAAACTAAATGTGTCGAAGACCGAAGTACATAGTCTGCGGGAGCTCGGACTCGAGCACTATCCTTATAAGTCCTGAGCCACCCGTTAAGTCGGAAAAGTTCAAGGACCTTGAATCCCTTATGCACGAGTCTGGAGATATCGATCACCATATTCATACCCGGAAAACCGCTGCCACGGCCAAATGGCGGGAGGTCACCGGTGTGGTCTGCGACCGCAGAATACCCCCCAAGCTCAAGGGGCTGATATACAAGAGCATCATCCGATTGGTTCTTTTATACTGGAGCGAATGTTGGCCAGTACTTTCTCGGCACACTCAGGAGCTTCACGTCACGGAAATGAAGATGCTGAGGTGGATGTGCGGCGTAACGCGGTCTGACCGCATACGCAACACATTCGAGGTAGTCTTGGAGTCCGTGACGTAGCGGATAAGCTCCAAGAGCGTCGCCTGAGATGGTTTGTCCAGGTTGAGCGCCGGCCTAAGGACTATGTCGGATGCAAGTGCCTTGCTGTGTCTGTGTGAGATAGACCTCCCGAATGCCCAATGAAGCGCTGGTTGAATGTCGTAATTCAAGACATTAGAGCCAATGATCTAGCCACCAAGGACGTTACAGACCGTGCAAAGTGGAGTAGGTTAAGCAGGAAGGCAGAACTGGCAGCATACGCCGGCTTAATGCCAGGAGGAAGAAGATACGCCGGCAGTTCAGTTGGTTTTGTCGTTGTTCAGAGAAGCTGCGATATTATGTAGAGTTCAAATATGTATTGAACACAAACTATATTAAGCAAAGTTGTGAAATTTTGACGTTTTAAATAATTTGCCGTTAGTTTGAATGGCGATATATAGATTTTACATTGTAATTATTTACAATATATACATATATTTAAAAATCTTTCGAAGGCAACAGCAATAATCTGAATTTTACGTAATATCTCATAAAGTCTACCTAAGCGAAGTTGCGAGATGCAATTAGTATTATTTAAATTATTCAATTTACACGCTGTATAATATTATCTTCTATAAATTTTAGGTGACAAACGCGACATAAAGAAGACAAGAAGTGAAGAAACCCTATCCGTCCCATTTTTAGACGAAACCAACGATTATCCAAGAAATTATACAACCTACGAAGACTTCACGCCGTTGTACGACGGGAACTATACAAGATATGAATATGATTGCAGTTTCTCCGACAAATATACACTTTTACCGCCGATAGGCAGAACTGACTCTGACCAGTCAATACAAGAATTACCAGATGAGAGGATCAAGCTGTCTGATGCCCTGTCTGGTAGTATATTGGTTAAATCGAAAAATGAGGACGCCATATTGGAGGAGTGCTTGGACAGTGATGAGTGTTTGAGGCAGGATAATAAGAATATGGCGCCGATACCTGCTGAATATGGTTTGTGGCTCTTTTGGTTGTATCTGTTGGTGTTTTAGTGAATGAGTGGTTGAGTGTTTTGTATTGAATGGTTGTGGGGTTAATTGCCATATGGAGAAAGGATTTTTTTTTCAATTTCCTTGATTTCTTAGATTTAGTGTGTTGTGGCCGGTTTTGGCGCAACGGTACATAGTGTGACTGTAAAACCGACTGGTTGTGGGTTCGATCCCCACTCGAGGAGATGAAATATTTACTTAAATTTATATTTCCATTTCTTCGCTCTGGTGTCGAGGCAAAGCGCGGCGTTGAGTATTGCCACTTAACACGCAATGCCTCCAGAATTCGGTAGAAAGTGGGGAACGGAGTGTCTTACACTAAATTCCCTGCCTACCCTGCTGTGTGCGGAATACAGCGTGAAGCTAAAAAAAAATAGTGTGGTGATGACGCCTTTGTGAGGTATAGAAAAAATATTTATTTCTACAGTTTATATTTGAATTACTAGGATTTGAGTTTAATGTTGTAAACTTTTTTAGTATAACATATTTTATACTTTCATTTTATGTGAAATTAGTTAAAGTATTATTTTAGAAATGTACTAATATATTTTGAAAGTTACTTGTCTTTTGTGAACGTTGGAACAGATAATTATATATGTTGTGATTATTGTGTCAAAAATAAATTTTTATCTTACACGTACTGTAAGATATAGGACAAAAAATATTTTTGTGGCATTTAATAATGTAATAGAACCCAAAACAATGATCATTAGAATAATTGTGTAGTTTAAGATGGCGAAGCTGCAAACAGGTCGCTAATGTTTAATATTTTTATTTCTTTGCTCTGATTAACATCTAAGAATCAGACAGGAACAGAAGTGTCTTAATGTGAAGTGTTCTACCACTACCTTTCTAAGTTCTCTCTGTTTACCTTGCTATGTGCGGGCTAGAGTATAAAAGTATAAAATAATAACTGTATTGTATTTATAAACTAGGTCCACTGGTGTCGGGCTCCGTGTACATAGGCGGCGGCGGCTGGTGCTCCGCCTCGGCGCTCCCGGTCAGGGCGCCGCTGGGGGACGCGCTGTTCTCCTCCTCCACATCCGACCTGGAGACCTTGAAGAGAAACAGGTCATTTACCTTTTCTGATTTACCTTTATAGGATTTCGTACTTTTGTAAGGAAAAAGGAATCCTTATAAGATCATTCTATGGGCCGTCTGTCTGTCTGTCTGCCAAGTACTTTTATCTCAGGAATGCTTGGAGATAACGAGTTAGATCTTAGGAACGCTTTGAGATATCGAGTTAGAGATATAATTATATCTACGGCCCCGTGATTACCTGATAAAAAACATATTTCTATATTTACTTAGAAAAAAGATATGGTCATTTATATCGCAAAAAACGCGTATAAAATTTGGCACCTAGTTTACAGGTAGTCCTAGTTCAGAGAAAAAACTGAAAACGATACATTTGTGGTCCTAAAATCCTTAAAAGGGGATCAAAATTGGCATTAAAGCCGCTAGTTGAAGTGAGGTATCAGATGAAAGGAAAGGCTAAGCTAAGCCTAAATTTCAAAACAAGCTCGGGACGTCCAATTTTTGTACGGAACCTTCGGTGGGCGAGTCTGACTCGCGCTTGTCCGGTTTTTTTGTCCCATTTTATCCCAATCTACCTTTGTCCACAAAATCAAGTAGTAAATTAAAAAATAACTAATAGAATTGTTATGCCACAAAAAGTTTTTTTCGGCTTCGCACTGCATCTCAAACATACTTTTAAGACTTTCCATTGCCCACACAACCCAATTTTCAAGGCAATGTATATCAGACTTTATCGCCGCACTCTGTTTACTGTCATAGCGAAGAAAAGAAAACAGTGTTCACGCCGCCTGTCCCTGTGCCAAGACTGACCTACTAATGTTATAAATTTAACAGTTTGTGAAGAGTTAGGATATTTGTTCTACTTTCTCACAAAATCTTTTGCGCCGTGTGATCCCGGCCTAGAATAGGATCATCCTGGTACTGGTGGTGTCGTAAGAGGCGACTAAAGTACGTGTGGTAGAGTCACATCTCCAGCAATGGCAACACGCATGGGCAGACTCGATCAGATCATTACCACCCCCGGCAGTTAAGAACGGCGTTAAGCAGTGGCTTTATGCCACTGCGTTTCGCATCAGGTAATGCCGGGCTCCGGCGACTCACCCATTCGTGGAATATGATAGCGGCACTTAAAGAGAAACTACCCCGGGAAGGTACCAGCACCTCCAGTGTTGGAGAATCCCTCTCTGAGTCTCCAAACTCAGGCCGCCCTTCGAATTCTGGGGAGGGCACAGTTCCGCGCTACAGACAGGACAAACGACGAGTACGCTTCACGGCAACCCCTACAATGCAATATTTTCAAGACTGAAGGTTAAACTTTTGCAATATCAGGGGTCTTCTCTTTTGATGATCCTAGTACCTGTGCCACTGCTGTTGCCGACGTTTGACGACGGTTTACAGGACATAGAACTTTCTATTCCTAGCACTATAGTGCCAATTAGTCACGTCTTCTAAGCTTGCTGCCTCTAGCAAACGCGAGGCATATCAAATCTGGGCCGAGGCACTGGTTACTAAGGATCCGGAGGTGATAACCTCAAAAAAAAGTATAACCGAGCCTCTGGGTTCTTTAAACAGCAAATTGCCAGAGCAAGGTCCTAACATATCGTCGAAATCGGCGAAAAGCTCGAGAGCTACCCGTCCGGAACGGCACCGCACTTGGCACTTGGCCTCCTAGGCGCTCTCTTTGCCTCGAAGTCGACTTTGGATGACCAAGGAATAATGCCGCCGACCATCCCGCGGTGCCAGAGCTCAATGCCTGCGGTTAAGTTCAACCAAACAGCTGTTAGGTGAGCTCTGTCCTGTTTTTGGACATCCACAAGTCGAGCGGGCCAGATGGCATCTCTCCCTTAGTGCTCCGTTCTTGTGCTCCTGAGCTAACGCGTTTGTTTCGGCACTCCTACTCAGTCGGCGTAGTCCCAGACTCATGGAAAAGCGCTCTTATCCACCCGATCCCGAAGAAAGGCGATGATTCCGATACATCTTACTACAGGCCTATTGCTATCACCTCCCTACTCTCAAAAGTCATGGAGAGCATCATCAATAGCCAGCTCTTGGTTTATCTAGAGGATCACCGATTGATTAATGACCGACAATATGGCTTCCGCCATGGTCGCTAAATCGGTGATCTCCTGGTTTACCTAACCCACCGCTGGCCTGCGGTTATTGAAAGCCCTTGCTTTCAATAGCCGCAGCCCAGCGGTGGTCCAAACTAACGGCCAGCCAGAGGGCCTGGCAGTTTGGACATGGCAAAGTCTTTTAATCAAGTGTGGCATGGGGTGCTCCTTGCTAAACTTCCATCCTATTTACTTCCCGAGAATTTATGCAAGTGGATCGCTAGCTTTTTCACTGGGCGCAGCATCAAGATCGCTGTCGACGATTTTTGCTCCAAACATATGCCCGTGAACGCTGACGTTCTCCTAGGCTGCGTACTGTCCCCTACGCTGTTTCTTCTGCATATCAATGACATGTTGGAGAATTCTAGCATTCATTGCTATGCAGATGAAAGCACAGTGGACGCTCTTTGCTCGGGCCGCGCAAGTCTTTCTCGGGAAAACGCGGAACGGTGCCGAAATAAACTTGTGTCTTCTGTTGAGGCATCCCTCAAGATGGGGGATGGGAAGGATCCCTCCTCATGGGGTTAAAGGAACTTAGTTCAATTTAACCCCCTGAAGACACAAGTTTGCGTTAACCACTAAAAAATCCCATTTATCGTATCGCCAGTCTTCCAAAACATTCCCCTTACTGCCGCGCCCAGTATCAGTATATTAGGCCTTAATGTTTCGAGTGACTGCCAGTATCGCAATCATCTGGAAAGCAAAGCTAAGTTGGCCTCGAAGAAACTGGGCGAATCAACAGAGCGAGACGGTACTTCACGCCAAAACGCCAATTTTCCATTTATAGGGCCCAGGTTCGGCCTCATATGGAGTACTGTTCTCATCTCTGGGCTGGTGCACCCCAGTATCAGCTTGAACCATTTAATCGCATACAACGTAGATCCATTCCAATCAATGGGGACCTAGTGATCTGTGAAAGGCTTGACACTTTGGTTTTGCGTAGAGACGTCTCCTCACTGTGCGTTCTCTATCGCATTTATCATGGGGAGTGTTCTAAAGAACTGTTTGATCTGTTACCTGCTGCGGAATTTTCTAACCGCACAAAATAAACAAGCAACAAGCTAAAATATCATCCACACCACCTGGAGATGTGGCAATCCACTACTGTGTGGTTTCATAGGAACTTCCTTCCACGCGCCACGGAACTGTGGAATAGCCTACCCGCGGCAGTGTTTCCAGATCAATATGACATGGGTACCTTCAAAAAGCGCGTCTATCTCCACCTTGTCGGCCGGCAACGCACCTGTAGCTCCTCTGGTGTGCACGGGGTCGTGGGCGGCGGTAATCGCTTATCATTTGCCTTGTCCTTTTCCATAAAAAAAACCTACTTAATGGATTTAAACAAAACTTTACAATAATACAGTTTACATGCTAGAATATTTTTTTATTTTTTATTTTTTTTACAATTTGGCTATAATATAACAAGGAGTGTAAGCCTGTGAGTAAACAGTATTTTATTCAATTATTACAGAATCTTGCCAGCACTAAGCCGCCACCGTAACCGAGAACACTTACACCTCAGCGACGAGGGCCTAGACCTGTCCAGGCACGAGCCACCACGAAACCTAGAAATTGGCTCCGAGAGACGCCAACGGAAAATAGACAAGATCAACGAGGACCGTGCAACGGAAAAAATCGAGAAGAAAATAACGAGAATCCGTTGCGGACTGTGCAGGAAGAGGCTCAGCATAGCGACTGTGCACAAGTGCCGGTGCGGGCAGGTGTTCTGTGCGCCGCACCGCTACGCCGAGGCGCACGGCTGCTCCTACGACTACAAGGCGTGCGCGCCCCGCCTGCCCGAGATATAGCGCCCTTGTTCATTCTTTCCACGGAAATTCGGTTGGTGTTTTTTTTTGTTTAAATTGTGAGCTTTTAGGGTTTTGATTTCACTGACTGTGTGAAACTAAAACAAAATTGATTTTATTTTTGTTTTGGTTTCTGATTATACGGTTTATTTATTGGAACTAACTGCCTCGGATATAATAGAACCCGGTTCATTCGTATGTTTTGTCATTTTATTAGGTTTTTTTTAAAATTAGTAGGATTTTGATTTCACAAATTGTATTGAATTTTAGTAGTTTTCTTTAATTCTTTATTTATTTCTTTGTTTGACTATATTTTATAAATATTTTGTTTATTTCGCAAAAAACACATTCTTCAAAAAAAAAAAAATACCTTACGGTGTTGCTATATATATTATAATATGTACATACCACTTTTTAAATTTTAGTAATACCTATAGTGCAGTATCCATTTTGATGGATTTAGTGAGTCGCTTTTCATTATTTGGTAGTGACATTTACAGTTTTTTTTATTTGAGTTCCATATAATTTTTTTGCCAATTATCCTTTGTTTTCTCATATTTAGTTTCTTTTTTCTTTTTATTTGATAATATAGCTGTTGTTGATAATGAAATAAAGAGATTCCATCTGATACACCCTGTATTATATATATATACATATTATATAATGAATTGTTGATAATTATAGTTGATAGCGTCAAGTGTCTTATCTTGCTTCTGGTCTGCTTCACATCAGTCTTGTAATGGGTTCGATTCCTTTTTTTTTAAAGCGCACAGATATCTGACGTTGACCACAATTTATTATGCCAATGTCAAAATAAATCATGAATTGACCCTAGGATATTAAACTATCCTACGAAATGCGGAAATAAAACTGAAATAAATAACATAAGTAAATACTTTTATAGTTTTAGAATTAGTGGTAATATTCTTTGGGCTTGGAGAATACATATTAATTCAAAAAAGGTACACGTGTTTATGGTTTATTATTCTAGGGTTAATAGTAATTATAGTGTTGATACGACATTAAATACGTCCATGTTGTTCTCATGTCATTTAGTTTTTGTTTTATCTGTGTAATATTCATTAAAAAAAAAAGAAAATACAATAAAATTAAAAAGTAAATTTTTGGTTTTATTTAGTAATTAGATTGTGTTATTATAGTTTTTCTTTTTTGCTAGAAACTGTACTGTACTATTTAAATTGTAATGATGTCTGTGCGATATCTGTGAGTCCAAATGTGTATTGTGTTTTGTCAGTTAATTGATACTCGATATAGAGTACTGTATGGAATTGCTAATTATATTTATTGCTTATTTTGTTTTTGAAATTTGTATATTAATTTTGTATTATTATATCCTAATTTATTTATGTATACTAATATTATAAAGGTGAAGAGTTTGTTTAGTTGATTCCACTAATCTCAAAAACGAATAATTTCAATTGAATAAAACATTTTATTTTGAATGGTCAATTTGTCAAGGAAAGCTACAGTTTATATTAATTTATGTTAAGCGTATAAATGTAACAAAAACCAAGTTTAGGCAAATATGTTTTCAATTTGAACTAGCAGTTCCTGAGATGAGCGCATTCATACAAACTTTACCTTTATAACATTAGTAAATATTAATAAATTATATTACTGTAATACATTATTAATATATGAAACATATTAAATAAACAATAAATATAAGTAAAATTTCCCTAAAAGTCACATTCACTACTTCTTTAACGGAACTCTATACATTTTATATTATAAAATTATTTGAGTCCGTTGCTATGAACGATTTGTGATATATATTGACCCTAAATTAAGATGAAAATGTTGATCGTACGCGCCATCTTTGTGTGTTTTCGTAAAGAAATTCAATTATATTGATGAAAATTATTAAAAAAAAATAATTAATTAATATTATATTGTATAGATAATAAATACACTCGTCTTTAGTTGTCGTTGCAGGTGCTTTGCCTTTGCTCCGTTTATTATTTTGTAATTTGTTGTGTATTTAATTGTAATTTCTTTTGTTTTGTATGGATGTGGCTATTGGGTAGGTGGTTATGGGTTCTTTTTTGATATACCATTTTTTCATTGCAAACATTTTGCAACAATTGAAAAAAAAATCTTTACTGTTTTAAAAGTTCTTGTCAGTTAATGTATTTAATATTTTTTTAAATCTATCTGTCAACCTTATTTATACGTAAAAACATAATAACATATGAATTAACACGTTAAAATACATATTTTTTAATGATTTTATAAAAAAAATTGTCACACTGGTATAAACAGGTAAAAAAGACTTAGTTTCAAATTTCTATTCTTTTCTTATTTTTGTCAAATCTGTAGTTTCTTTTATTTCTCATTGTTAACTACAATTATAAATGAAATGTAAGTATTACATTTTATTATAAAACACTCGATTTTGATACTTTATGTTAAATGTTTTTTTTATTTTTAATATGCAATACTTACATATGAGGCCGGTCGCGGCGCAGCGGCACGAGGTGTGACTGCAAAACCGACTGGTTGTGGGTTCGATCCCCACTCGAGGAGATGAAATATTTACTTAAATTTATATTTCCATTTCTTCGCTCTGGTGTCGAGGTTAAGCGCGGCGTTGAGTTCTG
>JAAIXJ010000008.1:724086-866892 GCA_013403705.1 Heliconius hermathena
ATCACCAATTTTGGTAAAATTATTAATGTTTTTTTTTAACATACATAACATTTTCAAAAATATATTGAGATGCATGCATGCATAATATAAAATCAATATATTAATTTCTTTAAACTTTTGCCTTAGGGCCTAAGTTATAGATTGCACGAATAGCTCGCTTCTGCAGGACAAATATCGGTTGAATGCCGGCTGCATTACCCCAAAGTAAAATCCCATAGGACATAATACTATGGAAGTAGCTGAAGTAAACAAGTCGAACCGTTTCTACGTCAGTTAATGATCTAATTTTTTTTGACCGCGAAAGCTACGGAGCTAAGTCTATTCGCTAATCCATCAATATGGGGTCCCCACTGTAATGTGGTGACACCGAGAAATACCGTGGAATCCACAGGATCTACGGGTTCACCATTCAAGGGTACATCGGCTTTAACAACTTTCGTGTTCTAAAAATAATACATTTTGTTTTTTTATTATTTAATAGTAAGTTATTAACACTGAACCACTTTCGAGAAAGCATTGTTTACATCGCCATATACAAGTTGTCGTCTTTTTATTTTGAAAATCAATGAAGTATCATCAGCAAACAATACTATCTCATGGTCCTTTTCAACTAGATACGGTAAATCATTAATATATATTAAAAAGAGAAAAGGACCAGAATAGACCCTTGTGGGATCCCCATGCTGATAGCTGATATAGGTAATGGACCTATCTAAACAGTAAAGATAAAAATTGCAATAAATTGTTAAAAATACTGAATTTAACTTCGTTTTAATTACTCATAGTTTTCAAATAAAAATCGACTTAAACAGGATAATATTTTTATTAGGTACTAAGTAATACATCGTCTTTGAATACAACTAAAAAAATATTCTATAATATAATAAAATAATTTACATAATACTATAACTTAAGATAAATAATAACTTAAACTTTTAAGAATGTATCATATCATATTAATCTTTTCTTCATTCTCTGCGCGTTGGAACAGTTTTAGAATAAAATTTTGACCCCCTATTAGGATTTGAAACCAGAGTATTAGTGTTTTTTTTTTAATTGGATCTCTCCTCTCTTACCAGCACATAGTATGGTAGGCAGAGAGAATCTAGCTTCCTCTTCCTTTCCCCCCTTTTTGCAGACACTTTTTTTGAAGGATTGTGTGTTGAATGGCGAAATTCGACGTCTCATTTTGCCTCTGGACCAGAGTGAGGAAAATGAAAATATGAAATATTTCAATTTCACGAGTTGTAATCGAGCCCACAACCTTTGCATATACAGTCCCACGCTTGTGCCCCTGCGCCACGACAAGCTCATAATATCATACAGAATATACTAATAATAACATACAGAGAATTTTAGGTCAATTTAAGTATTTTACCAGAGTAGTTAGTTTATTTTCACATTATTACAATTTTTAAATATATAATACAAAATTTTTTTGTTTGTTGTCATTTTGTAATAAATAACAGTAATATTTGTAAGTCTTTAATGATAATTGCAATTTTGTTTCATTGTCTTTACTAAGTTGTTCATCTTAAAGACTATGGTAAAATTATTTATACTTACAAAATCTTTTTTTTTATATGTAATAAAATAAACTTTTTGTAAATTAAATCACTTATTTTACATAATATTTAATTAAAACATTGGCACAATTTTATTATAGTGTATATTATATTATTTAATTTTTTCAAATATGTCTCAAACAAAAGTTCATCGTTAAATTTAATATAATTACATACGTATTATTCATACAATGTTGACGATAAATATCATAATTTTTTTTATTATTAGTGGATTAAGTTAGAGCAATACTGAGCTTTACAATTTGGCACATTTAAAATGTACTACATAAATTTAATATACATATTTACATTAAAAATAAATGATTCAAAATCATTTAGTCAAAAAATAACAGATAATAATATAAATATACATAATATATTGACAGATAAAAAAAATGCAATTTTATTTTAAAAGTAAATTAATTTCATTTTTTTATTCTTTGTTTATTTGTTTTACATTAAGTACATAATTATATCACTCAAAATATCTGATCATCAGTCTCTCTCAATAAAGACTCAAAGATTTCGACAAAATTATCGATGCCCTCTTTGAAATTATAATCGACATCATCATTTTCATCGAAGAAAGCGTGCGCAAAGTCTATTAATTTGACAGTTCCCCACGGATTAGGGTTGGGGGAATCACTTGATAATTGATCTAAAAGGGCTCGATAGTTCATTTTGATTTGGGATAGTTTATCTTCGTAGTTATGATCGAAAGAATGGTTGTGATGGAGTCGGTCTAGTGCTTCACTCCAGGGAGATCTGGATAAAGGGGGTTCCGCTAGCCATGGGGAGGGAGTGGTAATCGTGACAGATTGCACTTTTTTGTATACAGGACCCTGTAAGAATAAGTTTTATATGAGTAACACAATAAATATCATATTATGCAATGATTTCTTAGGTCTACTATTAAATTGGACATATATTTATGATATACGTTTAACAATTCTACTGAGCGGTTTAAAATTCACAATTATTTCCTTTATCTGGGCTTGTATCTATGGGGCCGTTCAAGTATTACGTAAGCAGTTTTTTTGCAATTATTGAACCAATTTTTATTAATTTTGCTTATTCATTTCAATTTCTTAGATATTCTATTTTTTTCTAATAATAAGTTTTTCTCTACTTAAAATAAATAAATCAGGTTCACGCTGTATCCCGCACACTGCAGGGTAAACAGAGGGAACCTTTCTGCCGAATTCTGGAGGCATTGCGTGTTGAGTGGCAGAACTCAACGCCGCGCTTGTCCTCGATACCAGAGCGAAAAAATGGAAATATAAATTTAAGTAAATATTTCATCTCCTCGAGTGGGGATCGAACCCACAACCAGTCGGTTTTACAGTCACACTTTGTGCCACTGCGCCACGACTGGCCTCTATTCTCTACTTATTATTCTTAATTGGCTTCTTTTGATTATTTAGGTTTATATTTGTTACCAATCCTACTGAAAATATCTCAACCAATGACCAAGAATAGACTCTATGTGTGTCCCCTTGCTGATTTCCGACTCAGACTTTTCTGAGCTCCATCAGCTAAATAAGAGGTCAGAAGATTGAGTGCACGAATTTTAGTAAAACCATATTGTTTATCATACATAAGATTATGTGCATTGAAATGCAGTGATATTGAATTTCGAATATTTTTGTCAATAATTTTACTATTTTTTTTTCTTGTTTAGTATGGATACAGGTCGAAAATGATTGTATTTATTATGTTTTATTATTAGATATACATTGATTAGATGAACTACCCGACTTAAATATAGGTTTTACTAAATTCCATTACGTCAGGAAACACTCAGACATTTGACAGAAAAGCCCCATAATCTGACGTTTTCTAGATATTTAAGGACTTAAATGTCTTAATGATGTCTCTTGAACTGACTGATTTAAACTCAGGCAACTTCATCCACACCTGCACATGTGATCTCACATCCACACATGTGATTTCGCACGTATGATCTCACAACTACAATCTCTATTTGAAATGATCGGACATCCACAGATCACATCCGCACATATGTTCTTACACTCACACATATGTTCTCACAACTACAAATGATTTGACATCCATACATGTGATCTGATATCCGCATATATTATTTAGAAAACGAGATTTTTTATTTAAAAAATGTATAAATATTTCAACGAAGTGAAATTTGAGGCCACGCCGCTTGAAAACCGTCTAACCTCTCCGACCACTAAGCCATACGTTCTCATCGAGCTAATATCGAAATTCTTATACGCATTTTTATTAACGTTCTATATATTTTTTAATAAGTCTGGAATAACCTATTAAAATAATAACACTTAAAACAAAAAAAACGCATACCTTTGCAGAGATCTGCCCACTAAAGTTAGATCCGCCGGAAGCGCGCGGGTGTAAGGAGTGTATCGACCTGCGCCGCGGAGCCGCGGGTGGGGCGTAACCGGCTGGTCGCGGCCTGGGAATTGAACCCACTATTAATGAACTATACGATCAAAAAATATTAGTACACTTTTTTGCTGTGTCATGTTGTATCCCGCATGTACCTACCTACCACCTGGGAACCAATCGACCACCCGGGAACTATTAAGACACTCCATTCTCCATTTTCTCCCGTATTCTGGAGGCATTGAGTGTTAAGGGCATAAGCTTGCGTCTGTAAACAGGTTGTGGGTTCAATTCCCACTCGAGGAGTGCGGAGTAACGATTCAAAGCTAGACGATGAAAGCCGCCACTTAATACGCATTGCCTCTAGAATTTGATCGACAGTAGGGAAAAAAGTGCTTAATGGATAATATTCCTTAACACTAGGTTAGAGAACGATATTCCTTAACGCGAGGTTCCCAGAAGCTAAAAAAAATGTTAAGTTCTAACGAGCGAAGCCGCGAGCGGGTTGCTAGTAATCAATATGGTTATATTAAATATTTATTACATTACCACATATCAACGTCTACATAATAATTTTAAATCAACAGTCAGTGTTCATACAATAAATGACTAGACGACAAAATAACTTACCCGACTCCAGCAACATGTGTCTTATCAGAATTATGAGTACAACACGCTCTTAATCTCGCAGCATCATACACCAGCAGTAGGGAAGCCGCATAAAATCTTAAGGGACGAGCTCTCGCACACCATCTCTGAAGGGCCCATAGAGCAGCTAACAGTTGTAGAACGAGTGCCCGACACAAACGCGAACCCACACCGTTCAGGAAGTTTCTAATAGCTGATCCACAAAAAAATGTTACCAAAGTTTTTTATATATCATTGATGATAAGAAAATTGAGTTAAAGTTCCAAATAGAATATAAAGGAAAGGAAAGGGGGGGTTGGGGGTCGAGAAACGAATCTACTATATTTTTTGAATGGAATATAAATAAAATAACTTCCAAATTATGAAAGGCTTTAGAAGAATTTTTGCAACAAAAAATTCTTAAGGCATGGGTCTAAGCATACAATGCAAACATTGCACTTCAATATAATTCCCACAGAATAGCTAGCAGTGGTAGCACAAGTATCCGACACAGATGAACCCATACCGTTTAGAAAGTTCTTGAGAGCTGATTAAAAAAAATACTAAATATTAAAGTTTTGTCTGTTTCTGATGATAAGAAAATTGAGTAAAATTTCCAAAAGTACCTAATATACACGAATAGAAATCAAGAGAGGATTCAAATATATTTCTTGGGTGGGACAAATTTCAAAATGATTTCCCGAAGAATACATTCAAAATGATAAACGAATTATCAAAGATTTATGAAAAAAACTAGAAATACATACGCAATAAGAAAGTCGCAGTCGCAAGAAGCCGCATCGTTCAGGATGTTTCTTATTGCAGAACGATAATACAGCGTTTTAGATATTTGTGTCATTGATGACAAAAAAATTGTGTCACAATCAAAATAGAAATGTGAAGGAAAATAAATCGGGAGAGGATTAAGGTGAGTAATATTCCGATCAAATTTAAAAGAAAAAATAAATCATACAAGGCTTCTGAAAAATTTAAAACAATTATTCAAATCATCATATATTAGTATTCGAAATGTTGATGATATATATACTATATATATTTATTTATTTAGATTCACCAGTGGTAAATTACATTCATTTTACAAAAATATTAATATTTTAATTCTATATTATTATTAAATGCATTACCTTTTAAGGCGAATACCTCATGCAACATAGGAGACTAGTGTATAAAAGTTAAAATATATATATATATATATATATATATATATATATATATATATATATATATATNGCACTTTAAAGCAGAATGATTGTACTAAAGAGGTATTATCATATATATTATTAATGCTTTTGTATAAGAAAAGCGAATCTAATATTTCTCTTCTTTTTTCTAAGCTGTCTAACCTAAAATACACAAGTCTATCTGCGTAGCTTTTTAGTGTCCTCGATTTACCTAACGAAAAAGCAAGATGGTATAAGAAACGCTTTTGTAGTCTCTCGATTCTCAGACAGTGAGAAGCGTATTTCATATATAGTGTATAGATTATTAATAAATATATATAAATTGAAAATGAAAATTGAAAAGCTAGTCTTATTTGAACTGCCTCGTTTTTTTACCTTCACGAAATTCCCATATAGGAAATAATTCATTCCAAACGAATTTCTTTTAAAAAATAAAAATATGTAAAATACAACCTCTTTTCTACCACTTACCGTTTCTAACCATATGTCCATGCAACTTCTTCCCATATTCCTTATTATATTTCTGTAATTTCCCAGTTTCTAATTTATAAACTTGGTAACCGGGTATACAAAAACCATATTCTTCTTTACACTGCTTATATTTACTTTGTTCCTTCTTTATTTTATCTTCTTTGGCTAGAGGATCCCATGTTCTTCTACCTGTTAGTAATTTAACGCATAATTATAAAGACAATAATAAGAATATAGAAACACCTTCCACTCTGCTATAAGTTTATTACAAAATATGTGTTAAAAAAATCACTGTTAATTTTGCGCCATTTATTGTCATCACAACAACCATTAATGTATTAATAAATATGAATGATGTATGGATTATAACCTCACAGATTTTTTTTATGGAAAAGGACGAACAAACGATCGTTCGGGTCACCTGATGGTAAGTGACTACCGCCGCCCACGACCCCGTGCAACACCAGAGGAGCTACAGGTGCGATGCCGGCCTTAGATAAGGCAGATCATATGTATACATATATTTAAAAAAAAAACTTTGTCATTTTTAAAGTGACAAGAAGTAAAAAAATCACTTTTAGACAAGGTATAAAAATATTAATGTAACGGGTTTCGAATCTGCTCCTGAATAAATCGCCGATAGTCCTAAAAATAAAAAAAATAGCCTTCTTCTAAATATAACTTACCAATTTTGATATCCATGATGCAAGGCTCCAACATCCTCTCAGTCAAGTCTTCCAACATAATATATTCTTGTTCATATCCGTTGTATGAAAATTTTCTAGTTCCATAAAATTTCGGTATAAATTTTCTAAGTTCTATCAAATCGGGATTATTCGATGTGAACACTTTGGTGTAGAAGTCTACTTCCCTTTGTTGGGAGTCTTTGAGTATTGGCTTGAGTACTCTACCATTACTGCATTGTAATAAACCTAAAAAAAATGAAATAATTGTAATTGTAAGCGTGGCGGTTGTGGGTTCGATTTCCATTCACGGGAATAAAATGTTTAATATTTTTATTTCTACGCTATGGAGACGAGCTAAAGCGCGTGTATAAAAATTTGAACGTAGCGAAATTTGAACCTGCGCTTCTTGGAAATCGACTAAGCACTCTGACCATTAAGCCATAAGTAAGATTGATATGTAAGCGTAGGTAAGCGTATAAGAATTTCAATATGAGTAAGAGTTGAAATTTTTATACGGTTTTTAAAACTTTATGACGTTGTAACAAGCATATATAAAATTGACGCCTTTTTGACAAATTGATAAAAATATGAGAGCTTTATGATTCATGACGCAATGAGATAGTCTGCGAGTAAAGGTGAAGGTGGATTTCCACACGGGGGAATAATATTATTATAATTTTTCTGCTGTGGTAGACAAAGCGTGGCATTTAGTACCGCCAATACGCGGAATGTCTCAAAAATTTGGCGGTGCGTGGGTAACGGAGTGGTTTAACGCTACATACCCTCTGCCTTACCCAGCTAAACGGAAAAAAAACATGAGCATGTTTTTGTTTTCATGGAAACTATAGACGTATTCCTAACTATTATTCTTATCAGATCACAAATTGCAGCTGTGGTTCTCTCGATAAATATTTATAATAATTTTTATTTTGTTGCACGTGTTTTTTATGTGATCACTTATTTTGTTTATGGTAAATTTTATAAGCAAATAACGCATTAAACACACTGACTATATAATGTATAAGATTGTTCTTTTTTATCAGCTCTTTTTACTTTTCTAACATTTTCTCTAGCATAATAGTACTATTTATATTATAAATACCTAAATATCTTTTTTCCGTAGAATCGTTCTTATGCCCGGCCACTTGTAGCTGGTAGGCCTGTACCTCCAGCGGCGTTGTCGGCACCACTAGCGGTTTGGCCATCATCTCATCCTGTCGTGGCGGTAGATTATAATGAACCTGGGGGTTCAAGACAGGAAATAAGAAAGATGCTGTTTAAGAATTCCTAATCTATACTAAAATTATAAAGCTGAAAAGTTTGGTTGAAGGCACTAATCTCAGGAACTACTGGTTCTTTACGTGTTGGAAAGTTCATTTCATTGCATTTCCATCGAGGAAGGCTACAGGTTATATTAATTTACGTTAACCATCTCGATCGGGTATTTATAATGTATCATGTCCCTTTATGCGTTATTGCCGCAAGTATTTACAATATATTTTAACATTGAACTGAACATCGAGCCAATTTATTGGCGTGTCCTTGGAAAGCTTTAGTCCAGTCGATGATGAATGTTATTGTATAAATATTAAACCATCCCTATATACGAATTATTCTGAATCATATAACAAAACCAAATATAGCTAAATAACTTTAATTATTCTTTATTCTAAATCCAAGTAAAATTTATACATTACCGCCGCTTTGCAGTAAAGTATCTAACAATGCAGATATAATAATGTTCCCCAACACATCAATAAAAATGTTTAATATAATCTTTTATAATCTGTATGTATAGTATAAATTATATGATATATTTTATGATCAGAAATGTCATAAAGATCTTATTGTTAAGAACACAAATTCGAATAACATGTTATACTAGTTTTTGGACATGGTTCCGTTCTATATTTTTTGCACTTTTAGGACTCCGTATTTCAAAACAAAATTCGGAAACTTTAAAGGATCATTAATCTCGAGATATTGTGGAGTCGCAGGTACCTTACGTCGCAGGTAAGGTGACTTATTAGACACTTGGAACAAGGAAAAATTTTAAGCTTCTAAGTCAACGTAATCAAAAGGTACGAGCGTTTATGCATCGCTATTGCTGCATTTCGTATGAAATTCGTCGCGTCCCTCATCAAGATCTATAGTGTACTTCTCGTGTATCAAAGCAAGATCTTAACTCTGAATTGATATGTTCATGTAGAGATTTTTTTTTAATTATTCAGGGCTAATTGATTGAGTGAAACAAAGTGACACAGAGTTCCCTCCATAGTGACTTGAATATAAATGGCCTGCTGTACGCAGATGATGCAGTGCTCATTGGTCATGGAATATGGAGACCTAGGGTTAAGACACTCGGTTCCCTACTTTCCGCAGAATTTTTCGAAGCATTGCGCGTTGAGTGGCAGAACCCAACGACATTCTTTTGCCTTGGTGGCAGAGCGAAAAAATGAAAATATTTATAAATAATAAATAATTCATTCCCTCGAGTGGGGATCGAACCCACAACCGTCGCGTTACATTTACACACTATTGTGCCACAACGGCATTTTGACGAGGTGACTAAAGTATGTTTGGGAAACGTGGCCAGGAACATGCATAGGCAGAGTCGACCGAATTATTACCACCCCCATTTAAAACGGACGTGAAGTAGTGGCTCTTTGCCTCTGCATTTCGCATTAGGTAATGCCGGGCTCCGCCGCTCAACCCCGAAACCGTTGTGCTTGGAGGAACTTAGTATTAAGATATTCTATTCTTCATTCACCATTTAAATTAATCCCCCCTTTTCTTCCCCCTCCTATACTATTCGTAGAGAGTAACTTAAATTATATTAGGTACTTTACAAAGTACTTTTATATAAACATACAAAAATCGTGTAATGGACAGACAACTTTTTGATGTTTTATATTAATAATAGGTAAATGATGATAGTAATTACGTTGACTCATTATAAACATGATTAAGAGCCATTACGTTTCATTTTGTCTTTATTTTGTAAAGGAAAAAGTTTTAATATAAAAAATAATTTGGTTAAAGTAAGCTGTACTTTTACATGCGGCTTCGCCCCTCTAATAGAAATAAATAAAAGTTGAGTATAACACGCAACACGAGAAGGGGACACAAGCAGTGAGATTTTAGTGGATAGTGTGGACCTACACCTGACGGTCCATGAGTCCCACATAACTGGCTCGAGTCCCCACTCGGGGAGCGTACCCGTAGAATAGTTTCGTCACGATAAATAAACCAGCAAAAAAAAAATGATACAGTTTAGTGGGATAAATCGAAACAGTCAAGGAATATTTATGTAGACCGTATTACATTAGGTATCATCTACATTTTGCCCAGCACAAAAATACAAATAATTCGACTAGTAGTTCTTAAGATTAACACGTTTAACCAAACAAATTCTCAACTTTATAGAATTACTATAGCTTCATCAACTATAATAAGGTATGCCGACACTTTCACATTTTTAACAGTGATATATAAAGGATCACTGTACTATTACTTGCAAAAGTTATTTTCAGCAAAATTAGATTTTTTAGACTTCTTTTAGAGTACTGTATAATATTAAAAATATTATTTATTTATTACTAAAGAATGATTTATTTACTAATATGAATTACTTCAGTGTTCTAATATAATAATATCATCAGTTTCAGCCAATTCAGTAAAACACCTCTTTTGTAGCAATTTAGTCGAACCAAATAGTTCATTTTGTTATAACTTTTTACTTTTGTGCACCGATTTAAATAAACCAAACACTTAACGTTCAGCGAAGTTTACCAAAGCAGGTATAATAGGAAAAACTGAATTTAAATAAATTTAGGTGTTTCTGAGATTACGGTGCACAAACACACATACAAGCAAACAAAACAAAATATAATCATTGTTTGGATTCTATTACATTGATAAATATCCCCATTGATAGAGTTTCTCATATATCTTTCATGTACAGACAACGATTTATTATAATTATATATATTTTGACTTGACAAAAAAATAATAAAGCGAAAGAGGCCAGTCGTGGCGCAGGGGCACGAAGTGTGCCTGTAAATCGACTGGTTGTGGGTTCGATCCCCACTCGAGGAGATGAAATATTTATTTACATTTATATTTTCATTTCTTCGCTCTGGTGTCGAGGGGAAAGCGCGGCGTTGAGTTCCGCCACTCAACACGCAATGCCACCAGAATTCAGCAGAAAGTGTGGAACGGAGTATCTTAACACTAGGTTCCTCTGCCTACCCTGATGTGTGCGGGTTACAGCGTGAAGCTAAAAAAAAGGTGTTTCTAATATTACGGTGCACAAACACACATATAATAAAGCGGAAGAGTTTGTTTGTTTGTTTAAACGCTAAGATCAGACTAGGCCTATTTCCTTTTTTTGTACAAAAGCTAGAATCAGGAACGCTATATATGGACGAGGTGAAAGAGGTAAGTAGAGACCGTAGCGTTAGGCGCTCCGTGCTCCCTGACCTGCTAGAGATAAAGCGGGAACTTAAGTTAAGTTAAGGGGGTATTTATCAATGTAATAGAATATAGAACCCATCTATGTATAGATTACACGATATTACGTCCTAAATCTGGTCATTTATCATTGACGACTAAGAGCAATCATAATATCATTAACCAAATACAGAATAACCGCAAATTAATGCCTTGACAATATCTTTTGTTAAGTCTTTTAAGAAATAATATAATTAATCGATTTTCAAAACACGTGATAAAGCTAACATGTCCTGCCGGGTTATGCCATGGCAATGGTTCCGTTGATACGCGTTTGAAATATTTGTTTGGTTGGACGCGCTTATCTCAGGAACTACTGGCTCGAATTGAAAGTATATTATTTTGTTGGATAGTCTATTCATCGATATTTAATTCACTGTACCTGCGGTCACAGTTACCTCGAGCACATAGAATATATAATGCACAATTTTTTTTTTATTTGACGACGCGGGCAAAACCGTGAGTAAAAACTTATTATAACATAAATAGCTGATACTTTCTTGGTCTGGAAATTTGTGGATTTAATCCTAGTTCGTGGAAATGTTTATGTTGAAAAAAATATTCAATCTGGTTAAACGGAGTGCGGTGTTGAGTTCCGCCACTCAGAATAAGCATCTACTTTCGTATAAATTTGTCTCAAAGAGTTATACAATAGTTAACAAATTACAATGCGGAAGATGACCACAGATAAAATAAATATCTATATTTGTGTATTTGGGTGTTTGTTAGTCATTAACATATAAGCTAAATTAACATTATATGGTGGGTACCTACAGTATGTAGCTGAGATAAGCTATTATTATAATTTTTTGTGGAAGACCCGTTTTTAGTAAGATCTACGAACACCTATCTAAGAACACCAGAGCAAAAAAAATCAAATATTTAAATTGAAAATATCAAATATTCAATTTCCTCAAGTGGGAATCGAAACCACTGTCCGTTAGTCAGCTGTCGCGTTAACCGCTGTGTCAAGAAAGTGTTTCTTTCTTGCATGATTTTTTTGGATTTCATTCAAAATTTACACATCGTCCGTACTTTTATATTTTCAAAATAATCATGAGTTTACATATAACATAATAAATCATTATAAACACCTTTTAAGGTAAAATTCATGAACACGTATAACACATATTCCAAATACGAGGAAAAACTACTAATTTTTGCATCACTAAATAAATATACTTGAATTTTGGTGTATTTACTTTGAAATTATTTCTACAAAAGCAATTATTATCCTATTCCAGCAAGAAACTAACATTTGAGAAATTAAATTTAAAAAATGTGCTATAGAACTGCTTTAACTTTCGCAATTGTTGCTGGTTTGAATTCCATCTGTTGAAAGGGTTCTTTTAAAACATTTTCTGTTTCCATTAAAAAGATCCCCTCAAATGTGGCCTTTTTTCACCTTTATTTCTTTATCTTAAATGACAAGATAAAATAGGGAACCCTAATTTTTTTAAATTTATATCACAAAATAAAGTGAATTTCTAAAGACAAAGCAAACGTAATAAATAGTTCTTACCTGAGATATGGATCTTTGCCGTCGCAGCGGTCGCTTCTTAAGTCTTTCCACCACATCACTCATTTAGTTCTAATTCTGGAAAAAATAAAAACACTTGTTTGTAAATAATATTAAGAAAGTAACGTTCACTTAAATTTATTAAACTATTTTTACTATTTTTTTATAGTTTATTGGTCAGAATAGTTTTCAAGGGACCGGAGATCAAATACGGCCATAATAGGCATTAGCATTTTCTGTATTTTCACTTAAAAACGTAAATTCTAAGTAATATTAAATAACACGTACTGATATTTAAAGAGTGGCAATAAAACTAAGCGGATTATACGTAAAGTGGTCACGTTGCGTTGTTAAAACATTTATGACACATATTAAATCTTCAGAATAATGGAGTAGAAGAAAGCGGGTAGTTTGATATTTTTTAGTTTAGCTGTACGCTGTAACCTGCACATAGCTGAGTAGGTAGGGCAGAAAGTAGTAGTAGGTAGGATAGGTAGGGGAACCTTGGAACCTACAATTACGATAATCACTTTCAGTCGAATTCTTGAGGTTTGCGTGCTGAGTGGCGGAACTCAACGCCGCGCTTTGTCTCGTTACCAGAGCGAGAAAATGAAAATATTAGATTTATAATTTCCATTTGGAATGTTTGTTAAAATATTTTAAGGAAAACACAAAAAAAATAATTAAACTTTGACTTTGTCTTTATTTTGGTTTAACATTTTCTTTGAAATGATAATATCAGATTTAGATTTGTAAAGAAATAATTGTGAAGTTCAAGGGTTATAAATATATTTTGGTAACACTGTCCCACAAGCAAAATTGATAATTTTTACCAATTATAGAGAAAAAAATGATAATCCAAAAGTTACTGTTTATTTGTTTACTGAGGTTTTGTGAAGATTATATGCTATTTTCAGCTTCACGCTGCATCCCGCACACAGCAGGGTAGGCAGAGGGAACCTAGTGTTAAGACACTCCGTTCCCCGCTTTCTTCCGACATTCTGGAGGCATTGCGTGTTGAGTGGCAGAATTCAACGCCAAATATATATAAATATTAATTAATCTGTGGCAGATTACGATAACAAATAATACCTTTTTAAATACAAAACTTTTACACATAACTTCATATTTTTATGTATTGTTTGAAGTAAGCTAGATTAGACGTCGTACATTTTTATTACTATTTGTTTATTTTATAAACTAAAACTCATCAACAATGAATCAGTTCATACAAAAATGAGTCAATGTATTTCGTCATCAGGAAAATCATTATTTTACTTAAAACATTTTCTATTACTTGACAAATTAAACAAAATCTATACTTATAATAAATCTGTAGAAAAGTCGTTTCTGTACATTGAAAATATTTAAAAAAAAATTAGCCAGGGTGTTAAAGGATAATTAACAGAATCCATTTTTTACATTTTTGGGATTTTTGTCTGTTTTTCTGTTTGTCTGTTTGTCTGTTTATATAAACACGTATCACGTAAAAAGTACACAATAAATTTAAGCAACTTTTATACATAAAAATTACAAATAAATCAAAGTAGCTTTTAGTGTTTATTTCATTGTAATCGCTTCACTCTATCAAAAGATATAAGTATTTAAGTTTTCAAGAAGTTAATATTTGAGATATTAAAAAATCGATACAAGTAACGCTATCTATTGACAAAAATAGTAGGTACTAACGAATCTTGATACTCTCTTTCATACACGTAACGCTATCACTAATTGCGATGGGATCTTAAATAGATGGCGCTGTGCATAAAAGAAAATATAGTTTGGAAAGGTTACCGCTACACTCTATCAAAAAATAAGCGGCAAAGCCGCGAGCAGACCGCTAGTTTAGAATAAAGTTTGAGCAAATCTTCCTTTAATGGAATTCGAATTAATGTATATAGGTTTCTTTTTAGCATCTGCACATAGCAGGGTATCTCCTGGATCTTGGGAACCCAGTGTTAAAAAGAGTTCCCATTAAGACACTTTCGTTCTCCACTTTCCGATAAATTCTGGAGGCATTTAGTGTAGAGTGGCGGAACTCAACGCCACGCTTTGTCTCGACACCAAAGGGAAGATAATGTAAATATGAAATATTTCATTTCCTCGTGTGAGAATCGAATCCACAACTCATTGCATTTATGGGCCCACGTTGGTGCCCCTGCGCCATGACCAGCTTCAACGTATATAGCTGAATATAAATTTTTTAGCTTTATACCTGTATCCTGCATCTAGCAGGATCCAATAATTTCATCGCCGCGTTTTGTCTAGGTACCAGAGCGCTAAATTGAAAATTATTCATTCTTCCGAATCAGAATCGAACCTATAACCACGTGACAGTCACCGTCTCAGTACATCGACAGCAAGATTAGTCAGTTGTAGTAACACCATAGTAAAAAATATTCTATTAAAGTGTCAAATACATCTGCCACAATATGATGGATGTGAAAACAATTGATTCCGTAGGTTAAAGTAGGCATTTAAGTTGTCAATCTAACGACATCTATAATCATGACATTCAGATAGAAGTTAATATATTATGTGTTTCTGATAACTGGTGTACGGTGGTAGGCCCATAAGAAGGACCACAAAAGATAAAATCCCTGTATTTTGAGCATAAGCGTAGGAAGAGGTATCCCTATGTACCCCAGAATAGTATTGTGCCAGCTAGAAATATTAGTAACAAAAATAGCCCAAAAAAACCTTTACACGAATAGTTTTATTCAAAGCTAAATTTCACTGGCCAGGCCTCCCCCCCGGAAAATATCTGTAGATACGCCCATGATTTTGAATAATAGATATGTATGTATTACAAAACAAGAAAAGATTTTATGAAAATGTTAAATATTAAGATTTGTAAGTAATAAAACTTACTGCAACAAAAAATTATTAAAAATCACAAAATTTAAAGAAGTTTCAAAATAAGCTTTACGTCGTTTTACCCTTAAGCCGTATACCGTTACTAACACAACATTTACCTGCAAGTCTATTTATAAACACAAAATTTGACCACAAACACTACAGTCCTTCGTAAAAACCTGAGCAAGTACTGAAATATTGATATAAGTTTATCTAATCACAAAGAAATCAACTTTGATGGATGTTTATCGCTTACAATATATTCGCATTGTATAGATAAAAATGTTGAATAATTGATTTCTATGTATCAAATGTACGAATAAAAATAAATGTAATGAAAGGGTATTCCAATAAATTATCTAAGAAGTTAATAAACGAATGAAAACAAATAATGATTAGAAAATTAGTACTTAGTGATGTTCTTTTCTTCAGATTCTTTTTATTAAACTAGTACTTAATTATTGAAATAAACATTTTTTTTTATTTTTTTGCGATTCCTCTTGTTGCTAAACCGAAGAAAGAATAATATTTAATTTCATTGAGTGGGAATTGAAAGCACAACCGTCGCCTGTACAGTCATAAAGGTAAGTGCCTCTCATAAAGGTAAAAATAATACCCATTATAGTCGCAACGAAGTAGGGTGAAGGAGCCTATTAAGTCATAAATAGAAATTATATATTACTATAAAAAAAAGATTCATAATACGTTTAATAGTATATTATTTACAATTTCAATATAACATTAAAAGACATAAAAGTATAAAGATAAAAACAAAAACATATTTTTTTATATTACTTAAGCCTATAAATAATCATTATTCATATCTATATATTCCTCCGCCGGTTTTCCTTCCCAATTTGCCTTCAGAAACTAATTTGTCTAACACAGCTACAGGTTTAAAGACGAGATTGCCAGTTTTCTCTAACATGACCGCTAAGATCGCTTTCTTGTTATCTAAACCGGTAAAGTCAGCCAATTCAAGAGGACCCATTGGGTAGCCCGCTCCTAGTTTCATTGCAATATCGATATCTCGAGGCGATGCATCACCTGGAATTAGTAAGTTTTAAATTTATTTTTACTTGGAGACCGTCGTGGTGCAGTGTCTGACTGAAAAAGCGAAGGTTGTGGATTCGACTCCAATTCGGGATAATGAATATTTTTTTGCTGCTGAATACGCAATGTCTTCAATATTATGAAATGGAGTCTTTTTAAAACTAGGCTCGCTACCCTACTATGCGGGAAAAGGCAACATCTCTATCTATACATAAAGTATATTTACTTGAAATCAATGTGAAGTTGAATTTTTAAAGTTTTATTTCATGCTTATACCTACCTAACTTGAGTGTTTTTTTTGTTAAATCTAAAAAGATGTGCTGCTTGTGATTTTATTATCATTTCTAAATAGTTAATTATATACAATTTAAATAAACATCAATTGACCTCAGCGCGTACAGCTGTAAGGAATTTTATTTTCATCGTACACCACAACAGCGGCGCTTTATTGATAAGATTAGTGAATATAACCCACAAAAGCACGTCAGATAGAGGTTACGTCATGATAATGATCGTGAATTAGCTGTAAATTAACAAGGTTAGATATAAAATTGAAATTATAAGATTATTTAATATTTATGTATCGGATTGTTTTGTCTTCACTTTGCAGATAGATTTAAAGCTTTAGCATTGTACATAATTGCAGATTCTTATAAGCATGTGTAAAATAGGAATACAACAAAATAATATATAATGAATATACCAAGATTTACAGATTGAGACCAATTGTTGCGCAGAGGCACAGTGTGTCTGTAAACGCGACAGGCTGTCGCGTTCGGTGGGTCGCAACAGTGGGTGCGATTCCCACTCGAGGAAATTAAATATTTAATATTTTCATTTCTTTGCTTTTGCTTTCGCTTTTTTATCGAAGTAAAGATCGGTGTAGATTTCCGCTACTAAACACGTAATGCCTCCAGAAATAGGCTGAAAATAGGGAATGGAATGTCTTAACACTTACCGCACACTACAAGGTAGGCAGAGGGGGTTCTCTATGTCTATCCTGCTGTGTGCTAAAAAAATTGCAGATTGTCATATGAAATTGTAATCTTTATAATATTTAACACCTAGATAAAGGATGCTGCCTTTATAAAACAGTAAAAATTTTAGAAAATTTCAAAAAAATCTGTTTTGGAAAATCAGTTTGGAGAATCAGTTTTACCGCTTTTTTAAATTTGTGCGACTGTTATGTCCGATTACAGGTGATACGGAGTGCTTTTTTAACCATTTTATTTATTTACTGGAAAAAACTATTGAATTTATAGCAAAACTCTCTCGTAGAGAGAGAGAGGCCGTACTTTAGTGTTGTATATTTCAGTCATTTTTAAAAATAGAAAAAAAAATACAAACAGATTCTTGTTTCTCGAGCTACCTATTTTTTTATTTTGTTATATATTTTTTATTTTTTTATATGCTAATAACAAAAAACGCTAGTGTGACTCATTGGTGCACCTGATGTAGATTCATTGTATATATCTGTTTTCCTTACCAAGCATATGGGTTTATCAAACCCGATGTAATGGTTGGGGTTATCCGCTGAATGACCACACATAGCTGACTTCGATACCATCATCAAAAAGGTAAGAATCCCTGACATAACATGCTGTGTGGCCACGCAGTGGAGAAAATACTTTCGCCACATGTTTAGCTAGTTTATTGATTTGGCTGACTATTGGACGAAAAGAACCTATAAAACTTGGCAGGTTTTACGCATAGATACTTTTACACAGCTAGGTACACGAGAGGTTTAATGAGAAGGTGTAATGTTTCCACGTGTTTTTGATTAAATCGGTTGCCTTTTTAAGTATTTTTGTTCTAGGGTTTTTTTAGCTCTGTCCTCGGTTGACCTTCGAAAATGCAGTATCGAAGATACTGGAGGGAGGTCACGTAAAAAGCATGAGGACCCTCCGGAAGACATGAATGAAGAGGTTGATGACAGTGGACGAAGCGAAAGAGATATGCAGGGACCGTAGCGTTTGGCACTCTGTTCTCTCTGATTACTCCGTTATGGATACAGTGTGAATCTAGATAATCTAGAATCTAATAGTTAGATTTGATCCGATAGCAATAATTACATTTTTTGAAAATACTCATCGGTGTCTAGTATAACCGTTGCTTGTTTTCGTAAACGTTTATTTGTAAAATTAATAAGAGCCCTAGATTCATAATGAAGATTAGATTTAAGTGATTTACTGCAGCGGAGTAAGGCTTATATGTCTTGGCGAATAGCTTCTGAATCTTCTTTAAAATCAGTTTTTTATATAGACAGTCCTTAACGTTTGTTATTATTTCCTCGAAATATATGTTTTTAAGTAAAAATTAAAACCTTAACTTAATATCTCATTAGTAGAGTTATCGAAAGTTTGTTTAGACAGATTGATAACTGACGGTTGTGTTGTCTCTCATCACCACTTCGACCAAATCTTTGTCTCAGCCGACCACCTAAATACAAAAACACCTTAATTTCAATAGAGAAGACGGTGGGAAACTTATATAACAATCTTCAATTGTGCTCCACTAGCACGTCCAAAAATCATAAAATAAAAAACAAACAAACAAACATACGGATGCCACTTCAGTCTACCAGATTGTAAAATGTTCCAAAAATTTATAATATTATATATACGCGATTAATTCCGTTAAATAGTTTCATTTATTACAACAAATATTTGAATATTAAAATTTTATTTGAAAAGTTTACCCTCGAGAGATAACAGAGTGCCTCATCGAGCTAAATTTAAATATACAACGTGTCAATGTCTTTTTTTCAGAGAATGTTAATATATAAAAAAATTAAAGCATTTTTAGAGTTTAGAGTTAATTTATATGTTTTTGGATAAGGTTTCTTTTTTATTTTACTTATAATATAATAGTATTTGTTTGACAAACGAGGTCGTATCGTATCTATTGTATTGCTTTTTACCAGTAATTCTTTCACAGTTACACAATTGTGACTAGCAAAGCTACTTGTATTAAATTTTACAAAATAATGAAAAAAAAATCGAGGCCGGTCGTGGCGCAGAGGCACAAAGTGTGACTGTAAACTCGATTGGGTTGTGGTACATTTATATTTTCATTTTTTCGCTCTGGTGTCAAGGCAAAGCGCGGCGTTGAGTTTCGCCACTCAACACGCAATGCCTTCAGAACTCGGCGGAAAGTGGGGAACGGAGTGTCTTAACACTAGGTTCCCTCTGCCTACCCTGCTGTGCGCGGGATACAGCGTGAAGCTGAAAAAAAAAATAATAAAAAATAATAAGATAAACTTGACGTTTAAAACCTCAAGGTAGCAAACGTAAATATCATTAAATATTATTTTTTAACTTTTCTCGTACCGCTCTCCGCATCTTCTTAGCATAAAACTGCTACAAGCAGTGACCTGACTAATTAACGATTTTTCTTGGAATTTCCACTGTAGTAGCGAAATGAAAAACTTTGTCATAGTTTTAAAATAACGTGATATTTTGTTATTATTAAATATTGAGTAAAATAGATAATATAAAAGATGAAAATCCGTAGCGTTTGACGCTCTATTCTCTCTGACTACCCCGCTAGAGATTAGTTAAGTTAATATATTCAGTCAGTATGTATTTTACTCTCTCGTTTATTTCTCTTTCTCATTACAAAACTATGAAATCCACTAAGTTCCATCACTCAATACACAATATCTATCACAAAATGAAAAATAGAATAATAATATAATATTATACAAAAAAAAGATTAAAACAAACAATTAAAACACAATATTTTTTAAAAAAAGTATTAAAAAAATCTTTAATTCACAACGAAAACAACATCATTTCTTATATTTATAAAATCCTTCGCCACTCTTGATACCCAATTTCCCTTCCGCCACCATTTTGTCTAAGAGAGCTACAGGTCTGAACACGGGATCTTTAGTTTTTTCATACATAACTTGTAAGGCGTATTTATTGGTATCTAGACCGGTGTAATCGGCTAACTCGAAGGGACCCATAGGATAACCTGCGCCTAGCTTCATGCCTATATCTATATCTTCTTTCGATGCATCTCCTAAAATATGAATTCAATAATTTTTGATTTAAAATTTATTATTTCATTTTTTCAGTTTTGATCAATATTAGTGACCGTTACCTGGTTCATGATTATTGTTAGGATATAAACGGATAGCATTCTTTAAAGCAATTAATAATATACAAATACATATATGTCAATTGAAGATTTAATCTGTAAAAAAATACTTATAACATTCAGTGATATTAATTATACACATTATTTTTCTAAGAAAGATTTAAGTCCACAACCACTATTTGATGATTTGAACCCTTTGTCATAAAAAAAATATATATTGAAATACTTTAAATATAAAATAAAACTATATTCTTAAGCACACAGAAGCACAAATATATAAATATAGAGTTATAAAAATAAAAGCATTGGTATACTTACCTAATAATAATAAAAAACAAGACCAGTTACGGTTATGCTTCACTTTGATAATGCATTTTTAAGAAACTACAATATTTACATATTTTAAAGCAGAATATATTATATCTTATAAAAATTAAAACGGATTTAAAACAAAAAAATAAGTAGAATAATATCATGGCCATTCACCTAATTTACATAGTTACAAAGAATTTTAATTTAAATGAAAAATAATATTTTTAATTTTTTTTAAATATATAATAAAATTACAAAAATATCTTAATTGAGCTTATAATTAAATAAATATTAATATTTATATTTTAGCCAGTAAATATGTAGGTATACCTTTAGGTACCTGAGGTGAGTACCTGAGTCAGTTCCTGAGTTAGTCAAATTAGAATATTTTACATGATGTAGAAATGAGCGTGAGATCGATTGTAAATAAATATATTAAATATTTTTGGAGGCTAACATTTTCTGTCCTGCTTCTGTATTTTGGTAAAAAAATCCGACATAGCCGTTTTAGATTGTTAACATGTTCTAGTTTCCCCGACCTAACTGTACATAGCTCCACCAACCATCACCAATAAAATATATCCAATATTTATAATTCAAAATAAAACTGCTTCCTTTAACCCAACATAATTTCTCCCCAAAAAAATAAAAAATAAAACCCAAAAAACTACCCAATTTCATACATACCTCTCTCATACATCCTTAAGGCTTCCGCACTATAAGGTCCCAACAACCTATTGACCACAAAGCCAGGAGTATCCTTGCATGTGATACAAGTTTTGCCCACGGCTTTGCCCCATTCCATCATAGCTTTGTAAGTCTTTTCGGAGATGTGATCACCTTTGATGACCTCTAGTAAACGCATTACCGGTACCGGATTGAAAAAATGGAGACCACCGAACCTGGAGTTAAATGAAACAAGGATAGAGAGGACCTAGTTTTGAGCCACTTCATTCTCCACTACTTAGCATTCTCCATCATACTCGTACAACTACGTAGAGGGAATTAAGAGTTTTCCATTTTTCCATAATTTTAGATGTTGTGTGACATTCCCACCACCGAAAACCAGCGTTGTACTATGTCGTAACAGATTGTGCAAATGAGAATAATTTTAATACAAACAATCCATAATTAAATAAATATTCTAAATGTATGTAATTAAACTTTGACAAATACTTTTGTATCGTCAATTAAATATAAAACATATGAGCATTGTAATTGCCATCGTGGTTATCGAATTAGAAATTGTAGCGTTTACAGCAGGTTCTTTCTAGGAACCGGTTTTAACTGGAGAAAAATGTTAACTTTTAAAAATGTAATACGGACTCAAACGAATTTAAATTGTAAATATATAAATAATATAACTTTTAAAATATGGTTGAGGCCGGTCGTGGCGCAGCGGCACGAGGTGTGACTGCAAAACCGACTGGTTGTGGGTTCGATCCCCACTCGAGGAGATGAAATATTTACTTAAATTTATATTTCCATTTCTTCGCTCTGGTGTCGAGGTTAAGCGCGGCGTTGAGTTCTGCCACTCAACACGCAATGCCTCCAGAATTCGGCAGAAAGTGGGGAACGGAGTGTCTTAACACTAGGTTCCCTCTGCCTACTGCCTGCTGTGTGCGGGATACAGCGTGAAGCTAATTAAATTTTAATTTTTTTAAAATATGGTATTGAGGCAGTGGTACAAACACGATAAGTTCTGGGTTCAATTCGCTCTCGAGGAAATGAAATATTTAATATTTTCATTTCCTAGCTCTGGTAACAGGTCGATAGCGCGGCGGTGAGTTCCGCCACTCAACACTCAATCCTTCAGAATTCGGCGGAAAGTGGTAACCGGAAGTTTCTTAAGGGGAATAGAGAGTCTTAACACTTAGTTTCCATATTCGCTCTGTCTACCCTGTTATGTGCAGGATACAGCGTGAAACTAAGAAAAATATTAATATTATGGTAACATTAGATTCTGTCATGTAAAACATGCGTTCCTCTAACACAAGAAAAACAGTGACCTCTATCATCGTTTTCAACCTACGGTATTTTAGAAATAGCTTTAACTTCTCACCTGTCCTTCCTTTTAATTCCAACGCCAATTTCATTGATTGAAATAGAAGAAGTATTGCTGGCTAGAATTGTGTGTTCAGGGCATAGCTTAAAAATAAAATAATAAATTTATTAATATAGAAACATACATATATAATTGTGATCACAGGTCGTGGCGCACAAATGTGCGACAGACAAAAGCGACAGGCGACCATGAAATCGGTCGTG
Organism: Heliconius hermathena; assembly: GCA_013403705.1. Classification (NCBI taxonomy): domain Eukaryota; kingdom Metazoa; phylum Arthropoda; class Insecta; order Lepidoptera; family Nymphalidae; genus Heliconius; species Heliconius hermathena. The sequence continues at coordinate 747,638 of JAAIXJ010000008.1, forward strand.
GGTTAGATTTCCACTAGAGGCAAATGAAAAATTTAATAATTCCATTTCGTCCGTTGAGTTCTCAATACACAATGTCTCCAGAAAATGGGGAACGGAAGTATCTTAATGGGAACGGAGTGTCTTAACACTAAGTTCCCAGGTTTACTCTGCCTACACTGCTATATGCGGTATACATCGGGAACTTAAAAAAAGACTATTACATTTATGATAGTTTACGAAAGAGTCGAAACTATTAATATACGAATGACACTTAATTTTTTAAAATAATTTAAAAATAATTTTAAAAAAATCAGCTTCACGCTGTATCCCGCGCACAGCAGGGTAGGCAGAGCGAACTTTCTTCTTTCCCCACTTTCTGCCGAATTCTGGTGTCATTGCGTGCTGAGTGGCAGAACTCAACGCCGCGTTTTGCCTTGACACCAGAGCGAAGAAATGGAAATATAAATTTAAGTCAATATTTCATCTCCTCGAGTGGGGATCGAACCCACAACCAGTCGGTTTTACAGTCACACTTTGTGCCGCTTCGGAAAATAATCATGACTGACTTTAAAAATAATAATTTCATTAAATAATAATAAATTAAAGTACAAAAAGTAAAAAACGTCCCATTTAACCTGTAATTAGTCGTGGTAATTTATAATTATTACATTACACAACGTTAAAAAAAGGCTATTGTATTCAATTGAAATGTTTTATGAGTAGTTGTTGTTAGTAAGATTAAATGATAAAATCAATTAACAGATTTTCTCATTTAATCTCTATAGTTTAAGTGTTAATTAATGTCTTTTCTTTTCACTTCACACTGTATCTTGTTCTTAGCAGGGTAAGCAGAGGGAACACGGAAGCCTAGTGTTAAAACACTCCGTTCGCATAAAGACTCTTCCGCTCCCAACTTTCCATCGGATTCTCGAGGCAAGGAAAATATTAAATATTTTCTTTTCTTCAAGTAGGAATTGAACCCACAACTGTTGCATTTTGTCGCACGTCACACGCAAGGGCTTCTGCGCCACGACGGCCTCAGCCTATATACATACAACCACATTGACATAGACAAAGTGTTAATAATTCTAATTAGCACTTACCTCATCAAGTCTATTAAACAAACTTTGTTTAACATCCAATTTCTCAACAATGGCCTCGACAACTAAATCAACATTGACCCCATCTTCTATGTTTGTCGATACTTTAATTCTATTTAAAGATTCTTTAACGAAATCTTCAATTTTGGCATTATCATCTTTATATATTTTTTTTCCGACTCTGGCAAGATTATTTTGAATAGACTTTTGGGCTTTTTCAAGCAATTCTGGTTTCAAGTCAATAATTGTTACATTTTGACCTGCTTGAGCTGCAATCTTATAAAATGTTTTTTTATGAAATATAGGGAAAATATATATTTTAATATAATCTATAGTCTGTAGTAATAATATACAATAGAAGATGTTTTTTGTTAGAACACAATAATCTCAGGAATTACTGATTTAAGTCATAAATATCTTAGTGTTTTAGATAGTCTATTTATAGAGAAAAGCTTATTATATTACATTAATTGTTCAATGTACCTGCTGTCATTTCTGCACTTATAATGTGTAGTATATTACAACTACTAAAAAAGAAAACTCTACATAAGTAAAATTTTAAAAATTTTGAAATGTATGTGAAAAAATACAAGTACCATTTCTATCATATTTATATATTATTAGACAGAAACATTTCAATAAAACAAATACTCATTATCTAATCAATAGGGGGTAATCTATTATAATATAGATGTATAAAGTCTACAATACCATTATCAATATTTAAGTAAATTATTATATTATACAACAATAATTTAGTAATAATAATATTCAAAAACCATTATTTATTATTAAAAAAAAATTATATATTTAGCACTCAAAAATATATGAAAATAAAGTATATGTAAATATTTAGAATTTCTTTTCGAAGTATTTAGTAGTCTTTAAACTGTAAGAAAATGTCTAAGATTATATTAAATTACAGTATATAAGAGAAATGAACTTTAATCTTAACACATTGAACAAGAATAAGTAAACAATATTAAATTACACACGTAAATATCATTCAAAATAACTTACTTGTGCAATACCAGATCCCATTAAGCCTCCGCCGACTATAGTGACTGATTTTACTGCATTTAAAGTTGCTGAACTTGAAAATTTTCTTGTTAAACCAATCATTTTATTCATTTTGATGTGTATTAAACCAATGCGGTTGGAATACGCGAAAGCAATGAATAAGTATGAGCGATAACCGGTTTGTAAATTGTTATAATCAAACTGCACACAACGATCAAGTGCGCTACAAGTTTTATTTATAAAATATACTGCCGGTATAAAATATTTAAATACCACTTACTTACCTATCATATTTGAATTTGATGTAACTCAGCAAAGTACACAACACATTTTATCACTTTTAAGATAAACAAAACGTTGATATAGATAATTGATAAAGAAATTATTTTTTGGAAATAAATTCTTTTTTATGATAAATACTATATCACTGTATAATATTTAGTAGGATAAATATTTACATAAAACTGTCAAAGTGACATTTCAAAGCAACATGTGTCAGCCACTTGACAACTGCCACAGATTAGTAAAAAAAATTACCTTCGATATAAAGCCGATACTATACGTACCGTACCGTACGTATAAATATAAGCTATTGGTTATAAGTCAATTCTCATCATACCAAAAACATAAATGTGAAATGAGATCCAAGCTAAATGTTCACCGACAAGAGAGTTAGAAATCTATATCAGTGCCGAGCTTTATGTTGACTCACGATAAAATTCAAGCTCTAAATTTGACTTATTATTATTAATATATGTAGGTATTATATTTTTTTATTATAAATTATATTAGGTAAGGCAATAAGCCGTCGGCATCGTAATAGTAACACAATAAATAGTAACTGTACCGCCACTCATCACGCAATGTGTACAAAATTCGGCGGAAAGTGAGGTATGAAGTGTCTTAACACTAGGTTCCCTCTGCCTACTCTGCTATGTGCGGGATACTGCGTAAAGGTGACTTTTGCGTAACTGTCAACGCGATTGTTGCGGACTTGATTCTCACTCAGGGAAATTAATCATTATATAACGTTCAAATTATATTCATTTCCCTACTTTGGTAGACAACGTGGTGGCATTGAATTTCGCCACTCAATATTCAATGTCTTGATGATAGAGCGGTACGTCAGACACTTACGTTCCTCATTTTCCGAATGCTGGAGGCATTGCGTGTTGAGTGGTTGAACTTAATTTCGCACTTTGCCTTGTCACCAGAGTGAGGATACGCCAATGTTAAATATTTCATTTCTTAGATTTATAGTCGCACGTTTGTGGCTCTGAGTAACGAAAGACTTCTACAGGACGTCATTCAAAACGGTATATCCATGTAAAACTTATATTTTACAGCAATGTCAGTTATATTTGCGTAAAACAGGAAAGCATTAAAAACGAATATTGTTCTTACATTCGAAGATTAATATCTGTACCAGTTAATAGTTTGTGGATTCATAAATTAGTAAATTATTTATAAGCGCAGTTGTATAGCGTGTGATTGCAAAACTGACGGCTGTGGGTTCAATTTCCACTCAAGGGAATGTACTATTTTTTCATTTCCTCGCTTTTGGTACCAAGATAGAGCGGCGTGAGTTTCGAATATTGGGCGGTGCGTGAAGAACGGAGTATCTTAACACAGCACAACATAGCAGATAGGCAGGAGAATACCCTATGAATAAGAGAATGGGAGATCTATATGGATGTGTTTGTGTATTTAAATAAAATTGATTTTAGAAAAATGAGTCCCGCTAAGTTTCTTGCGCCGGTTCTTCTCAGGTCTGAAGCATTATCTTTAGTGAATCGGTGGTAAATTATTTGACGTTCAAAAAACGAAGCATGTAACTTCTTATTTCGAATAAATTTATTTTAATTTAATATTTGAATTTGATGCCGAGTTTTGTGTTCACTAGGGATAAAATTCAAGCTCTAAATTTTACTTGATATTTTTTATTCACAGGCTTTATTATATTTACAAGTTAGTGTAGTTTCAGATTGAACTGGACTATTAAGTTGATATTTGGTTTGGAGTCTGATGGTAAAAAATAGCGCTGTATCCACATGGCAGGATAGGTAAGAGGAATTCTGGGAGCCTAATGTTAAGACATTCCATTTCCCATTAACACTTCCGTCCTTCACTTTCCGCTAAAATCTCGAGGCATAGCGTTTTAAGTGACGGAACTTCACGCTACGCTTTGCCTCGTTACCAGAGCCAGGAAATAATAAAAAAATAAATTAGCTTCACGCTGTATCCCGCACACAGCAGGGTAGGCAGAGGGAACCTAGTGTTAAGACACTCCATTCCCCACTTTCTGCCGAATTCTGGAGGCATTGCGTATTGAGTGGCAGAACTCAACGCCGCGCTTAACCTCGACACCAGAGCGAAGAAATGGAAATATAAATTTAAGTAAATATTTCATCTCCTCGAGTGGGGATCGAACCCACAACCAGTCGGTTTTACAGTCACACTTTGTGCCGCTTCGGAAAATAATCATGACTGACTTTAAAAATAATAATTTCATTAAATAATAATAAATTAAAGTACAAAAAGTAAAAAACGTCCCATTTAACCTGTAATTAGTCGTGGTAATTTATAATTATTACATTACACAACGTTAAAAAAAGGCTATTGTATTCAATTGAAATGTTTTATGAGTAGTTGTTGTTAGTAAGATTAAATGATAAAATCAATTAACAGATTTTCTCATTTAATCTCTATAGTTTAAGTGTTAATTAATGTCTTTTCTTTTCACTTCACACTGTATCTTGTTCTTAGCAGGGTAAGCAGAGGGAACACGGAAGCCTAGTGTTAAAACACTCCGTTCGCATAAAGACTCTTCCGCTCCCAACTTTCCATCGGATTCTCGAGGCAAGGAAAATATTAAATATTTTCTTTTCTTCAAGTAGGAATTGAACCCACAACTGTTGCATTTTGTCGCACGTCACACGCAAGGGCTTCTGCGCCACGACGGCCTCAGCCTATATACATACAACCACATTGACATAGACAAAGTGTTAATAATTCTAATTAGCACTTACCTCATCAAGTCTATTAAACAAACTTTGTTTAACATCCAATTTCTCAACAATGGCCTCGACAACTAAATCAACATTGACCCCATCTTCTATGTTTGTCGATACTTTAATTCTATTTAAAGATTCTTTAACGAAATCTTCAATTTTGGCATTATCATCTTTATATATTTTTTTTCCGACTCTGGCAAGATTATTTTGAATAGACTTTTGGGCTTTTTCAAGCAATTCTGGTTTCAAGTCAACAATTGTTACATTTTGACCTGCTTGAGCTGCAATCTTATAAAATGTTTTTTTATGAAATATAGGGAAAATATATATTCTAATATAATCTATAGTCTGTAGTAATAATATACAATAGAAGACGTTTTTTGTTAGAACACAATAATCTCAGGAATTACTGATTTAAGTTATAAATATCTTAGTGTTTTAGATAGTCTATTTGTAGAGAAAAGCTTATTATATTACATTAATTGTTCAATGTACCTGCTGTCATTTCTGCACTTATAATGTGTAGTATATTACAACTACTAAAAAAGAAAACTCTACATAAGTAAAATTTTAAAAATTTTGAAATGTATGTGAAAAAATACAAGTACCATTTCTATCATATTTATATATTATTAGACAGAAACATTTCAATAAAACAAATACTCATTATCTAATCAATAGGGGGTAATCTATTATAATATAGATGTATAAAGTCTACAATACCATTATCAATGTTTAAGTAAATTATTATATTATACAACAATAATTTAGTAATAATAATATTCAAAAACCATTATTTATTATTAAAAAAAATAATATATTTAGCACTCAAAAATATATGAAAATAAAGTATATGTAAATATTTAGAATTTCTTTTCAAAGTATTTAGTAGTCTTTAAACTGTAAGAAAATGTCTAAGATTATATTAAATTACAGTATATAAGAGAAATGAACTTTAATCTTAACACATTGAACAAGAATAAGTAAACAATATTAAATTACACACGTAAATATCATTCAAAATAACTTACTTGTGCAATACCAGATCCCATTAAGCCTCCGCCGACTATAGTGACTGATTTTACTGCATTTAAAGTTGCTGAACTTGAAAATTTTCTTGTTAAACCAATCATTTTATTCATTTTGATGTGTATTAAACCAATGCGGTTGGAATACGCGAAAGCAATGAATAAGTATGAGCGATAACCGGTTTGTAAATTGTTATAATCAAACTGCACACAACGATCAAGTGCGCTACAAGTTTTATTTATAAAATATACTGCCGGTATAAAATATTTAAATACCACTTACTTACCTATCATATTTGAATTTAATGTAACTCAGCAAAGTACACAACACATTTTATCACTTTTAAGATAAACAAAACGTTGATATAGATAATTGATAAAGAAATTATTTTTTTGTAAATAAATTCTTTCTTACGATAAGTACTATATCGCTATATAATATATACCTATTTAATAGGATAAATATTTACATAAAACTGTCATAGTGACATTTAAAAGCAACATGTGTCAGCCACTTGACAACTGCCACAGATTAGTAAAAAAAATTACCTTCCATATAAAGCCGATGCTATACGTAGCGTACCGTACGTATAAATATAAGCTATTGGTTATAAGTCAATTCCACCAAAAACATAAATGTGAAATGAGATCCAAGCTAAATGTTCACCGACAAGAGAGTGATAAATCTATATCAGTGCCGAGTTTTATATTGACTCAGGATAACATTCTAACTCTAAATTTGACTTATTAATTTGGCATTTTTTTAACACCAGGCACTAAACCAAATATCAACCTAATAGTCCACTACCAGCCGGAAGGATACTGGGAGGAAACTGTAAACTTTCTCGAGTAAAATTTAGAGGTTGAATTTTATCCTGAGTGAACACAGACAGCTCCCATATGGATTTCCCATTCTTTTGTCGGTTAATATTTAACTTGGCTCTCATTTCACATATATGTTTTTGATGGAATCGTTCTTTTTATGTGCTTACTCTATATGTAGGTATTATATTTTTTTATTATGATTATATTATATAAGGCAGTAAGCCGTCGGCATCGTAATAGCAACACAACAAATAGTAATTGTACCGCCACTCATCACGCAATGTCTCCAAAATTCGGCGAAAAGTGAGGTATGGAGTATCTTAACACTAGGTTCTCTCTGCCTATATGTGCAGGATACTGCGTAAAGCTGACTTTTGCGTAACTGTCAACGCGATTGTTGCGAACTTGATTCTCACACACTCATATCCCTACTTTGGTAGACAACGTGGGGGCATTGAATTTCGCCATTCAAAATTCAATGTCTTGATGATAGAGCGGTACGTCAGACACTTTCGTTTCTCATTTTCTGAATTCTGGAGGCATTGCATGTTGAGTGGCTGAACTTAACTCCGCACTTTGCGTTGTTACCAGAGCGAGGATACGCCAATATTAAATATTTCATTCCTTAGATTTATAGTCGCACGTTTGTGGCTCTGAGTAACGAAAGACTTCTACAGGACGTCATTCATCATATACGAAATGGTATATCAATGTAAAACTTATATTTAACAGCAATGTCAGTCATATTCGCGTAAAGCAGGAAGTTATCAAGGCATTAAAAACTAATATTGTTCTTACATTCCAAGATTAATATCTGTACCAGTTAATAGTTTGTGGATTCATAAATTAGTAAATTATTTATAAGCGCAGTTGTATAGCGTGTGATTGCAAAACTGACGACTGTGGGTTCAATTTCCAATTAAGGGAATGAATTATTTTTTCATTTCCTCGCTTTTGGTACCAAGATAGAGCGGCGTTGAGCATTGAAAATTGGGTGGTGCGTGAGGAACGGAGTATCTTAACACATAGCACAACATAGCAGGTAGGCAGGGGAATACCCTATGAATAAAAGAATGGAAGATCTATATGGGTGTGTATTTGAATAAAATTGATTTTAGAAAAATAAGTCCCGCTAAGTTTCTTGCGCCGGTTCTTCTCAGGTCTGAAGCATTATCTTTAGTGAATTGGTGGAAAATTATTTTACGTTTAAAAAATGAAGCATGTAACTTCTTATTTTGAATAAAATTATTTGAATTTGAAAAATTGAATTTTTTGCCACATGGCAGGATAGGCAACAGGAATTCTGGGAGCCTAATGTTAAGACATTCCATTTCCCATTAACACTTCCGTTCTTCACTTTCCGCTAAAATATCGAGGCCTAGCGTTTTAAGTGACGGAACTCCATGCTACGCTTTTGCTTGATATTAAATATTTCACCCGTCATCGAACTTACACTCATCGGACACAAGTCCCTGCGCCACGATCAGCAGCAGAGTGATTCACTGGTCTAGTTATATTAGTATATTCCACAAAGCGATGCAGAATTTATCATATTGAATATTTTTTTATAAATATACATTATTTATACACACGGTACATGTTCATACACTTTTTGTCTGGTGCAGAATTGACAAATGACAACTGTTATATACGTGTACACCATGCTTTATGCAAATTACAAATATTTTCTCATTGGTTGGGTAAATGACCTTTGGAATTCCATTTATAAAACTTTTTCAATTTCGATTATCCCCATTATCATATAAATAACTACTGTGCGTTTTACACGTAACGTTTAATATTTCATAAATTATATTTATATAAATTATTAACTATTTTTCAATTTTATACAAAGAAATGATTCAATTCGGCGTTTTAGCGCGAAGCTTTTCCAGTTCGGCCGCAGTACAAAGTGCAATAAAAAATGTTACCGTAATTGGAGGTGGTTTGATGGGATCTGGGATTGCTCAGGTATTATGCACAATACATTATATATAACTAAATAAATTCTACAATTTATTAATATCATTATTTACATATATGTCTAGTATTACAGTGGTGAATATCGAAAGAATTCGTGATGTCACTTTGTTCCGGCTCTTGATTACTTAAGAGGTGTTAATTAATGATACCCAAGATTATTCTTTTATTACCCACCTTCACAGTACTATATTTTTTTTAGCTTCACATTATATCCTATATATATCAGGGTAGGCAGACGGAACCAAGTGGACTTTACTTTTCTTTTTGAACACTTTGTTTTCTGAACTTTCCTTTAAATTTTCTAAACATTGCATGTTGAGTGGTTGTAGGAATTGAACCCTAAAAACAAACCGTTGAGTTTAGTGTGACGCATTGTCCCACTGCACCACGGCAGATTCTATATTTTTTTTATAAATCAAGACTCATAAAATCCTACAGTAAAAAACGTTGTTAAAAAATATTAACAATTTAAATTGAAATTAATTTTAAATTTGTAAAGGAATATTTAAGATTCAAAAAGAAATATTCTTATATTCCTCCAGGTAGCAGCCCAAGCAGGTCAAAATGTGACACTTGTAGATGTAAGTTCAGATGCGTTAGCAAAATCCCAAAAATCTATCAGCAATAATTTAGGACGGGTAGCTAAAAAGTTATACAAAGATAATCCTCAAGAAGGTGAAAAATTTGTATCACAGTCCATAGCCAGGATTAAAACGGAGACTGATGCTGTAAATGCCAGCAAAAGTGCAGATTTGATAATTGAAGCCATTGTTGAAAACATTAATGTTAAACATGAACTATTTAAGAAACTTGATGCGGTAAGTTAAATATTTATTGGAAATATTTTAATAGATCAGCTATATTGCAGCCAACAATTTTTCTCAGAATGTTTTATAAGTGGTAAATTCTTATTATACTGACAATACTGTAATTTAGTAGTAATTAATGATTATAATGTTTCTATAAAACTGTGACTTTATAGAAAATATACTTTGTTTTAAAACAAGAAAAATATAGCTTTACATTTTGACCCCCACAGCAAAGTAGGTAGAAAGAACCTAGTGTTAATCACCCCTACATCACACCCTACTCCATGCCTTGCCCAAATTGAGTTGATCAAATTTCGTTTTATCTACTAGGGGCCCTACTCTTCTTCTTATTGAAAGCAATATCCAATGATTGATAAACATCCTTTCTATGTGTACTCTGTAATAACTACATATTTACCAATGGTACATTTAGCTAATAATATGTGTAACTAATTTAAAAACTGTACAGGAGTTAATATGCAATCATTACAGTTATTTAACAAAGAATATTATGAATCCTTACCCAAATCAATAATTTAACATTTAAGGCTATTTTTCTGAAACACTACATTAAATTATTAAGTGACATCAGCACATTTAACAGAGCTTTAAAAAACATAACAGGTAAAAAGAATGTAATGTTACAAAAATGTACACATATAATAAATAATTAGCTTTATGTATACTTTATGAATATCAAATATCAACATTGGTCGTATTTTTTAGTTCAAAACAATCAAAAATTTATATAGAAATTACGATAATGTCGTAAAAAATAATATTAGAATATTGCAGATTAAAGTAATAAAAAAAGTTATATTAGAAGTCATTATAGTTGTCAATCAATTCTGCTTATTAAATCAATAATCATGTATTTTAAGCGGGCAAAGTCGTGGGCGGGCCGCTAGTACATAATATGATAATAGTATAAATATTGTTATTATAATAAAAATTACATTTAGTAGTAAATCATTTTTTATTAACACTACACATTTTATTTCAATAACTTTTATAAAAGTAGAAGACTATTAATAATTCTTGAAATATCATCATCAGATAGACATCTGAGACATTCTTTAAAATAAAAAATTCTGTATCTTCCTTTCAAATAATAATAATCATTAGTTTTCATTGAACTTAATAAAGTAATATAATATATACATAATTATATATTTTATGTAATTTATTTATAACCGAAATCCACATCAATTGTGTAAATATATGTATTATAAAACATAAACATATATCTACATAATAATACAAATACAGAAAAAGTGTTAAAACGGTAAAGTAAATATTAAAAGAGAATATCTTAATTATCTTAATTTACTTTGAATATTAAAGTTAATTTGCTTCCTCTTGGTTGATTCTTTAATTTCAATAAGCTTAAGATATAAATTATGATTTTACTATATTTTAGATAAATTTTATGTTTATGATAATTGTATGTTACCTTGGCTTGCATTTTTTCTTTTTTAGGGTTCCGTATCTCAAAAGAAGAAAGTGGAACCATTATAGGACTTTTTTGTTTGTTTTTCAAGACTATTTATCTCGTGATTGCGTGGAGATATCAAACTTAAATTAATATCAATAATAAGGTATACGATCCCTTCTAGCACTGAAAAAAATCAAGCTTCTAAGTCAACGCAATCAAAATATACGAGAAATTCTCCGTGTAATAAAAACCTTTAGGGTATTTTCCGTGGACCTACAGTTATGAAATTTTATACGAAATGAGAATTTAAAATACAAATAAAGTGTAAAATCCGTAAATCTGAAAAATTATAGATATTCATAGAAGAAAATAATATATATTATTTTGTTTGAAAAAAACTTAAAGCAACCTTTGCGCTTAAACCATGTTATATAGCCTATAAAAGATGTATAGGTACATATATTTAATATCACACTTTTTGTATTATACAATATATTTCTACATTACATAATTATATCTTACTTTCAGTGTTTTATGCCGTCGTATCGCATCGCATATAAACATGACGATTGTGGGTTCGATTCCCACTCAGAGGTATAAATTATTTTCATATATTTCGTCGCTCCGGTAATAAATTGAGTTGAGTTTGTCCACTCACTCAAGCATCGTGTCAAAATTAATGTTGTGCCTTAAGAACAAAGTGTCTTAACGTTAGCGTGAAGCTAAAAAAATACTTAATATTATAATTTCTTAAATACGTTTTCTAAAACGTATAAAAATTTCAACGTAGCGGGACTCGAACCCGCGCCTCCTGGAGAATCTCGCTTCGTTCAAAATTTTTATACGTTTTCTAAATATTTCTAATAATTAATTTCTAAGTGTAGAATAACACTTGAAAAATGTTTAAAATATTATAATTTCTTATTGTAGGCTGCTCCAGATCACACAATTTTTGCGTCAAACACATCTTCTCTCTCAATTAATGAGATTGCTTCAGTTGTAAAGCGAAAGGACAAGTAAGTTTATAGTTTTTTTTTTCAGTTTCACGCCTTATCCCGCTTATGGCAGGGAAGGCAGGGGGAACCTACAATAAAACTAATAAACATAAATTATTAATTATCTTGAGCCACGACGGACTAAAAGATATTTTCTTTTTTTTAGGTTCGGTGGTCTCCATTTTTTCAATCCGGTACCAGTAATGCGTTTATTAGAAGTCATCAAAGGTGATCACATTTCCGAAGAGACTTACAAAGCTATGATGGAATGGGGCAAAGCCGTGGGCAAAACTTGTATCACATGCAAGGATACTCCCGGCTTTGTGGTCAACAGGTTGTTGGTGCCGTACGTCATTGAAGCTATTAGGTTGTATGAGAGAGGTTAGTGGTCCTTTATTGTTTTTTTTATAGCGTCTTCCATAAGAAGGAGGTTTTCAATTCGACTGTATTTTTTTATGTTTGTTGCCTCAGAAGTTTTGTCTGCGTGAACTGGTTTTGATGATCCTTTTTTTATTTGAAAGCTGGTGCGTCCTGTGTAATTTTAATTTGGTCAATTATTGACAGTGTTCATCATTTGGGGCCAGTTGTCGCGCAGGGGTACAAAGTGTGACTGTAAAATCGACTGGTTGTGGGTTCGATCCCCACGAGGAAATTAAATATTTATTTAAATTTATATTTTCATTTCTTCGCTCTGGTGTCGAGACAAAGCACGGCGTTGAGTTCCGCCACTCAATACGCAATGCCTCCAGAACTCGGCGGAAAGTAGGGAACGGAGTGTCTTAATACTAGGTTCCCTCTGCCTACCCTACTGTGTGCGGGATACAGCGTGAAACTGATTTAATTTAATTGACAGTGTTGAATGGTGAAAAAATCACATAAGTCCTAATTTCCATTATGTACTTGCACGACAAATGGACGAATAACTCAATATCACGCCAACGGATTTCGACGATTCTTTTTTTATTGGAAGGGATACACTTCAAGGACAGTTTAGTGGGAGCTTGGTTAGGTTCTGATTGTGTTATCTGGTAGAAGTCCTGTTTTTTTTTTTTAAATTGTTATTGGAAAAGATACAATTCACAGATAGTTTGATGAGAGTTTGGTTATGTCCTGATTATGGCATCTGGTGGAAGTTGGTGTTTTTTGTTAACAATAAATATTTAGGTTCACGTTGTATATAGCAGTAGGCAGAGGAAACCTAGTGTTAAGACCATAGGCGTAGAAAGGGAGAGAGCCTGGTGGGCCCTGCCCATTCCAGAATAGTCTGGTGCCCACCCTATAAATTTTACTTACAACAAAATTTGCTCCGAAAAATTTAATAAAAAACAACATTTACACATATATATCTATTCAAAGCTAAAGTCCGGATGTAAATATTTCTAGATACGTTAATGGTTAAGACACTTCGTTCCAGCTGAATTTTTGAAAAATCAACACAACGGTTTGCCTTGCTACCAGACCGACGAAACCTCTATCTTGGGATTTTAATGAAAATAATATTTACATAATTTTTCTTTAATATTTACATAATTTTTGTTTCGAGGATTGAATTTTTTGCCAAAATCGTGGCAACTACGGCCTCAACTTTTAAAATATATTCCTTAACTATATTTTTTTTTAACAGGTGATGCTTCAGCAAAAGATATAGATATAGCGATGAAATTAGGAGCAGGATACCCCATGGGTCCTCTAGAGCTGGCTGACTACGTCGGCTTGGACACTAACAAGTTCATATTAGACGGTTGGCACAAGAAGTTCCCAGAGGACCCTTTGTTCAAGCCCGTGCCGCTGTTGGATAAACTGGTGAAGGAAGGCAAGTTCGGTGTCAAATCTGGGGAGGGATTCTATAAATATGAGAAGAAATGAGTATTATGAGACTAATTGTTATGAAATTATATTTTGTATAGATTTATTTTAAAAATATATATTTTTTATATATGTTTTCTTTTTTTATTTAATTAATGAATTTGTATTTCAATTTTACCTTTACCTTTGTTTCCACACTGTGTTCATTAATATAATAAATCTCAAAAACTTCTCGCATCGTTGAGTTTCGCCACTCAACACGCAATGCCTCCAGAATTCGACGGAAAGTGCCTTAATGGAAACGGAATGTCTTAACACTAGGTTCCCAGTTTCCCCCTGCCCTCCAACCCCCTATGTGCGGGATACAGCAGATAAAAAACAACCTCGTAGCCAAATCTGTCGATTGGTTCCATAAATATGATATTATAAGATAATTGTTCACTTTTAAAAATATTAAAACAAAATAAATATTTTCATATAAGTCGCCGTTCTTTTTATTAAAGTCTTTACGAATTTACTTTACCTCAACCCCTTTTTTTGTTTCCTTTTTATTTCTCATCTTTACTAATATATACTTCTATACTAATTTTGTAAAGAGGAAAGATTTGTATTTTTGTATGTAAGTTTGTATTGTTTTCACACGAAAACTACCGGACCCATTACAAAAATTCTTTCACTATTAGATAGCTGCATCTTCACTGACCAATATAGGGTACATGACATTTTCAAATGCAATAATGTAATTAAAGGTGTGAAGAAATTGATCTTAACAATTCTATCATCGCGTGCGCTGCGAAAACTATTGATGATAGTACAAAACAATGTTCTACAGTATTAAAGAGCGCATTAATATCTATAAAAAAGTCCGCGATACCGTATGTTCAACTACTGTAGTTATGACAATATAACTACTTTTGTATATTCCGATGCCGACAATAAACTATATTATTCGTAGCTCTGCATTAATCTTTACCGATTAAATTATATATTATTAAGTATAATTTCAATATGTGTAAAACACTTTTTAAATTATTAAAATCGGACATTCCATTCAAAAGATATAACGAATTTAAAGATATCAATCTAAAGAAAATCATGTAATAATAAAATAATGCGGTATTTGTGGCCTCGCGTACCGTAGTGGCGTGACTCTGCGTGGGTGGGGGGAAGGTGCATCGATATCTATGCTAAAACTATCGAAACTACTGGACCGATTTGGAAAATAATTTTACCATTAAACGATTAACGTATGAAAAAAGTATCAATAAAATCCTTATACGCTGTGGTAGTGGCGTAGTTAGGGTATTTGCTGCCTGGTGCAGCTTAGGATTTGATGCCCTTAAAAATGTTCAAAATAATTTGAGATATCAAAACACAGTAGTTAGATATACAAATTTTTATTGCTTTAAAACTATTTATTATTGTTATATATATAAGTTATAACATTAGATTTTGGTAAAAATTATTGCAAAAATTTAAAAACGGACGTTAGGCGCTTTTCGATTAGCAAAGTCATTAATCACATTTTCAAAATCAATAGTATCGACTAGTTCATGTTGATTGACATGATAGCGATTGTATTTTTCATTTTCATTCTCTCATTTCTCTTGTACATTTATTGATTCTTGATTGAAAAAAAATAGAAGAATTGATCGTAGACTTTGATGCCCCTTCCCTTTTGATGTCCGGTGCGACTGCACCGCTCGCACCCCCCCAGCTACGCCACTGCGCTGTGGAAAACTAACTAGAACAGAGCCTCCATCGTGGTACAGAGTGCTCTCTAAAGAATATATTATGTATGATTGTGAAGGAATAAAAAGTATGTAAATTTATCTATAGAATATACTATTTTATATTATTGTAGTAGTACTTTTCGAGAAAATGTTGAATTAAAATAATTCAACACTCTGTTTATGGCTGCAAGTCTAGGCTCGAGTTCTCTCAGAACTCGAGCCTATGTGGCTGTATATATGCACTATGTGGCTGTATAAGAATACAGCCACATAGTGCATGCGCTTTCTCAGAATTATGAAAACAAGTTGTTTATGATTAAATATATCAATCTGTTGGCAAATGCAAATAATAAAATGATTATAGGTGGTATGCGGGCGAAGCCGCGAGTGGGCCGCTAATTTTAAATAAAAAATTTAAAATTCGAAAAATATTAAAAATTTAAATTTTGAGCTTTAATTTTTTTAATTAAATTTAGTTAAAGAATGGAGTAACAATATTTTATTTTTAACTTATACAAAAACTAAAATTATTAATACATACTTTTTAGCTTTACAGTTACAGATGTGTTACAGATTGTGTGTTGAGCGGCGGAACTCAACGCTGCGCTTAGCCTGTACCAATGCGAGGAAACGATAATATTAAATATTGCATAACTGATCTTTTTTAATGATTACTCCAATATATAACTTTGGGTTCCCTTATATATAATATTATAAGTTTTGATTGAATATTACAATAATTTATTTGGATACAAACAACATATTAATTAAAACAAAACAAAAAAAAAATAAAAACCCAATCATAATATTAAATAAAACAAATTTATTCCAATCAAAACATAAAACTTATAATCTACATATCATAATCATCATCTTCCCGTTTTCGCTTCTGCGGCATTTCATCCATCTCCATCTTTATGGGGCCCTGTGCTGAGGGGCCCGCTGTTACTCGCACTGCTGGTTTTGCCACTACCTAATAAGAAATTATTCATAAGAGTACAAAGTGTACATGAAAACTGTTTTTGTTAAATAAAAAGTCAGTTGAGGTTGTCGCCGTGTAGTGGCACAGGCTTGTAACAGTAAACGTGACAGATATTGGTTCGATACCCACTTGGGGGAATAAATATTTATTTATTAATATATTCATTACTTCAGTTTGGTAACAACGCAAAGTGCGTCGCTGAGCTCTGCCACTCAACATGCAATGCCTCGAAAATTCGGCAGAAAGCAGGGAACAGAGTGTCTTAACACTAGGTAGCTTAACACCTTAGATGTAAGTAAAATTTTGTAAAATAATGTAAAGTTAAAAATAACGTTTTCTTATTAAAGGTATTAATTGTATGTAAACAATAATGTAATTAATATATATGATAAGAAAATTAGATATAATAATAGAGTAAAAAATGGTATGGACCTACTTACTTTACTACTAGAAGTAAACTTTAACACTGGCTTCGGAACCACACTGTGTTTACTTGAAACATTAACAATGGCTCCTGGAGGCCTTTTTACCACCACATTCTGTCCTGGCTTTGAACTTGTGACCGTTTTAATAGTGGGAGCGGATGGTACAGCTGGTTTAGCTACCACCTTTTTTGTAGCTTGCTTTAGACGGTAGTTGCATGATGACAAACAATAACTAGAATAGTTATAGAAATTCATATATATCTTAAGAAACATATATGTGTGTTTGTATAAAGTATAAACATATGTGTGAATTTGTAATTATTTGTTATTTGGATCTATGACCACATGTGTTACATATTATTTATTTATTTTATTTCTTTCTTTTTTTATTTTAATTTTACCTTTTATATATCTTTATCAATTGTGATCTGTTTGGAATATATTATTAATGTTTTACATTTCTGTAATTGACACTTGTAACAGAACTAGTCTGATACTCAAATCTTCCTACATTAGATGTTACATTGTATTGTTATTGTGTAAAATCCTGTTACTCCATACTACCAATACATAACATTTTAAATGTAAAGTTTGTGAGGATGAATGTTTCTTTCATTTTTAAGGAAAAATAACTGGATGTATTCAGATGAGACTTTACAATAATTAAGTTTATACATTGAATAGTTAATGTAAAGATTTTGTATAATAAAACTATAACTTTAAGCGAGCTAAGCTGTGGGTGTATAACTTACCGATCTGGAGGTAATCGTAAACCACAATGTGGCTTAATTAAAGGTAACGGATTCACATTCTTGACCCTCGCCAGTTCCAACAATACTTCTCTTGGCGGTGGACTAGTAAATGACTTGTCCAACTGCATCTGCACTGCCAATCTAACATCGTCTAAATCAATTGTTTTCTTCTTAGAATGATTAGCGAATACTCTCGCATCGTCTAAAACTGATGTAACATATCTATATGTGAATTCTAAAAGCTGATTCACTACTCTCGGCTCGTATTCCGTTATACCAACTTCTTTCATTATGGACATCACAACTTGAGCATCTTTAGGTAGGTTCTTCATTTGCGCGCTCACTTTCGCTTTGTCTTTATCCGACATTTTTGTTGTGTTTTTGTTAAAGTATGAGAAAACTTTGTATTTATTGAAAAATAGTAGTAAATTATACTTTTTTCTCACTTTGTTTTTGTTTATAACTAAAAAAGAAATGTGTTTTGTTACAAAATACACAATACGAGCGTCGTTACGATAAAAGTTGACATTAGAAATGTCAATGTCACTGTCAATTCTCAAATTGTGGCAATCTTCCTAATATAGTATATAAATAATGATTCGATACTTTTTTTTATTCATAAAAATCATAGAGTTGAACGATTTATCTCAAGCAGTTAAAATATAGTCTTAATTTTTTTTATACAACGACCGTTATTATTTTCAGTGAATATGGAATATACAGTAACGTACGTTTCGTAAATGAGGCATGTGCGATGTTGCTGTTTTGATAGGTTTTTGTCTGTTTACGTCATTCTTAACAAATATCGTTTTACTTTATAACAACAATTTTATTTGTTTTGTTTGAATATTTTTTTTTTTCATTTTTAGCAAAATCTTTTTTGTTTTCATTGTATTAGACGTTTATAGAGTAGTTAAAGCTGTGCTTTCATTTAAAGTGGTGTCGTCGTGTCTCAACTATATTATATTTTTATTATTTCGCGCTGTATTGCGCACTTAGCAGGGTAGCCGGACGGAACCTGGAAACCTAATGTTAGGACATTCCGTTTCCATTAAGACACTCCAATCCATACTTTCCGCCGAATTCTGGAGGCATTTCGTATTAAGTGACGGAACGTCACGCTTGCCTTGTTACCAGTGCGCGGACATGAATATATTAAATATATCAATTTCACGCGTGAGAATTGAATCCACAGCTTGTTGCGTTTATGTCACGATTGTGCCCCTGCGCCACGACTGAACCTCACTAGTGTTACTATATTTTTTTTATCAGCTTCACGCTGTATTCCGCACACAACAGGGCAGGCAGAGTGTTAAGTCACTCCGTTACCCACTTTCTGCCGAATTCTGGAGGAATTGCGCGTCGAGTGGTAGAACTCAACGCCGCGTTTTGTCTCAACATCAGAGCGAAAAAATCTCCTCGAGTGGGGATCGAACCCACAACCAGTCGGTTTTACAGTCACACTTTGTGCCCCTGCGCCACCATCGGCCTAATAATAAATAACATCACTATAATATTTATGTACAAATATTAAGGTATAGGAAAAATAAACAAGGGATTATAATAAATAAATAAATCAAACACACTCTGTATAATAACCATTTCGATTTATTCAGTTAAAATATGAAATAACTTACGTGTACAGTAAAAATAAGTTGTTTTTTAGATAGTCGAATAACCGATTACTAGGGGCCGCTCGGCCTCAACGTCGCTACCTTACACCTTGTTTTACCAAGTACTAACATACATCTAGTCTTAATGGTTAGGTTAAATTGATAGTGCAAGTTCGAATCAACGTCATATAAGAATTTAAGTCAGTTATTCGTATAATATATATTGTTTTCAATAATAACCATTTACATCTGACTTGTAGAATTCAAAAGTTGATCCGCGACCATATAACGGTTGTCAACTATCCAAAACAAACCTAACTATTAGAACTAGATCCTAGCATACGCACTAAAGATTACATTATTGTAATTTGCATTAGGTACATTAACATATGGACAATTTGGACGTACACTTGTGTTACACTAGCGATAAACAGAATATAGCATGTTAGCTTCACTTTCGTTCCATTTAGCTTATTTAATATTTACAATTCTACTTATATTAAGATATTTTTTTTAATTGTATACGATCTTTAGTTGATACCAAATATATATCTGTTCATAATTTGTTATACGCTTTTGGTCGCATGACAGAGAGTTAACAGTTTTCTAAGTGCGATAGTGCAATTATATTTTTTTAGATGACGTCAAACACACACTGCCTTTTAAAATCGATTATTTAGTGAATGTACAAACGATGTTTGAAATAATCGATTATCTATTTTTAGATTCACTTTTCACATTAAATCGATTCATCATTAACAATATGTGTATTCGTACTGGTGAAAACGACACTACAATTATAATATTATATATTTTTTATTTTTAATCTGTCTAAAGTCAACTCTAAGTGTCACTAGACCAACAATGGAAGGCTCAATTTCCCGCCAAAACGTCCGCCATTCAACAGAATAAAACGTCAATGTATGGAACAAAAGTAAAGTAACATTTCATAAAGATGCAGAGTTCGTCTGGGAATATAAAATTAATCTAACTATTGAAACGTCCTTGATATGTCTTGAAAATAATTAGAAATTTTGCGCTCGAGGAGGGAAAAGTGGAAATTATTGCTTTCGTATTCATTATAGTCGATTTCCATACTGTTTAATTAGTTTTGTACACTGAGCGATACAAACGTATTAAATTATTCTTCAAGGTGGATATTATTGAACGCTTTATAATTTTCAAGTTCATTAAGATTTAAGAGAATTGAAGACAATCAAAAATCCATTGAAAATGTCACTTATGTAAGTATATTTTAACTTCCTGTCTCGAGTAACGCAAAGTGTACAAAACATAAACACACTCATTTCCGTCCAGCTTCTATCTATAGCTAATAAATTGTGCTATTTGAAACCAGCCGACGGCACTGTCAACATTCTTGTTACACTTACAATATAATTATATCACCTAGTGAGGTTTCAAACAATAACCTACGATATTCCTCACACGTTAAGACTTCGTTTAAAAAAAATCGATTTATAAACATTTATAGAACATATAAGAGATAATAACAACTGCATAATCAAATAAAAGCACTGAAATGTGAATTATTTTACTATAATCACTTAAAATCATATGAAATGTCGATTATTAAGTGAAATCGATCGATAATATCGATTTTTTTATTAAAAGAACAATGTCAATCATCAGCAGTCATCAAAAAGGAATGAAACTAATTTTAATGGAAGTCAAAACGCGTGAGGCGATCTATTAATCTACTTATGTAGAATCTACTCGTACAGTCAATATATCAACAACGCAACTAGGGGCTACTTACTTGAACTATGAACATCACGTAATCCAGACTATTGAGTGGCTAAGACAGGAATCGTGTTGGGGTACTTACAGAATCGAACCCCCTACACTTATGATTATAGACTTTATTAGTGAAATTTTAACTGATTTTTAAAAATAATAGTTATGACTTTAATAAACATTGTTTTTAGTTGATAACTAATACAAAAATAACGCTACCGCCAACAAGAAAGACAGCTCTGCCGTGAAGAATGCAGGAAATTCAATCAATAGTAATTTCACACATCTTGGTAAAGTCACTTAAATAAGAGTAGGGAGACGATCTAAATCTATTACAATCGAACAAGACACGCGTAAATCTCCTAAACAAAGCCATCGCACTGAATAGTTTCATTCAGAATCTAATAGATTGGCAAAACGGGATTAAAAAATATTAAATAACAAATATAAGCTCAACATAACCGACTTTAACGATTTAGTGTATTACCTAAATGTCCTTTTAAATTTCAAAAGTCGGCCGAGAGTGTGGAAACGCCTTTGTCATTTACAAAAATATCCAAACGTATCAAATTCAGTCCGTTTCAGATAAAATCACTTTTAGCAAATTGCAAAAGGCACTCCACTGCTTATGCAAATAAAATGTAGAGAATAAAAATGTAGCTAAAACCTAGAAGTTTATATAATAACCTTGTTTAAACCGTAGTTTAAGCCAAGGTTCTCATTTAACTATAGTTTAAACTTAAAACTTAAAGTTCCCACCAACATATCAATCCTTTTCAACGATTATTATCAAGTTACATTCAAATTTACAGTTGAGCTACAAAATAAAGTTGAACTCAAAGATAACCTAGTCTAATAATAACTATTATTTAGAAACAGGATGAAACTACAATTAATAGACAAGTTAACAGATTCCCTTCGGACACTAAAAGGAGCACTTGCAGTCATTTAGGGTACATGACTTCAATTTCTAATTTCAAAATAAAAAATAACAAATAACTAATGTATAAATTAAGAAACATTTTAAAAATTATAAATAAAATTGTGTACCACATTAGAATTAACCATTTCTAACTAGTATTGCAACATCTACCACTTATACAAATTAAATATTAGATACAATAATAGTAATAATAATATAATTATAATAAATATTCAATCAATAAAACTCATGTACCGTATCGACTGTTATACATTACTAATATATATTTGCTGGACCTGCCGGTCCGTGTGTCCTACACGTGCAGCGTCTCCATTTCATCTCATCTGAAAAAAATAAATTTAAGATAAGCTTTAACTGTAAGCGCTACTGAATTCTCACTATAAAAAAATAAATCTTACTAATATTATAATTGGGAAGGTTTGCGAAGATGGATGCATGTTCTAATTTCACACAAAACTATAATACTAAATTTAGATGAAAATTTTCTTTCTTTTAAAGCAATAAAGCTAATAAAATACATCAGAATAACACGGTCTACAAAACATTTAACGAATTTGTATAATATTTCTATAGTATTAACAATAACTAATAAAACTAGTATTTAATATTTTCATTTCCTCGCTTTGGTTGGCCAAAGCCAGGCGTTGCGTCCCGTCACAACGCTTCACAATGATTAAAGGATTCGCCAAAGAGTGGGAAACGGAAGTATTTTAATGGTACCTACGTGGTGAGCGCGGGCTGCGCGTGGTCAGCGGGCGCGGAGGGCGCGTGGGGGTGGGGGTGCGCGGGGTCGGCGGGCGCGTACTCCACCACCTCCTGGTAGATGAGCTGCTTCCACTGCTCCACGGTGTGCTCGCGCTCGTCCACCGAGTGGTCGTAGGCGGCGGGCGCCGGCGCGTTCACCTCCCCTTCGTCGTACCTGAGGGATAACACACACATAATAAAAGCAGGCTTAAATAGCAGGTTAGGCAAAGAAGACCCAGTGTAAGTCCTTTCGCTCTTCATTTTTCGTCCTCTTTTCGAGATGTGTGTTGATTGGCGGTAGGGGGTCAACCATGGAAAGCTCGCTTGCAGAAACCCCTGCCAGCCCTATGCACCATACGGACTCATACTGTTAGAGCATCCAACAGCGACGCCCTGAGATTAAGTGGAAGACGAAGCTACAAATAGCTATAAACAATCCAAGAGGAGGGGAGAAACAGAAGATAAATGAATTATAAGATATGATGAATGATAGAGATGTTGTTTGTATCACTTAGATCAAGCGAAGCCTATTTACCTGGCAGCGGGTGGGTCGCTTTATGAGTCAGCGTACGTGCAGGTTAGTGTAGGGGTAGAATTACAATGCAATCAACCTGAGACAGCTTTGGAGATATGAAGAAGATGATAACAAAAACATCCTTTTTAGCGGCATATGTTCCAGTATCCTAGGAGTGGACGATATACGAGGGGAGGTCCAAAAGTTCGTGGAATGAAGGGGATGAAGTAGGGATAGGGGTGCTCGCTTAATGTCATACTACTTGGGGACTCAACATTAGTTATAAATAGAGTTTCAGCCCTGTTGCGTTATTTGTTGACGAACACTCGCCTGCTAAACAAGTCAATCCGGAAGAAAACTAAAATTATGGAGTAAATTGAACATCGTGCCGTGATAAAATTCCTTACCAAGCAAGGAAAGAATGGTGAAACCATTTTAAATGAAACACAAGCCGTTTATGTAGAGAATTGTCCTGGTAAATCCGTGATTTGTTATGGCATGGTCTTTTTAAACATGGTCGAGGGTCGATTGAAGACGACCCCCGCTCTGGACGGCCAGTTGAGGCCACCACATCAGACATCATCGAAAAAGTGGAAAAACTTATAATGGAGAACGCCCGTTTGAAGAAAAAACAGTTATCTGCATTAGTTGAAGTATCAGATACCACCATTCTGCGGATCCTACATGACCATCTGGGGATGACAAAAGTCAGTGCAAGATGTAATAATGATGATGATGAATGTATGAATGCTCATCCCGCTTCAGAAACAGCAGCGCGTCGATACTTCAAACTAATTTTTGGAGTTGTGTGGAGATGAACCGGCACAGATTTTGGAACGGATTGTTACTGAAGATAAGCCATCAATCCACCACCAAACCATGGGTCCATCACTTTGAGCCTTAGTCAAAACAGGAGTCCATGCAAAGAAAAGGGCACACCACCTCCAAAAAAATTCAAGGTGTCAGAATCAGCTGGAAAGTTGATGGCTACTGTTTTTTAGGATTGTGAGGGGATAATACTGATTGATTACAAAGAAAAGGGAAGAAACATAACTGGAGAATACTAAGCTTCGATACTGAGCAAATTAAAGGAGGCCATCAAAGAAAAACGTCGAGGAAAGTTGGCTAAGGGTGTGTTGCTCCTGCAAGACAACGCACCAGTTCACAAGAGCAGAGTTGCAATGGCTGCTCTGTACACGCACGGCTTCGAATCACTAGTCCACCTTACAGTCCAGACCTGGCCCCTAGTGATTTTCTTTGTTCCCCAATTTAAAATAAGATTTAAAAGGAAGGAAATTTTTCCGACGACAATGAGGTGAAGGAGGCAATTTTGGCCTATTTTGAGGCGAAAGAAAAAAATATTATTTCGACGGTTTAGAAAAATTAATTCATAGATCCAATAAATGTATTCAGCTTAAGGGTAATAGATTTATTGTTTCATTTAATTTAGAAAACTTTCATTCCACGAATTTTTGGACCTCCCCTAGTACATTCGATGTTTTAAAAACACTGTATGTATGTAAACGCTTATTGTATCGATGCAGCAAATCAAACCAATGTATTGTTAATTTTTTAACATCGCGTAAGCATCGATTTTTTTATTTGATGCACTGATGAGACCAACCTACTTTTTTTAATGATTTTTTATCTTTTTAAATTATTTATAATTCATGTATTGGCACACCAAAAAAGTTTTAAGTTGAAGTAAAGATGTTGGCAATATTTTAAACTTTTCAAATGAATGCGAGTTATTTTGGTTTTAATGAAATCTACAAAGATTTTTTTATTGTTACTTTTGTCGTTTAAAAGTGCTAAGTAAGTGTAACTTAAGTAAAAATGCTATTTAACAATATTATGGTACTAACTACTTATGAGTATACTAAGCGTGATAACTCATGATAACATTTATTTTATGGACTTTCTTCAATAGGAACCTGTTTTTATGTATCTATGCCACATACAGATTCATCTCATAAAAGAAAACAATCAATGTATGGAAAAGATCGCTGTATTTCTTGATACACCGATGTAACATCGATGCAACCGTCCGATGCATTGCACATCGAAAAAATATGATGCGCTGCTTTTTTTCAATGTCCATCACTGCAGCATCCTCAGCTCTATTTGATGAACTTGAGAAGTTATAGGAGTGTCAGGGATGTTTTAAGTATTAGAGGGAATGAAAAATTAATGAAAAATGTGCGGTGATTGAATTGAATAAGTCAGAACCGCACAACATAGTGGATTTTGTAAAAACCACAGACAATTTTATATGTATACATAGGAGCAATCAGAACTGAAAAAGGTCAATGTATTCAAAGTCAAATTATTGAAGACCTCCTTCTACTGGTCATAGAGGCCATAGTCGGCTGCTAGAGAACCTGCGATGCGATCTGAACTTTCTGGAAAGCAGTTGTTCTAGAGAAAGAGGCGGCGGAACGGGAGAGGGACACTTCCTCCAAATTCATCATGCGCCGTATTGCATCATGGACCTTAGCTCACTCATAAAGTTGCCTTCTGCCGCTGCGGTTGACGGAGTCTCTAGACATTCGAGATCCTGCCCAGTGATTTATGGAAAAAATAAGGTAAGCCGGTGTAAGGTTCACCTAACGGCAAGTGATTAGCGCCGCCCTTGTTACACCAGAAGTGCGTTGCCGGCCTTTGAGGTGGAGATATAAGATACAGAGGTTCTTATTGAAGGTACCCATGTCGTGTTAATCTGAAAACACTGCCCCAGGGAGGCCATTCTAAAATACTTACCATACATTAATGTATGGATGCAACAGTGCTTCATCCACTGAAATACGTCTTTCCGGGTCAACCACCAACATCCTGGACAACAGATCCCTTGCCTGGGATGCCTTTAATCTGTTGTGCTCATTTGAATCAGACGGGAACAGGATATCTGGGAAAAGCCTCTCGAAGCTATATCCGGCGTATCTTGGCCTGTTCTCAACGTAATTGCGTACAGTCGGTTGTAGGCGCGCCATGAATGCCGCTGATGGTGTGCCTAATTGTTCTGTTAAATAGAGGAAAAGTTTTGTAGAATAACAGAATCGGCAATGACAAAAGTTAAGCTAACTGGTAATGTGTAAAATTGAAAAAATCTTGAAAAAATTCTCGAAAGTTAAGCTGACTGGTAATGTGTAAAATTGAAAGAATGTCTGTAAATCTTTTAAATCTGTAACATACATGTGTACTATATTTTGTTAAACGCAGCGGCATATATTATCAAAGTACGCCTCTATTCCCTATTATTAAATTTAAAATGTATACAGCCCGATCGACGGATCAACGTTAGCTATAGGTAAGGAACCTCGGCACCTATCATTGATATTGAGGAAAAACATTACAAGTACAGAGCTAACAGTCTGTCTGTATTTTGCCAATTTTGTTTAAGAATCTGGTTTCTTCCAAAAAATCACAAATTTTCTAACATCTTCCACTAAAAATATCTGAACATTGTGGGAGTGAAATAGATAGGTAGTGAAGTCCCCTATCTATAGACTATCGTTGATCTGTCCATCGAATTACACTCTGTATATAAAATATATTAAAAAGAATAACACTACAAAAAAGCTATCACTTACCAATAATCTTATTCCATTGATCAATATGGTCTGTGCCGGGGAAGAGTACACCACCGCGTATCATCTCGCCCATAATGCAGCCCACGGACCAGATATCCACGTTCTCTGTGTAGCCCATGCCGAGGATCACCTGAAATTTGGGGAGAGTTGGTCATCTATGGTAATTCCTACGCAGGGTAAATGATTGTATTGAAATTATTTTAATTTTTGACTGAGATTTAGAGCTACACAAAAAGCGGCGTTTGGTTACGTCACTGAATAAGGATGACCTAATCGAATCAGTTCAGTTAATTCAATCAGTTTTACGTCAACGCAAATGTTATGTAAAACAAGCGCTGCATTTCGCCTTACCAGATCAAAGAAATCAAAATATATTGTAAATAAAAAAACGTCAGTGGCACAAGCGTGTGACTTCAAATGAAATATTAAATGATTTGTTTTCTTCGCACCTCGGGCGCGCGGTAGTATCTGGTGACGACGTAGGGCGTCATCATGAAGGTGGTGCCGGCCGTGCGCGCCAGACCGAAGTCCAGGATCTTGAGGGTACAGTCACTCTTCACCACTATGTTGGACGGTTTTAGGTCCTGGAAAAGAAATTTATTATTAGGCTTCATCGTTGATTAAATTTTTGGAATATTTTATACGTTCCATAAAACAAACTATAAAAGCCCATAATATTACGAACTCTAGTAGTATAGTAGTATTACATGACAGCTCGCATATTTGGCTTGTTACTCATGTACTTATAACAGAAATCATTAGCATAACATTTATAGCCAATATTCCTCATTAATCTTTAACTTCACGTTTTTTCCGCATTTAGCATGAATGAATTGTTTTAGCTGGTGTGTATACCTACCCAGGTGTTAGAGGCGTGTTAGTGGAATGGAACACTGTTCTTTCTCTTAATAAAATTCAAATAATTCGTTCCCCTGAAATGTAATTCACAACCCATATTAACATTCCGCTCATAGAAATAACCATAAAAAATCCTTACCCTATGTATAATCCCAGCAAGATGCAAATGTTTGATGCCGCACAGCATCTGGTATAGCAGGTAGCTCATCCTCTCGTGATCCAAGTCCATCTGGATCACCTGGCACAGGTTGGCATCCATCAACTCCATCACGAGGTAAACATCCTGGAACTCCTCCAGGCTTTTTTGTGGCGTGAACGCATTTAGGAGACCTATTATCTGAAAATTATTGAAGGTAATTTAATTTAAAACTTACTAGAATTGTCGTGTTTTTCATTTAAAATCAAAATGATGAATATGTGCTATGAAACATTTCACTACTAAATAGAACATTTTAAATAAATTGTTACTTGTATATATTTATTAAATAGTTCATTTTTAGATGTTAATTTCAGAGATGTCAATTAGCATTTTAGCACTAATATCCAACTGGCACAAATACGTATGTGCATGTATTTTATCTAAAAATAAATTAGCATGAAGGTACAAGTCAAAAGGTCAAAGGTCTCTAAAGTACAAGGGATCTCTAAAGTACGAGGGATAGGAACAAGCTTTTCCAAATGAAAATTTTTAAGCCTGACTTGAGAATTTGAACTTATCTTGAACAAAAAATACCAATTGTTTTAATATTGCAATCTATAGGTCATTACAACAATGAAATATTAAGGATAGTATAACATCTTGATGTCCAAAAGTCAGCAATCAGCAGGTAAAGATTATTATCGTTATAAAAAACAGAATATACTTACATTTTTATGATTAACGAGCTTCATAAGCTTGAATTCGCGGTAGGCACGTTTCGCGTGCGTGACATTCTGGAAGGGACGAGACAGTTTCTTGATTGCGACGTTCTGTTGCGTCACGGTGTCGTACGCCGCGCTGGAATCAAACCCAGTATCGATTGAACGAATAAATCCACCAGTGGACATTTCCAATTTTTTTTAAATAAGTGTAGACATCCAGATATAATTAAAAATAAATTAAATAAAAACCCAAAAAGAAAAACATATCACATAAAAAATACGTAGCATATATGTATATATGTACATATAAAGAAAGCCATGCATGAATAGAAAAGTAGCGATGAAGTATTTTATAATTGCCACCATGTTAATGTCTGTCTTTTGCAATTACTTATAAGTTCAAATAATATATATGGAATTATATTATAATAACATAGAAAAAAAATATGTTTATTCCGTTGTTTTAAGTTAGATGTTAGTTGATTAATAAAAATAATCACTTATTAAGTTATCATTAAATCGGCAACATCTAATTTTATTTGCAATAATTTCGTTGATGTCATGGTCAAAAAACCTACATATTATAAGGTTTCTAGACAATGAACAATATATGTAGACCAGTTAAGTAAAAACATATTTTCATCTTTATAATTTGTAAACAAAACTTTCTAAGCCTTTTTACCATTTTTTTTGTTGAATTTGGTTTTTTGACTAAATTATATTCTTTTGTTTAGACATTTCATTTTGTTGTTCTCTGTCTCGAAATCTGTATTATACGAGTTGATTTAATTAATTATAAAAACGACGATTAACATTCTTAAATCGGCGCACAACCCAAAAACGATATCTCCCATTAATAAGACATGATGTAAATAATTTTCACCTTACTAAATGATGAGCTTACTAAAATATGGAATGCAATTTATATTTATAACGTATACTTTAAGTATGCTGTAAGGATATTAGGAGTTCTTGAAAATTTACGAGTCATATAAATAAATGCATGAAAATGTTAAAAATGTTAGAAGGCGAGTTGCTGATAACAAAAAAAAATATCCTATAAAATTTCAAAATATTCATTAATTAAAATAATTTTGAAATTACATTTAAAAAGTATTTTTTTTATATAATATATTTATATAATTCTAAATAACACTTCAAATTATGGAAGTGTCGGGTAAAGTTTCGTGCCGAGCAATGCTTTATTTTGTTGTTTCGTTTGTAAAAAATTGTTAAAATCATGCAACATTCAAAATTTCATTTGAAAGCAACAATATACTTAAGTCAATTCAAAATGAATTGATGAAATAAGAAAAACATAGGTAAGATATATAAATATTGTAATTTCAGAGCGTAAGGCGTTAGTAAGTTAGCTTCAGATTTGGGAAAGAAACTAATATTCAAAATGTTAATTTATTGCTAGTTTTTTATTATAATTATTTGTAATAAAGACATTTAGCGTATAATTATTTAAATGGCATCCGTACATAAGTAATTAGATTTAAAATAATCAAATCTAAAAATTATATTTAGCTGTTCTTTGAAGTATTGGCTTATATATCACATTATCGTTCCCAAAAGGACAATTACATAATTACAAACCCGATATCGTAATACAAAACATCCCAATTAACACTCACAATTTCAAGATTAACATTAAAGCCAATGAAAATGAACCTTCAAAACCATGAACCGTCACGCTGTATCCCACACACTGCAGAGTAGACAGAGGGAACCTAATGTGAAGACACTGCGTTACCCATTGTAACCGTAAGCCGAAATTTGGAGAGTATTAAGAAAAAATTAGTAGACAATCAAAGCGGGTGGGGGGCACAAGCAAGCGCATTGCTTACCACACCATGCCCTGTGCGCCGGCGCCGCGACGCACGAGCTCGGTGTACCGCGTCGGTATCGTGAACACCGTGTCACCGAGTGTGACGGAGTAAAATTGAACCATAGTGAGTAGTGATTGTCGCCTAACGTTACAACTGGATCAGCTATAAAGAGAAATAATCACTCTGTTTTGAAATATTCAAAGTTGCCACTTTTATCGTAGACATTGATGTATAGGTAGTTAGTTTTAGTTTGTATGTAATATAGAGTTTATGATAGAATTCTTAAATGATCAATTTCTTGATGACGGCGATGATACTAAATTTCTTTCAATCATTGTATAACCTGGTAAAGTTTAAAAATTTAGTTCACGTTATGTCAATCCATCTGAACTTAAGAATGTGATAAAATTAACCTGCACTCAGGTAAACAAATGAGTTATACATATCATATATGTAAATGAGTAAAACGGCTTGATTTGAAAATAATATTAAAAAGTAACTAGTTAAGTTAGATCATAATTTTGATAAAATTTCGGATAATTAAATTGTATTTTAATGATTCATCAAATATTTTGGAAATTTGGCATAGTGTATTAAGCAAGACAGACACGGTGATAATGTTTGTGGTACTACGAGAGCGGTGCGGGTGTGCATGCAGAGACATAGAGCGTGCGATAGATGCGATGTAGAGTGTGGGAAATAGTTGCAGCTAAATATCTAGTCCAATCTAGTACAAAAGTAACTGGAGACTATTACGTAGAGCAAAATAAAGTACAACATAAAGTAACTGAAAGAAAAAAAGTTAAAAGAAATAACATACAAACAAGTACATACGTAGATAAAAATAAAAAGATATGAATAATTAAAAATATAAAAATAGATTTTTTATTCATTTATGCATGATTTTTTGATTTGATTAATTTACATATTGAGATGAAAATTTTCAAATGTTTTTGATAAATCGATTGTTTTATGAACCATTGTCATGACTCGAATGTCAAATCGTAATGGTCTAAAAGTTAAACATGCAAAATTACATACAAATAATTGTATTGAAAAAATCCAAGGTTACTTTTACTCAAATATTTCTGATATGATCCAAGGTAATTTTCTTTCAATGTCAACCAATTTATTATGATATATCCAAAGCGTCCGAAAAATCTTATTTTCAAGACTTTTAGACTATTTTCAAGTATCATTAATTAAGACTAAGTTTTTCATTAAAACTCACCATACTATGCCCTGGGCGCCGGATCCGATAGGTTTCAAGTTCTGGTAACGCTTGAGTATAGTGAACCTGGTGTCGCCGACTTCGACTGTGTAGAAGTGCGGGTGGCGCGGCGCGGCCGACATGCTGGTTGGCGCCGCGTGGGGCATCGACCACCCCTAGCTGGGACGCAAATCAAATTGTATTATACTAGCCTTTGCCTGCCGCTTGACTCGCGTTATTAAATGGAAAACATCACACAAGCGCTCGCCCACCGAGGGCCCCGTACAAAAATTGGAGGTTTAGAGCTTTTTCTGAAATTCAAGTTTAGAGAGCCCTCTCATCTGATATCTCACTTGAACTAGCGGCTTTAATACCAAATTTTGCCTTCCTTTTAAGGCTACATTTTTTAGGACTTAACCACAAATATATAGTTTTTTCGTCAACTAAGGTCTAAGTAAATGTAGAAATACGTTATTTTTTTAAGAAATCATGGTGCCGTAGACCTGAGTATGTGGTTTGAATCATTCCTCAGAAAACAAAGGAGGGACAACAAAGTAATCTTATAATGGTTTCTTTTTTCCTTTAAAGCTAGGGAACCCTAAAAACTAAGAGTATTGTATGACACATAGGTATAACTGTTCGAGATTGCTGTGACCGCAGGCACCGATGTAATATAGTCTTCTTTGATAATTGGACTATCTAAAACTAAAATATTATTCTAATTCGAACTAATAGTTCCATTCCATTACTATTAAAAAAACCTAAATGAACATCAATTCAAAATAGTTTTTTGGGTAGTCCACATAAGAAGACAAGATTTTTTGAATATTATTTTTTGAATAAGAAGATTACAACAACAAGCTAGAATTTATTTTAAAAAGAATCACATAGTGACTCGACACTTTGCTCTCCGTATCGTAAAAGAATATATTTAATAATAATTAATGATGTAAACTCAGTAGCTGTAGTAAACTTTTAATTACAAACGTGAAGCGAACGCCTGTTTCATTAATCAAGGTCCAGTCACAGTTAATTACTTACTCTAAGACAGGGGTTTAATGAAATATGCTCATAGTATTAAATCAAATCAGCTTCAAGCTGTATCCCGAACACAGTAGGATAGGCAGAGGGAACCTAGTGTTAAGACACTACGTTCCCCATAGTATTACTGTATTTTAAATAAGAATTCAACGATATAGTTTGTAGAATCACAGATGTTTCTGAAGAAAATTTTGAAAATAGATTAATTTGAAAATTTTGTATTGAATTCAGAGTGAAGCTTTTCCTGCATAGCAGGGTGGGCAGAAGAAACTTAATGTTATATCACTTCATTCCTTATATTCCACCAATTTACGAAACAATGCATGTTGATAACGGATATCAGAGCTCAGAGCTCAGTTATTAAAATGAGGAAATAAAATATTAAATTTTCTAGAGTGGGAATCGAACCCACAACCGTCGCTTTAATCGCCAGACGCTGTGCTACGCCACGACGGCCTCCTAATGTTATTAAATAGCAGAACTCTAGTAAACCACTGAAAAACCTTAACAATTTAGTTTATACAATGCCTTTCATGACTTACTCTAATAAATTGCTCCAAGAGAAGGTGCGCCGTTCCCCATAAAGCGCGTCTCAGCGTGGTCTGACCGTATCGCGCGAGGACGGGGAGGGTCGGTCACTTAGTTGATGTTATTACGTCTGCAACAATATTACAACATTAAATACATAGAAGCCAGTCGTGGTGCAGAGGCACAAAGTGTGACTGCAAGTGTGAATGGACTAGTTGTAGGTTCGATCTGCACTCGAGGAGGTGAAATATTTATTTATAATTTATATTTACATTTTTTCGCTCTAATGTAGAGGCAAAGCGGGGCGTCGAGTTCCGCCACTTAACACGCAATGCCTCCAGAATTCAGCGGAAAGTGTGGAACAGAGTGTCTTAACACTAGGTCCCCCTGCCTTTCCTGTTGTATGCGGGATACAGCGTGAAGCTGATTAATTAAATACATAAATATATAGCTACATATTATTTAAATGATGGAAAATTTTTATTTTTAACCGATTTTCTAAAACGAGGCTATCAATTTAACATGTTATTTGTGGAATCGTAGCACGTGTTCAAAATGCTGTGTGTGTGTGAATGTTTGTCAGCTCAGTTACCTAATAGGTATTTAAACCGTGCGATCTCAGGAAGACATTGTCTTCTTGTTTTGTACTAACAAAATAACAATACGTATGTTAAAAGAGGACTTTGACAATCATTATTTTTTTTCTAGTTTAATCAACAATTAATCACAAAAGAAGAAGAATAAACCTCTTCTTCCTGTATAATAAGCGATAAATATAAAATATATATATTAATAAAAACATAAATCCCACACTCACATAACATTTGCAACCTTACCTCACCTAACAAAATAATACATCCACAAGAACTCGTAAAGCTCATCAAAAATTTATCCGAAATATAAAACAACAAATGTTACATAACATCTAAATATATCTCGCAACAAAACATCAAAAAAACATATAATTTAAGGAAAACAAACACAAACAATTCCTTTGATCTTCCCTTCAATACATTTAATATTTGTGTTTAAACATTGTATACATACATACATATGTTGATAGAATGTACCAATTATGTTTAAAAAATGTATAATTTTGTAACAATGTAACGACATGTTATTTTTTTGTTTAACAACGGCCAAAGGGACGGCGATGCTTACTCGGAGTTATGGCAATACAAAGCAGAGTGTTAATTTTCTCCACTCAAAAGCACTGTCTCATGCTTAGGTGCAAAGTAGGAAAATGAGTGCCTTAACTCAAGACTCTCTGGATAAAGCGTCAAGCTGAATAAAAAAATGACACACTTATTGACAGCGTTATTGAGCTATTCAAATGTTTGATGCGCGATAGTTTGACTTTTGACTAAGGCCAGTCGTGGCGTGTGAGTCCAAAATCGACTGGTTGTGGGTTCGATCACCACTCGAGGAAATGAGATATTTATTTAAATTTAAATTTTCGTCACTCAACACGTAATGCCTCCAGATTTCGGCAGAAATTGGGGAACAGAGTGTCTTAACACTAGGGTCCCTCTGCCTACCCTGCTGTGCGGGATACAGCGTGAAACTGATTTATTTGGCTTTTATATTATAACGCGATTTTGTATACAAAATATTATAACGCAGCGGAGGCCTAAAAATATTTAAAGAATTAATTTTTCGTCCCATTTCCTTTTGCGCGAAATGAGTAATTTGCATGTTTAAGTGGCAATCAGACGACGGGCTCTTGCTGGTGTAATGATATTCAGTTATGGCCCTTATATTATACGGTAGCTGTATTTACTGTGTAAGATATAAACGTTTTGAAGAATCAGTGGATTTAAAGTGATCGTTAGTAACTCTTGACACAAATGATAGTCGGGTTTTTCTTACGCTATATCCTCACAGCACAGTGCAGGGTGCAGGGTGGGTCGAGGGAACCTAGTGTTAAGATACTCCGTTGTTCACTTTCCCTCTGCTTTTCAAGTTGCGTGTTGAGCGGGCGGAATTCAAGGCTGCGTTTTGTTTTCTTATTAGAGCGAAGAATTGAAAATAATTAATTCCATCGAGTGTTAGTAGATTGATCTTATAAAGATAAATACTTCTAGAAAGATAGAATTAAATTCGACAAAATAAATAGATTGCAATATATATATATTGAACGCTAATCATCATAAAATCAATTAATTTTTCAAATTCAAATTAAAAATTCAAAAAAATCGATGGGAAGTGGTAAACGGAGTGTCCTAACACTAGCAACCTCGACTTAACCGCGTTAAGCGTGAAGCTGATTATTTTATTTGTAAAATACACAACGTAAAAAAAACAATTAAATGGTCGCAGTCCTAGGTTGTCATGATTGAGAAAGTTATAAAAAAAAAATTATAAGTGCTATATATTACAGTACTTAACATTTTGGGCGGCGTTGAGCTTCGCTATTCAACACGCAATGCCTTGCCTTTACCTGCTATGTCTTTATGGGAAAAATCGTGAAGAAAAATTGTGAAGAAGTGAACATGTTAAGTTATTAAAATATTTGTTATTTTTCAATTACGAAAATTAACTAATCTATACTAATATAATAAAGTGGAAGAGTCTGTTTGTTTGTTTAAACGGTATTTTTGGTTTTGTATAAAAGCTACGTTCTTCAGGAGTGCTAA
Organism: Heliconius hermathena; assembly: GCA_013403705.1. Taxonomy (NCBI): domain Eukaryota; kingdom Metazoa; phylum Arthropoda; class Insecta; order Lepidoptera; family Nymphalidae; genus Heliconius; species Heliconius hermathena. The sequence continues at coordinate 783,652 of JAAIXJ010000008.1, forward strand.
AGGTGCTATATCTTAGTTAGCCTTAAATAACGAAATAAAATAAATGCGCCATGGAATTGCTTTAAGCGCGTGCGCTGCAAAAATAGTAAAATATATGTCAGTACATTGAATAGAAGAAATGTTCTATTTTAATAGTTCTAAAAAAAGTCCGCGATACCGTATATCTATCTCTTATAAATAAGTCACAATAAGGCATTTTGTGACAAAAAATAATTGAAAATTACAAGGTGATATTTCAACTTTTTTTTATTTAATAAAGATATTGAAATTTACGAGCGAAAATTATTCCATAATCAAGGAAATTTTATGGAGATATGCTTTGGCTTTTATAGCATGTAATTTGGACGTATACTTTTAGAGAAAATGTTAATTTAAAATAATTCAACACTCCGTTTACAGCCGCAATCATAGCCACGAGCACTGCGGGGGGCGCCCTTGCCGCCGATTTCGTCCTCGCAAGCAGCCATGTAGTGCTTGAACTTTCTCAAAATTATTGAATGTACAAATTGTATTGATTATATCATTCAGATGCCAGTCGTGGCGCAGGAGCACAAAGTGTGACTGTAAAACCGACTGGTTGTGGGTTCGATCCCCACTCGAGGAGATGAAATAATTACTTAAATTTATATTTCCATTTCTTCGCTCTGGTGTCGAGGTTAAGCGCGGCGTTGAGTTCTGCCACTCAACACGCAATGCCTCCAGAATTCGGCAGAAAGTGGGGAACGGAGTGTCTTAACACTAGGTTCTCTCTGCCTACCCTGCAGTGTGCGGGATACAGCGTGAAGCTGATTATATCATTTATATTGTTTAACTTATGGCAAATGCAGAATAATAAAAGAATTATAAGTGCTACGCGGGCTAAGCCACGAGTGGACCAGCTAGTAAAATAATAAATTTGAAATTGAATATGATAAAAAATATACTCCAAATAACTTAAGCCGTTCCCAAAAAAATACAAAAAATAAATTGGAGCCGTATAAATAAAAACTTAACTATAGGTATAATAAAAGTAGTCCAGTTCAAAGGAAACCTAAGACCGTGTTGACTAATGGCGCCCATTCCTTTGATAGCTAAGAAAATATCTTACAATTGTAACAATTCCACTCGAAGTGGAGCAATTTTCTTTCCACTAACCATAAGTTTTTTTACAATGGATGTCCTTTATCCTCATTGTCTATATGTTCTATGGTTTTCAGCGGTCTGTAATGATTTTTTTCAAAGGCTTTACGGAACAAAAACATTGAATTTGGAACGAGGCAGGACAATGGTTGAATAAAATATAGGACAAACTAAACTAAAATNATATATATATATATATATATATATATATATATATATTTTAAAATAAACAAATAGAGAAAACACTACGAAAGTAAGATATAACGTTTTTGCGTTTTTAGAAAGATTTTTGGTATAAAAAATAGGTCATGTTATACAAGCAAATAAAAAAAAACTACAGATAAAAAATAAAAACAGAAAAAAATATATGAATAACTCATCGTATTTAATCCGTCTATTGAAAGGAACCTCTTTACCGCTTTTGAATGAATGATACAAAGAATGAATACAGATAAATTATTATGAATGTGAAGTTTATAAATGTACCTACAGATAATAATATGAAACGTACGTATGTAGGTAGGTACTATAGAGGTTACATTGTAAATAGTTGTAACTTCAATTTTTATTTGTACAAACTTTTTGAATCTGTATTATAGATTATTCATAAAGTTACTTTGTCAGTTACAGCAGAATACAACACAATATTGTTTATTACCCGTTGAAAAAAGTCAAAAACAATTCTTAAATTAACCATTTATCTGGTTGAAAACACACCAAACAGATACACTATACATTGCCTTGTTATCCGAGCGAGCAAATAAAAATACTAAAATTCATTTCCCCGAGTGGAATCGACACTACAACCGTCGCGTTTATAGTCACACGTCCCCGAACCACGATGGCCTCTATCATTTACATGTATATCTTAAAATAAATCATAGGTACATCTCTCTCTTATAGAATATGAGGCACATAAATATATTCCACAATACAAAAAAATATAATCCAATATCTCTCAGAGAGCCCGGACGGAGTTCTTGACACCGTTATACCTACACAGCACAAGTACTTGTCAGAGCACTCCACTTCTAGAAAAGCAGTATTATTCGCATTAATTGGCATTGATACGGAAGCTACGTATTAATTAACGATCGGAAATTAATTAAAGATCACATGTGTACATTTTTACATGTTGACTTTTATTTGTATTGTTAGATAGGTATAATGATTAAGGCCCTCATTACATCGCTCTCGCGTAAGAAGAGAAAGCGCGGCGTTAAGTTTCGCCAATCAATATGCAATGTCTCGAAAATTGCGCAAAAATTGAGACCATCAGACCCGAGAACGAGTTCTTGACATTGTTATACCCAAACAAGTAAGTAAGTACTCATCAGAGCACTCAACACGCAAAAAGCAATCTCGTATTTCATATTAATTGGCATTGATACGGACGCTAAGTATTAATTAGCGCTTGGAAATAACTTAAAAAAAAAGAAGTATACATTTCATGTGCTTTTTAAATGGGAAAATGTGGAACAAAAGGTTTTTATTGATTTTTATTACTTTATTGTTAGATACGAGTATAATTATGAAATCATATTCAATTTTAGTTTCATATTTGTTTTTTTTATAATTTATTTGTACTATTTTTTTATAAGAGGCCATCTCCTGACTTCTCCTGACAGAGGGAAAAGAATAAGTTTCTTGCTTTGATAACAAAACAAAGAGAGGCATTGAGTTCCGTCACTCAACACGCAATGTATCTAATCTTAGGGCATAGTGTCTTAACACTAGGTTTCCTGGCTTACCTTGCTTTATGCGGAAGCTAAAAATCTTAATGATATAGATATATGGTTATAGACATTGTCGCAATGTTAATAGTTGATTCAGATTGTAGAAGACGTTTAAAAGTTCCAATCCTGCTTTTGATATATTAACATTGTTATTTATATTAAATTAGTAAATTATCAACCGCCTTTTTAATGAGGTTTTATTATGCCACTTGATACATCTACAAAGTAATGAATGAAATATAACAATTATCTATTTGTCTCGAAAAACACTAGAATAACCTAAAAGTAATAAAAAACATATATAATATAAAAGCAAACTACACCTCGCCTATTCTTCACCAATTGAACAGATGTGCCTCACAATAATATATCTGGAGAACAATTTGTACGCCGGCTCGAGGGACCAACTAGGTGGGATAGCTAGTAATCATCTAGAATCGCGTCTGCTTTATTTCTTACTCGTCTATTATACGTGAGTATATTTTAACACTTGCAGTTTTGCACTGGCTATAAAATATATATATGTATATAAAATGTTAAAAACGTTTGATTATAAACGCGATGGTCATTGGTTCGATTACCACTTGGACGATGGATTGTATTTATTCTAATGTTCTCGCTGTGGTAGATTAAGTGCGACATTGAACTCAACACAGAAAGTCTCAATAGTTGCGTGAATGGAGTGTCTTAAGTGTAAAAATAATATGTAGTAGAGGTCATCATAGAACAAAAGGTCTACATTGGACAGTTCTCCTCATGGTGGTGAGATCGATCACCGCCAGGTGAATAATTATATTTCAATTATTCTCATCCTTTGCAATGGTAAGAGAAAAAGCAGCGTTAGGTTCCGTTATTTCCGTTCCGTTTTTTCACGAATTGAACAGATGTGCCTCACAATAATATATCTGCAGAACAATTTGGGCGTCGGCTCGAGGGACCAACTAGGTGGGATAGCTAGTAATTATCTAGAATCGCCTTGTTTCTTATTTGTCTGTTATATATAATTGAACACTTGCTGTTCTATCTATAAAATATAAAACGTATATTGATGTATATAAAATGTGGTGATATGTATTATTAATATATAAGTATAGTAGGCATCACAGAAAAGTAGGTCTGTATTTGTTTGTTTACTTAATAGACCACAGACCACATTTTACATAAATTTTATCACTTTCACTTTAACTTTTTCTCTTTTTGTCACTCAAAATGCAATATCTCAAAAAAATATATTTGTAAAAACAAAAACCCCGACTGTATAAAACTAAAAAGAAAATAAACAAGCCCAATAGTTTATTAGGATTAGCAGTCGGGACCTCTTTAAATTATGCGGGGTTTCTGGTAAAGATTTTATTGATTGAAGAATTACTTATAGACCCCGACTGTTAATCGTAATAAATTATTGGGCTTGTTTATTTTCTTTTGAGTTTTATGCAGTCGGGGTTCTTGTTTTTACAAATATTTTTTTATTTTTCACTTTTTCGTAAGGATTTATTATGGTAATGATAATCATGATATACCTTTTACAAATCCTCTTGAGCTCTTTGATACCCATATTGTGGTATTCGAAATGAAATTTTTTTACTAAGTCCAATGGCGTCCCACAACCGCCATGATTATTTTTTTTTAACGTCACCTATCTAAGAACACTTGGGTTGCTAATACAAATCTAACGATACCTCAAATATGTAAATCCGTTCAGCGGTTCTAGAGATATGAGGTNTATTGTAAAAGCTGGATTTTGTGTCTGACTTGTTGGTTCGCCTAACAATATATAAGTATAGTAGGCATCACAGAAAAGTAGGTCTGTATTTGTTTGTTTACTTAATAGGCCACAGACCACATCTTACATAAATTTTATCACTTTCACTTTAACTTTTTCTCTTTTTGTCACTCAAAATGCAATATCAAAATATGAGCGGGAAATGGCAAAAAATATCTTAACACTAGGTTCCCTCAGTTAAAAAACACTTGCACATAAATCTCTTACAATTGTAACAATTCCACTCCAATTCCAATTCAAATTCCAATGTACATATAGTCCATAAAAATATCTAAGATGCAAAAGCATATATACACAGCATCTTTGGACTGAAGATTGATGAATCACTTGAAGCCAATAATAAATTCCCTAGAAGAACCGTTAGACTGATAGCTCTAGGGATCGTTCAAAGTCGTTTCTATTGATACTGTCAATTTTGTATTTTATATTAAAATGTTTCATATTTCAAGATGTTATGGCACTTTATAAGATTTTATCTTCTTTTTAGTAAAAGTCGATTTTCTCATCTACTTTACTGTCAGCTTCACGTTATATCCTGCGCATAGCAGGGTAGGCAGAGGGGATCTGGGAACCTAGTATGTGCCTTAATGAAAACGAAGTGTACTTACGTTTTCATTAAGGCACTTCCGTTTCTCACTTTTCGCCGAATTCTGGAGACATTGCGTGTTGAGCGGCAGTAATGGCAATGACAGCTATCTGGTCTTTCCAGAAGTGTAACTATTTTTTGAAAAGTTAACTTATCAGAGACATTTATATTACTTTTAAATTATCAGTTACAGGCTTTATGCAACACACATATTTATAATATGCAAGCTACTCAATAAGCATTCCTTTTTGTCCAGCTTAAACTTGTAGCTTTAAGCCACGATAGCCTCTTCAATTTTAATCTTTGCAATTTACCTTTAAAACTTCCAAACTGGCATTACAGGTGGATTACGAGAAAGCCAGTAATGAAATGATATTTCACAACTGGCGACGCTCCGGGGCAAACCTTGTGATTTATGTCACTTAACAACTGTTTAGCTCCCTGGGAAATGAATTACAAATGCGGTCAAACTAAGCTAACGCAATTTGGGTTAGTTTCGAAGCTTACCGAAATGTTATGTACTATTATATAATAATTATTCCATTAATTATAAGCGATTGGCGTAGTGGCAATGTTTATATATAAAAAATACTTTGTCGTTTCATTCGATCATATATTAAAGTTTTAAATCCTTGTGTATGTAAATGTATTATAAACAAACAAGCAAGACTTATGTATACTCGTATAAATCGTTCATAATCTTAGTGTATATATAGTAAAATCTAAGATAATCTGTAATATACTCAAAAAAATCTTGTAAAATATTAAGTTTTCACTGATAGGGATATTTTAAAATCGCTTCTTATATTAAAATCTAGAATAGTAGTTAGATCTAGAATATTATTTGCATATGAAGCAAATAATTGCCAACATAATATTACTTAATCTTTCATCACTAGAAATAAAACATAAACAAATGACAATGAAAATTAATAAAATTTTAAACAAACACCTATTTAATATGAACCTACTGTCATTTAATGTTGCAGACGTATAAAGGTGTTCCTATAACGATTTTACAACCCAATATTTTGCTCAGTCAAACTTTCCACCCCTGGACACACCCTTAAAAACGCTACTCCCTAATAAATAAAGGCAAAAAGGGCTGATTCGCCGGAACCTAAATACTCCATAGGAAGGTACCGGAGGCAATGGAAAATATTATTTTGAGGGATTTCATTTGGCGCTCGAATAAACGTCACCAATGAATTATTGGATCCAATCACGATTCACGATTTGTACGTTGGAAAAAATGTAGAGAAATGAAAGCCATTTGTGCCTCCATTTTGCCGACTCTAAACGACGGTAAAGCTTATCGTATGGCGTGAAAGTGAAAAGGTGTGGACATTATATGGAAATTGCCGCATTTTTCTTGGCTTATATCTTACTATGGAATAATTAGTTAAGACTTATGTTAGTGATGTTAGTGCATATACAGATATATACGTATGTATGCATTGTATAAATCGGTTGAAGAGTAGACAGGGGTGGGTAAAATGGATAATATTATTTTTACTAGTTTACTTCTATTCGTTACTTAAAATAATTTTAATTTTCACGTTTTTTGCCGCATAGCAGGGTAGGCAAGGAACCTAGGATTTCTGTTATCCACTTTTCGTTCAGTTTATAAGACATTGTTTGTGTGTTGTATGGCGGAACAAAGCCGCGCTTTATCTACTAAACCAGGGAATTAAAAAAAATTAAACATAATCGTAGTAAAGAGCAAGTTTTGGGCGGCGTCAAAATAATTCATATACAAATATTTCCCCGGTTGGGGAATCAAACTCACAACCATCGATTATACATTTAGAATGTTACCTCTATTAAAGCATTAAAACTAAAACTGCGTCCAAAGCATACATAGTAGCAGTCGCCAAAGTCAGGACATTTTCAGTATAATTTTCAAAGTTCATACGACATTATTAATAAATAATTCACTTCACTAACAATATTATTTTATTATATTCACAATTTTTATTGATTTACTTATTTATCACATCACTGTACGTCCTCCAGCCATATAATGTCGTCGATCATACAAAAACTCACTGCGCGGCGGTCTACATTCAAAAATATGTTTCTAAAAGAGAAAAGAACCAGTCACAGGTGGCCAGTTCTTTGTATATTAAAAGCAGGCAGTATATAATATATCATATAATAGTATGCAATATTGTATACATATAAAGGCTAGTCGTAGAGCAGAGGCACAAACGTGCGACTGTAATCACGACAGTTGTGAATTCGATGCCTACTCGAGGAAAAGAATTTCTATTTACTAGCTTTGGTAAGAAGGCAAGACCGCGGCTTTGAGTTCCACCACTTAACAAGAGAACCTCAAACTCCAGAATTCGGCAGAAAGAAAGTGTGGAACGAAAATGTCTTAACGGGAACATAGTGTCTTAACATTAGGTTCCCAGGTTCTTTCGCCTACCCTGCTACGTGAGGGATACAGCGTGACACTAAAAATAAGAATTGATAAAACTTTTAAAGTTCTCGTACAAAGCTACCTCTTATAACTTGTATTATAAGGATGAATAGGCAAAAATGTCAAATGTTCTAGACTTGGAAAAGAACTTTAAATTGAACGACTAACTTTTAAACGCTAGGGACTTTGAAAGCTAATAATAAAATAAATATAAAAGTAGCCGTTTACTAAATTGCACCTGGCGACGGGAAATGAAAGGGAGATTATTTGTTAACTTTTTTAATTTATGACTGTATAGATACTTTTTATTTTAAAACATTTTTTAAATGTAATTAAATGCCTAAATGTACGACTATGTATGTAAGTCGTGTCTATTCAGATTTTAGGGTAGATATTTCTTTTTTTATTTATTTATAATATAAAAAAAAGTGTTACTTAACATTAAGGACAAAACAATACTTATAGAAAAAATATATACTTTAAAAAAAACGAAAAGTCGCTTTTCTACATTGAGTGACATAAGTGCTATAGAATGTGCTCGGAGTTATATACGTATTGTATGAGCCTTAAGAAGTCAGAGAGTTCCAATATTCAGGTCCATCAGCTCGTTGATATCATAATATTGTATTGTCACCTAAGCTACGTATAACTGCCAAGTTTCAAGAGAATTTTTTGAACCACTTGTAATAACTCTTTATTATAAGTGGTTCAAATTCAGATTCATAGATATTATTAAATAGTTTGTTACATCTCTACCAAATAAAAGCGTGTTAAAAAACTGGATTTGAATGGTTTCCAACACGCACGAATTCGTATCGAGCAGAGAGCAGACAAAAGTTTTTGTTTAACATTCTTCAGTAACAAAGGATTACCTCAATTTTTTACATATGCCGCACAAATTAAGAACATTACTAAAGATTAGTATTAGTCACGACAACAAATAAAAGATAAGACTTAAACAAAATTCGGCGGAAACTTGGGGACGGAGTGCCTTAACACTAGGTTTCCTCTGCCTACCCTGCTGTATGCGGGTTACAGCGTGAAGTTGATTTTATAAAGCATAAGGCTGTCGTGGCGCAACAGCACAGCATCTGAAGCATCATCTGGAAGTTAGATATTTTCATTTCACCGCTCTAGTAACAAGAGAAAGCAAGCAAAGCAAGCAGCAAGAAAATGCTAAAAACTTTCCTCCCAATTTTAGGGGGAAAGTAACGAACGGAGTGTCTTACCATTAGAATCCCTCCGCCTACTCTGTTATATGCGAGATTCATCAAGATAGACTACAGATAGACTAAAAAAACGGACAAGCGCGAGTCGGGTTCGCTCACCAAGTGTTCTATTAAAAGTTGGAGCTCTTGAGCTTTTTCTGAAATTCAGACTTAGCCTGAGTCCTTTCATCTGTTATCTTATTTGAACTAGCGGCTTTAATATCATTTTTTTTAATTAAACGGCCATATCTTTTTTTAAGTAAATGTAGAAATATTTTTTTTAGGAAATCATGGGGCCGTAGATATGAGTATATGTTTAGAATTTCAACCCTATATCTCCAAGCGTTCCTTAGATAAAGGCTTTTGATAGACAGATGGACGGACAACAAAGTGATCTTATTAGGATTCCTTTTATCCTTAAAGGGTACGGAACCCTTAAAACAAATTAAACATGATGTCAGGTGAGAAAATTCATATCTATTAAATGAAATGTTACAACTTTTGACTCCCTATCTGTATTTGAAGCAACCATTTTAAGAAATTTAAAGAATTTAATAAAACTCTTACAAAGTCTTGTAGTTTTAAGTCTGAGAGTTAGTCGAATAGAATCTAAAGTCCAGATAGACTATACCCACCATCTGTACGGGTGGACTGTACATGTATCAAACAGGGAGGCAAAGGGGGGACGATGGGGTAAAACGTATACAGTGTTAACCTTTGTTAGTTAAAACGTTGATTGTTGGTTTGAACTCTGTATTGCACACAGGTGCATTGTATGCTCTTGCTCTAGACCTTTATTTACTTTCCAGTTACGTATAGGAAATTGTAGAGACTGAAAAATTTTCTACTTGTTTTATTAATATGTTCGTGGTCAAAGAAAATGTTATAATAATATTGTGTTATAATAGTTACTTCTATTATTATAAAAACAGGTCGAATGGATTTTTTATAAAGTAATTATAGAATATGTTATTTTAGTTTGTGAACGTGTTAAGAATAGCTGAGTGTATTTATATACAAATTTTCTTTTTCATTCATTTATTATGTGACCTTTTTGAATAGAAAGGATGATAAAGAGATAATATTTCTTGTAAAATAAAAGAAAATAATCCTTCTCTTCTCATTAAGACACTTCTATTCCCCACTTATCGCCGCATTCTGAAGGTAATACCCACAACCGTCGCGTTTCTAAGTAAAATAACTAATATATGATAAAAGCGTATAGATTTTTATCTAAAATTCAATAAATTTTTATTATAATTCTAAAAAAAGATAACTTTTCAACGTACAACAGTGACGTATACATATCTTCTCTGTTTACCGGATTCAGAGCGAACCCACAACCACTGCCTTAACAGCCAAACAGCCCCAATCCCAATCGCATTGGTATTTACCAACATGGCAAAGTAAAACGTGGGCGTGATATGAATCAATTACCGGGGTACGGCCGACAGGGTGCTATCATCGCGTTAGCCGCGATCGCTGCGTGAATGCTAATTTGTGAATCGATACTTTTGCGTTCTAACATACTCGTACGTTTCTCGTTTCTTTGGTTTATGCATTATAATGTACATGTGTATCATATTTTTTTAACTACACGCTGTATCCACGCACATAGCAGGGTCAGCACAAGATATCTAGGAAACCTAGAGTTAAGACACTCCGTTTACCTCAGGCCAAAGTCGACTCTTCTAGCTAGGGAGGCCAACCTCCCAAAGTCCAGTGACGCTGTAGAGGCCATTAGGGGCTTTTGCCTCTAATGGCTTCTACAGCGTTTTTTTACCTTCATATTATTATTAAACTTTTGTTTAAGTTTTTTGAACTTTAAGTTTTTTTACCTTCATATTATTATTAAACATTTAATTTATGCATTAATATGTCGATACGAAACTGATTAAATTTTAATAAGCGAGGCTTCTGGTGTGTCCGTTGTTAGCTGGTAAGCCGCAAAACAGATTATTGCATTAAATATTTTAATTACACACAAATTGTAATAATTGAATATACGTAGAAATCTTTTAGGCCGTCGTGGTACTTGAGCACGCGTGTGCGACAGTTGTGGATTCCATTCCAACTCGGGGGAGTGTAATTTTGAATATTTTCCTATCCGCAGTTAACATGCCATGTTTCAAGATTCCGGCGGAAAGTGGGGAACGGAAGTGCCACTAGTTCCCAGGTTCCCTGTGTTACGTGCGGGACACAGCGTGAAGGTGAAATGTAATGTATATATCTGTATTTATTCTAAAACTGGTTTTACCGGCGTAATTAAATGCGAATAATTAAGAGTTATTTCCAATACATTATATATTATAAATAAACGAAGTAACTCTGGTTGTAGGTAATGTGGGTAATATAGGTTAGAGACTTCCGGAGATTGGCGCATTCAACCAAACAAAACTGTTCATCTTTACATTTATATTATTAGTGTAAGCAAAGCTTATATATTTAGTCAACAATATTAATAATATTGAAGTATGTTTCTTCATTAGACCAGCTCCTTGTCCTAAATATTTTAGACCTAGGATGAACCGCTTTTGACAAAACTTTCACGATCCGATACCGAATTGTTTAATGTTATTATTACATGTTATTAATATTTTTGTAATACTTACATAACGTTATGAATAGAATATACCTTTTTTATCCTTATAATTTGAGCAACAAACTATATATTGCAGAAACTAGTTGTAGCCCGCAATTTCTCTTGCATAGACAGCAAAACGTAATATCCCGTTTTTCTTTTTCGCATAGGAATTTCGGGAAATTTCAAAATCCTCTTTTAATGTTCCCCTGCACTCTCCAAGGAACTTTCGAGCCAATCTCGTCACAGATTCAAAATTTCAAATACCTTCCTTGGAATACATGCAACTTTCAGAAAATCGATATTCGCATAAAGATTTGCACGTTACATTCTCAAGTTATACGCACTAAACATGTTTTGTTTCACTCACTCTTATGTAATTTACAGTGACTTAGACAGAGAGGGGACGACTAATAAATGACCTGAAAGCAATACGCTTGCCTTAGTACTACTATTAGTTAAATCTTCTTTAAAAGCTTTAGATATACAAATATTTTTGTTTACTGTAAACGTTAAACATTTTCTTGATGACATAAATATAAAATATATAAAATATGACATAAATATAAATATTTTCATTTCCATTTTCCTGGTACGTCGACAAAGAGCGGCATTGAGCTCCGCCACTGAACACGCATTGTCAAAATTGTGCAGTGGGTGGAGAAAACGGAATGTCTTAATATTAGGTTCACTAGGTGCTGTGTTCAGGTACGGTACAACCTGAAATAAAAAAAAAGTCTAAAAAAATAAATAAAAAAAACGTTGAAATAAAAAATTCAATAAATACCAAAATCATCAACAGTTTCGGGCGTGAATTTAACAAATCAATTACGTCACATGCACGAGCAACGTCAAGCAAATAGAAAAGGATATAGTGCCTACTCTAGCAGTGTAGTTAATAAAATAAGATTACTATATAATATTAATTAGTAACACTGTCATATTCTAAGTTCTTTGATTTTCACGATTATTATTATTATTACACATTTTAAATGAAACTATTTTAACCGGATTAAAATAGTTTCATTTAAAATGTGTTAACAGGTCATAAATAACTTTAAAATGTGTAACCGGTAGACAGTCTACCCGTGACCACGGACTACTGCAAAGTGTTCAAAACTTCGGGTTTCCAAAAATGTATAAAAATACAAAATATACGCGATTAATCCGGTTAAAATAGTTTCATTTAAACTGTCATATTCATATATGTATTTGCTAAATATAAACAAATCTCATCCAAAAGGGTTGTCGTAATTCAGTGGCATATGACTGTAATTGCGACGGTTATTGGTTTGATTTCCATTCAGGGAAATGAGTTATTTTGATTTTCTCGCTCTGGTAACAAGACAAAGTTGAACACCGAACCTACGAGAGGTTCGGTGTTAAACTTTTAAACCATGCTGTATGCGGTAAACAGCATGACACGCGAAGCTAAAACTAAAATATATCTTAAAACATATAGCCTAAAGAAAAGTTGCTTGTCAATTGATTTCGCCAATAAAATACAAAAATATATGAAAACTCTGTCTACACATCAAAATGCAAAAAACAAATTTAAAAAAAAAGACAAAAACACCAATAATCTATGACATTACAAAACTCATACACACACATACATTACTATACAAAATTTGTAAGCCGCCATGGGGTAACACAAGTTGAGCTAAGTCCGGGGCAAAGCCGCGAGCAAACAATGGGGCTCCCAATCGTTTAGGGTGCGGTCGCCGATATCCTTATAAAGCAAAAAGTACCCTACAGAGAACCAAGTTTGAAGTTTCTTGATTAGTTTTTTCGTAAAAGTTAGTATTCTTTTTAGTAACTAAAGTTAGTATAAGTTTTTGTAGAAGTTAGTATACTATAGATAATAGAATAGTCGAATTCTTACCTTAAATACAAGAAAGTTCCTTTGACGTTGAACAATTAACAAAATATCAATTTTCACTAATATTGTAAAGATAATGAGTTTGTTTGGTTCGGATTATATAATTATATTAGTGTTCATTAGGCCATATTTTGTGGTAGGACATATTACATCACGATAGTACTCAATTCCGATGTAGCCTACTGTATTTTCGGCCACTTAGAATGTCTCACGTCATAAATAACTTTTAGTTATTTCCATATAACGAAGCCTCAGGTATAAATATTTTTTTACTTCTACGCGGACACGGTTGGCAGAGGGAACCATGTGTTACGACACTTCCATTAAGACACTTTCGTTTCACACTTCCCGTCGAATTCTCGAGGCATTGCGTTTTGAATGGTGGAACTCAACGCCACGTTTTGCCAGTCAGCCGAGTGGGAATGAAACCCACTGTCGTTTATACAGTCACAAGCTTGTGCCTCTGCGCCACGACGGCCTCCTTTTTTTGTATCAACATGTAAGCATTCTAACCAATTAACAAAAAAAACTTAATATTTCAACCTAAATATGCAGATAAAGTCATGACAAATCAAACTCACCACTGCACCAATATGGAGAAGGAAACAGAGCAGCCCAATAAAGTGGTATTCCAACAAGATAACAGCTATAAAGCACAGTTGAGCCTCGGGGCTTGAGAGCTGATAAATCGGTAGTGACCAACACTCGGCTTATCTTAATGGAGGTACATCACTTTAAGAATCGTGAAGCTCTGTATTTAGAAATACAGTAAAAATATTTTTTTTAGCATCAGACTATATTCCGCATATAGTAGGATAGACAAAAGGAACCCAGCGTTTAAATATACCGTTTCGTACTTTCCGCACAATTTTCTAGACATTGCGTTTTGAATGGCGAAACCCAACGACGCTTTTTGTCTTGTTATTAAGGCAAGTTGATGAAATTAATTCATTTTCCGGGGTGATAATCGAATCCAGACCGTAGCACTTACTGTCACACGCTGTGTCGCTACGACGCCCACTTTTGTAAAAATTACTAAAAACAGGTTTTCTAGAAGACGACTTTGACGACAATGATGTTGGATTATTATAGAAGTGACGTGCCCCCAATCATTTAGATAATCCGCGTATTGATATTACACACTAACTTTCACGCACTGGGGCTATACCAATAGATATAAGAAAAATGTAACTGGTCGCTGTCTGTACATAGAAGATATATGATAAAACTATTATAGGAGGGACTTATCAAATGTCTGTTTGTTTGTGCATTTTTTGCACGATAACTTCGGAAGCTTTATTTATTTACACCAACTTTGATAAATTTCCTTTAACATTTATTATTATAATATGTTTAATAGAACACTATTTCAATCGATTCTGAAATAAAGAACGAGCGAAGCCGCGATCGCTAGTATGTAATAAGTACATGTTACAAATTTATACAAGTTTATTTATTTAATCAACGTTTGTATCAAGATTTATTAGAGGCTCATTGGTTTATTGTAATGCAAACTTGTACAATAGTTCGTAGAGAGAATTGGCTACGAAGTGCTACGCGGTTAAATACCGTAGCCGCACCAATCAGAGTGAGACAACCAGCAGGCCAAGAATATATATGCTGTTAACTCCATATTAATTTAATACTAACTTGTTTAGTAACACATGACAGCATGTATGACATTTAATATCATAGAAAAATATATAATAATTTTCTAAGGATAAGAGATTGAGAAAAGAATATTATTATATGGAATTTATTTACATGAATATACTTATGTTTGGTATATTCCTCGCTTTGGTAAAAGTTCGGCGTTTAAGTCCGCAGTCTATAGGTACGCAACATCTGGAATTCGAACAGAAAGCGTGGGACAAAGCTAACAAAAAGATAAGTCTAACAAATTTCTGTAATCACAAAATATTTATAAAAATATTAATAATACTTACAAAGGACAAGATAAATATATGGGGGTTATCATTTATCCCTTGCCCCGGGAAATTTATCCTTTTATGAATTACATAATTTCTGGTCGTCCGCTCCCGAGGTATTGAATACATTATAAATAGTAGATTTTCTTTTATAAAGGTTTGCATGTATACTAAAGAAATAGGAGTTGTTTTTTATTTTCATAAAGCAAGGTACGCAGAGTGACTGTCGTATCAAGACATTCCGTTGCCCACGCATCGCTCAATTTTCGATACATTGTGTTGTTTAATGGCGGTACATCCAGTGCGACGTACCCATAAGCGTTGTGTTAAATATTTTTTCTTCTTCAGTTTCACACTGTATTCCGCATATAGCCGGACATACATAGGTAATCTAGTATTTAGATACTGCGTTCCCTTACCACTTACCATTGAATTTTCGTGGCATTGTGTGTTGAGTGGTGAAACTCAACGCCGCGCTTTGCCTTGTTACCGGAAAGCGAAGAAATTAAAACATAAATCAATAATAATTCATTCCTCCGAGTGGGAATCGAACCCATAACCGTCGCATTTACTGTCACGATGTCCCGGCCCGGCTAGTTAAATAAATCGCTACCTAAAACGCATAAGCACTCACTTATAAAAATAATTTTTAGCCTCTTGACGGCAATAACAATATTTCTTGCCTGAGAGCTTTTTATCCTGAAGGAGTGCAACTTCATTTAGAACTTAGCTTTATAAGCTTAAAGAACGGAAGGAACTTTGGCGGTACCTACGTCGACGTAAATACAAGCACTAAACTAAACTTGGGTAATGAGGATTGGTGTATACGAAATTATTCGTGTTTATTGTTCTTAAGTTAGCTTTGGTTATTTTATATTATATATTCAAAAATGTTATTATGTTCATGAAAAATATTATGAATATTTCCCTGTTCTTTTTGAATATTGTGATATCTATATATTAAAATAAAATTAAATGTCTTGTACCTCTAAGTTGTATTATTTTAATTATTACTAACATTTATTTAATGTTTATTAAGAAAAAATGCACGGTAAGTACAACCACAAGAGAAAATAAAATATAGGATCGAACCCACGACTATCGCGGTCATTCAGATAAATCCTAATTGTGGTGATAATCTTATGCAATCTTAACGCGTTTTCTCATTTAATAAAACAGATAAGGTTGTAAGTTGGAATATTTTAAAAAAAATCTATTCATTATCCTTAATCACTCTTTCAACTTACACAAGTGTATGCCGGTTGAATTAATAATTCTATTACATTTCCGTTTAGCCAAGATTTCATTGTATCATTAAATATTCACAAGCACAACCAAACGAAAACATAAATCAAGATCGTTTCCCAAAAAACCATAAAGAAAACCAACATTTTTTTTAGGCAGGCATTGTGGCAAGCTGATTACCATGGAAAACGCATTAGCGTGCCACATAAATTCAAACCCAGGACCCTGTATAAGAAATCAAATATAATTTACGACATACCATAAGTTACTCGCATCCATTTTGTGACTGAGAGTCCGGGCCGCTGTGAGAATTCAGCATCTGTAACAATAAAACAATATCTTTTTACAAATTCTAAATGGTACTCACTTAGTTGTCTGTAGAATAAATGTTTTTGTCAACGAGAAGATCAATAGAAAGAAACAGAACAGAAGGAGCGTATGTATTGTATACAGATATACAGAATTTTCTGATAAAACAAGGATTTAACTTCTACTTCTCGTAAAATGTAGATAAGTAATTGAAAAAGATACAAAAAAGGCAATATGATTATATTATATTATGTAAATTCGTGTTAAATCAATCGCAACTGAAACAGATATCACAAATAGGAAGTCCTGAGTGCCCGGCGTCGACTCAATACGCAAAGTTAATCCGATGGAAGAATTTCTGGTAAGAGCCCTTTTGGGCTCAATGGATCGAGTGAGATTACAGATGTATGTAATTGAATGAAAAATATAAAGGAAAATCAATTTTAACGGTAATAAAGCAAGAATCTGATTTAATTCGTAGCATTTCTTATATAAAAAGACAGCATCACACGTTTTCCCCGTATCTTTATATGCGGGGAAATGCTTGCGTAGGCAGAGAGAATCTAGTGTTAAGACACTCCCTTCCCCACTTACCGCCCAATTTCAAGAATGAAACCCAGGACGGTCATGTTAATAGTGAGAATCTACCCCACTGCGCGACCACGGCATAATATAATATTAGTAATTTTCCTGAAGATTATATATAGATTTTGTAAAGAGCTCATAAAAATACTACCAAAATTACTTTGCAAATTTCTCTAATAGAAATCAATTTAACATCACATTTACTACAAAGATAACGCAAAAATTTTTCAAGTTACAGAGTAGAACAATTTTATTTTACATCGCTTCGTTTAATTTGTTTATGTAAGTATATATTTAAATAACAAAAAAACATATTTATTCATATCAAATATCAGAGAGTACATGAAGGGTTCATGTACTCTCTGGGAAATGAACCTACAATCTCTCTTATCACTCTCACTTATCAACGATGGAATCCGAATAAAAAAGTAATAAAATACTCTCTTCTCATTTTTATCATATTAAATTCCTTTGCAACAGGAAAATCCACCCATTTTTATGTGCTCGTGAGAATAGTTGCCAAAACGCAGGGTGCTCTGTCATGAGATAATCTCTATGGTCCATTCAAGGTAAGATTGATATCAGAAAAGATATAAGAGAAAAAAGATATAAGATAAATATATAAATAAGTCCATGAAA
This sequence comes from Heliconius hermathena, assembly GCA_013403705.1. Taxonomy (NCBI): domain Eukaryota; kingdom Metazoa; phylum Arthropoda; class Insecta; order Lepidoptera; family Nymphalidae; genus Heliconius; species Heliconius hermathena. The sequence goes on from JAAIXJ010000008.1 coordinate 801,678, forward strand.
TTTTAAGTAACTCTATCTATGATATGTGGTGGTAAGCTGTCGTAAATTACTATTGCTTTAAATCCCTATGGATTTTCTTTTTAGTTTCACGCTACCCACACATAGCGGGGTAGGCAGAGGTCATGTTAGACAAAGCGCGGGGTTGGGTTCCGTTACACAAAGTAAAATAAACGACGATTTTGAATCTCTTAAGTTCTCTCTTCACCAACAACTTTTGAAATATCCACTAACGTTTAACTCACTTTGTAATAGTACAAATTAGTACAACATTTTGATGTAGCAGGTTCACGCTTTTTCCCACATAGGCGGGTAAACAGAGGGAAGATGGGGAATTTTCCCTTCCCACGTCCTCACTTCCCGCCCAATTTTCGAGACAAAGCGTATTGAGAGGTGGAACGAAAAACCACACGTTTACTAGTGAGGGTAAATTAATAAGTTATAATTAAATTTTAATTCAACTTAAATACAAATCATCGACTCTGAGCGCCGCCGTTAATTAGTAGCGAAACAAAATTATATGAAGCATGCGCTATGCATATTCAATGAGCTGAACGATATCTTTGAAGTGAACCCACTTTGAGGGATTACGGCTTTTGTTCCGGATGCGATGCCGCTCGTTACCGGTGCTTTAGACGGGTGCCGAGCGCAATGTTACTGCGAAACGTGAACCTATAAATATTTTAGCAGTAGGCAGTGGGAACCTAGTGTTAAGACACTCCGTTCTCCACTTTCTGTCGAATTTTCGAGGCACTGCAATGTTGAGTGACAGAACTCAAGGCTGCGTTTTGCTTTGTAGCATGGCGAAGAAATTAAAATATTAATAATTAAAAATGATTTTTCTTTAAGTGAGAATCGAACCAAAAACCGTTACGTTTACAGTCCCACGCTTGTGCTCGTGCGCCAAGACGGCCTCCGAATAAGTTACTATGTGTCTGACTGTAAAAGCAACGGTTACGGGTTCGATTCCCACTTGGGAAATTCACCATTCAATAAGCAATATCTCAAAAAATGGACAAAAGTTGCTGAACAGAATAAGAAGAAGCACACTGCATGGAGTAAAAAAAAACCATCAAATATTTTTTTCTTCATATTTCTTGCCAATAAAGTGGGGAACGGTGTGTCACACGAGGTTCCCTACGAGGTTGCCTACCCTGCTGTGTGCGGGATACAGCGTGAAGCTGATTTTATAATTCTTGCTCGAGACAAAATCAATAGACATTACCAATGGAACGATCGATTGGAGAAGCAATTATTCGTGACGACGCCCACCACTCGACTTAATCCGAGTTAGAGCGACAGAACGGCCACTCGTAAAATAGCGTTCATCCCTATTTTCATAATTTATTCTTAGACTGGAAAAATAAATCTCGTTTACGTTTCGTTGATTCTTCTATTTTTTCGGTAAATACGAGAAAAACTCAGGGCGGGAATGTATTTTGAGCTTTAGATATTCATTTGGGATTTGTTTTAGTATCACGCTGTATCCCGCATGTAGCAAGTTAGGTAGAGGGAAACTAGTGTCTACTTTCCCTACTTTCCGCCCAATTTCGAGAATTTTCGCGTTAAGCTCAATCTCGCGCTTAGTCTTGTTACTAAAGCGAGGAAAATGTACAGAACTAATTCTCCTGAGTTGGAACCGAACGCACAATCGTCGCCTTTTTATTATGACACTGTGCCGCTGCGCCAAGATGATCTTTTTATTTTTTGTTGTTTATTACACTTCTAAGCATACGAATACTACTACGCAAATGTTAGGCAAGTCATTATCACATATAAAGCAAAATAGAAGAAAGTGGCGTAAAAGTGAAATTGGTAAATAAATAATTGCAGAGTGGCTTTCGCTAAAGGTCCAACAATCTTACTCGATTTATCCAAGACCAATGTTAGTGTGCTCAGGGGACTGTTTGAAATATTTTTTGCTTAGAGTACACTTATGACTATTTAGTATATTTTTTGTAGCTTCACGCTGTATACATTATATAGAGGGGTAGGCAAACGGAACCTAGTGGTACGACACTATTACCTTTACCTTCACCTCATTTTTTGAGATATTACGTGTTGACTTGAAGAACGCAATGCCGCGTTTCCTTTTTTTTTATCAAAGCGTAGAAATGAAAATAATACATTCTCCCGACTGATAATCGAATCCACAACCATCGCATTTACAGTCAGGTGCTGTATCACTACACTACAACGGCCTCTAACTTTAACAGAGTTATTGCAAATAAAACATTACATACATAACCCTACCAAATACAAAGAAATAAAAACAAACTCGTCAGTCCGTCCTTTCCAACATACCTACACAAGTCCTAGACAAACGTTGGCAAAGCAAATGTTACTGGCGGAACGAGTAAATACACATTTCTAAAGGTGAGCCGATGGCTAGTCGACAAACGGGCATTAGTTAAACGCTTTCAGTGCTCATTTTCAAATAGACTTTTTTGTAACTTAAAAATGTTAGCGGTTTTTTAGAAATAAAGACGGTCAAGTGTGAGCTGGACTCGCCTATCGATGGTTCCGTATCAATTTCACGGTAATATGTCAACTGGAAACAAGTATAATTTATTAAATTGACAAACTTAAATTTGCGTGTGCGCTAATTTTGTAGAGGCATGTGGCAAAAACATAGCCTACGTGGCCGTATCTTTTGATTACGTATACTTTGAAGTTTAGTAAACTTACCATAAAGCCTATATATTTGTTTTAAATTTTAGTTTGATGAACCTCCAAATGTTCTTTTTTGTAGTAGGCAACCCCAAAAATGTATTTTCTATGTACCTACGCTACCAATGATAACTTAATTTATCTGTAGCAAATATAAAGAATAATTTTTTTATTAGTCTCCATGTAGAGGATTTTTTATTCTATTACTAATTTTAATTTTATCGGGACGCAGCTAGCACATGTTCGTGTTATTTTAGTTAGGTACTTACTTATTTAATTTCCATTTATAATATTTTTCTGCTTCTTGTATATATCGAATTAAATGACGTAGACAGAGGAAACCTAGTATGTACTAAGACATTCCGCCCAATTTTTTAGACATTGAGTATTGAGTGCTGTACCTATACCAAAAGAGCGAAAATGAAAATAGTTTCTTTAAACAACGTACTTTAAAATATAAAAATCAGCTCAAATATAGAATTTAATTATAAAGTTACAAATAAACGTAGGCCGGACTTTTATTAAAATTTAGCCAACTACCTAAATAATAAACAATAAAAGATCACCAACAAAGGTATATTTACATCCAAAATATATAAAGTTCGACTCGAATGGTACTTCAATTAATTGAAGTATTATAAAATATTAAATAACAAATACGATAGGCACTAGAGAGCTTTTAGAAACGTTAAATAGAAGCCGACCTTGGGAAAAGATCGATCGGTGTATTTAAATTTAGGTAGAAGTTACTGACACGCCCTGGAGTTACGACAGATATTTCAAATAATTAGCCTTAAAAATAATAAATTATTATCTATCTATATTAGTAGTTAGAGATTGTTTGATTGAACGCGCTAATCTCAGGAACCGGAAGTGTGACATTGGAAGATTATTTTTACAAGCTTTTATTTAACTAGGTATGATTGTATGTAAAGTTAACTTATTTTAAAATCTTGCAAACCATTTTCACTCACTTCCTGATATCCAATTGAGCTGAAATTTTACATAGACATATATATTATAGGTCAGATGACAATGCATTGTTGTGGTGATGATTTTGATCTGATACCTGAGGTAGAACCATAAGACCAGATAAACTATAAAAAATAAAGAAATGGCTCCTTAGCAAAAAAAATTAGGGACGGCATCTAACATTTTATGGTCTAGGAGAGCAAACTCATGTGGTCTAAGAGATGGGCTAACTTACAAGAAACAAAGACATGGCGCATTGGCAAGTAATAGGTTATCTCTTGTTGCTCTCTGTAAGCAAATAAGTATTTTTTTTATATATTTAAATAGTTTTGTTTAATTCAAATAAATAACAATATAGAATAAAAAAAATATTCAATGAAATAATTGAACATAACAACAACATTTTACTTAACAAGAACACTTTTTCCTTGACTATGTTGAAATACCGAATAGAAGACCGGAAGCGAATGCTAAAAATAAACTGCCTCCATTCCGAGAGATAAGAATTCAAATTCGTATATATTATATTAGCTTATAATGTTGTACAAAATTTGCCAGCTTCATTGAAGTAAGTGTCAAGACTCTTATTTTACTCGAATTTAAAACATTACTCAGTCACTCATTTTTCTAAGCTAGGATCGAACTTACAACCATCGCGTTCTCTACATATTTTAACACATAATTTTAATGAAGTCCCAAGAAATCGCTCCACTTACATACACACAAACAATTTTAAAAGATTCTCTATATAGATAGCAAATTGAGTTAGTTATACGAATAGTTCATACATTCTGTTCCAGTCGGGGGATTTTGTTTAATTAATGAAATAGTTCCTAAGCCCGACCCGCCTTTGGTCTTCAGTCCATATAGTTTGTTGTGAACATGTTGGGAATAACTGTCGTTTCTAATGTGAAGTAGGATTGAGCTTTATTATATTAGTTTTAAACGATGAGCTTTTGAGATGTAGATTATTGTTTAATTAAATTTTAATTATAAATATATTTTATACATACAAAATTATAAAAAAAATCCTGTGGATACTAAATAAAAGTTTCCTATGATTTCAAAAGAAGTTGAGGAACTTTTTCCGATTTACAATTTTTCCGCATATTGGTAGGCAGAAGGAACTCAGTGTTTAGATATTACGTTCTCTACGCATCGCCCAATTTCCGAGACTTATTGAATGGCGGAACTCTGGCGTATTCTCTTTTTAACAGAAAATGTAAACGTTTAATTTTCCCGAATGGGAATCGTACCCACAACATCCGCGTATACAGTTAGACAGTAGTTACTTTTATTTAAGATAACAACCTACACACTCTAAAGAGATATATGTATGTACAAACACTATATAGTTATGATCAGAAACGGTCGTAAATCTTTGTGATAAATCATCTTATCTTTGGGATGAAAAAGTGTGATTGAACAATATCTTTTCGATACTCGATTTATGTTTTTGGGCAGATGCCAGTCGTAGCGTAGGGGCACAAGCGTGCGTAAATGCTGATAGGTTGTGGGTTTGAGTACCATCCAAGGAAATGAAGTATCTAATAATTTCTGGAATCTAGTGTTCAACCACTCCGTTGCTTACCACCCAATTATAGAGACGTTGCCCAGTTGAGTGACTCGACCGGCCGTAACTGCACATGACATGCCAAGCTTAAAAAAAAATATATATTTAGCTTACTCAATTTTCTACAACACCGAATTTACCCCTTTACCTCCCCTAAAATAAATTCAACAGTGGCTGTAACGATCCTAGTTTATTTATATACTAAAGGCATTGCCCGAGGTTGGATGGGGGCTCGTGAAGTTCGCCCACGGCAGGGTTTGGATCAAAATAGACATTACGAATACACGAATAAGTTGAGTAATTATGTCCATACTAATGCATGTTCCGCTAAAGATAATTGGGTTCATATGATATTATAATATTTGAATGATCATCGATATTTATGACTCCCTAGTGCTAGAAAGTATTTTTGTAGTAAAGACCCCAGGTAATTCATCGGCACACCATCTGACGGTATAGGCGATGACTATGGGTACTATTACCACTCGGGAAAAGGAAAAAAAGCGCATCTACCTCCACCTTTAAAGACCGGCAACGCAAATGTAGTAATGTACTTAACACGAAATGTCTGAGAGTATCTCAACCCTCCCCCTCTGGTCCTGTCGGTCTACCCTGCTGTTAGCAGAATACAGCATTAACCTAAAGAAAAGTTTTTAATATGTATTAAACCACTAAAATATATAACTTATAAAAAAAAAACAACTAAAGAGCATATTTTCTCGACGTCGCCTACGTCGTATGGCGTGTGTATAGAGCATTAGTCACGGCCGATTGCCATCTAATCGGCGACAGTTAGGCGTTGGACGCTCTCGGCTCGGTCGAATTTATCAACACGACGCTAGCCAAAGGACCGACCAGAGACCCTAATGTTAAACTATAAAATTTCCATTACACTTTCATCTCGATGGTAAAATGATATTGTATTTTTTTAGGGTCACGGTGTATCACGCATAGGCACGCATGGCAGGGTAGGCAGAGGTAACCTAGCGTTTAACACTCCATCGCGTCGTAAGCGTGACTTTGATTCTTTTCCTCCGGTTGATTCCACCGGTTGTAAGTTTGATTCTTATTCAGATTAACAAACTACTTTCATTTTTTTTGTTCTGGTAACAAAGCAAGACAAAATTTTGAAATTTGTAATGCCCGCATATAGCGGTATACAGTATAAATCTACAAAAAAAAGTAAATATTATACACGTGCTTGCAGCTGTGTCACGATGGCCTCATCAAATTTTTTTATACAAGAAAAAAAATATAAAATAATTAAAAGTTTTCTTACAATTAAGGAATAAAACTTGAAAATAATGAGAGGTCGAGGTGGAGGCTTTGGAATTCGGTACTTACGTGAATGACGTGACCTATTTTCGTTGAGTGGTGGTACATTTTTCCACGCTCAACCCGTAGCCAAAAACGGAGTATACCTACCCCATTATAAATCGAAATAGGTATAATACTATTTATTTAATTATTTGTTTATATTTTATTTAGCTTCATTCTGTATCCCGTATAGCAAGATAGTATGAGGGAAGTTAGTGTTAAGACACTCTGCTCTTTATCGTCATAGACGACAATCACACAAACAATTTAAAATCTATCATCTATATTTCATTACTTGTAATACATGGTAACTAGTATATATGTACTTCTATATATTAAATTGATTTGACGATCCCTCAGGGTATAATTGAACGGCTTCACGTATACTTCACGTAGGCAGCCAATTTTACTTTGATTTACATTATTGTATACCTATATGTATGCTTATATCATAAGAAGTTGCCTGGTTCAACGTCGTAATCTTGACAACTACTGGTTTTTTAAAGCTTTACTTTATATATATTTATATGCGGGACATAGCAAGGTAGGCATGGGGAACCTGGGTACCTATTGATAAGAAACTTCTCTTGCCCACTCTCTGCCGAATTCTCGAGCGTGTTGAATGGCGGAATTCGAAGGCGCGCTTAACCTCTTTACCAGTTTGAGGAAAGAGATAACTTGAACGATCCATAATTTATTTTTGGCTTTTACATGCACTTATAGAAGCGTGTTTTTTAAACTATTAATTTATTTATAATTAATGAACCGCTTAAAAATTTACAGTAATCTAATAATCTATATATAAGTGCAAAACTAGATCACGTTTTTTATTCCTTAAGTACAAGATAAACACGAATGAAACACTTTCCTTCTTTTTTTAAAAATAAAGAACAGCTGTACGCTATACATCACACTAAGCAGGACAGGCTGAGGGAACCTACGTTAAGATACACCGTTTCCCACTTTCTGTCTAATATTCGAGACATTGCGTGATGAGTTGTGGAGCTCAAGGCCGCGCTTTGTCAACCAGAGTGGAAAAAATAATGATTTGAATATAATTATTGTGAGTAGCGATCGAACTCACAACCGTTTACAGTGACAGGCTGCGCCACGACGCCATTCAACCCTTTAAACATTAGTTCGTTAAAAAATAAACATTCTACTCAAAATGAATTATTCAACGGCTTCTAACAACAGCGCATAAAAAATTGAAAAGGATAAGTCGGTAGCGATAAATTTGCCACCGAGCCGAACCGGACTGGGGGTTGATGGGGGCATTTTTTGAACACGAGACGGATACGACGCGATTTATTAATAATCTTACTATGAAAACCATTGTAAACATATAAATTACTTGAACTATGTGTAAAACCATAAGCAAGATTTATATTCTTAATGTAAATTATTTTTTAAAGGAAAAATCATCTTTACAATTGGTTCAAATTTTAAAAACAATATTAAGTAAATAAAAATCTAGAAAAGAATTAACAAAAAAATGTTCAAAATTAAATCTAAAGTAAAACCATAGCGGTCGTGTCGCAACGGTGGAGTATAAAAAGTAAAGCTCTCGAAGCCCGCAAAGTACGCGAGGGCGGAATGCGTAATTGGACACGTGACAGCGCTGCCAGATTTCTTCCGCATTGAAAATAACTAAGATATTTACTAGTATTTTTTTTATTTTCTTTTATTCATCTTTGCATATATTTAGAGCCGAAAAAGGAAATGATGTGTTTATAGTGAGGTAACGTAAAAATAAATGGTTTTGACAGACGGACAGACGGACAACAAAGTGATCCCTGTGAGGGTTTCGTTTTTTCCTTTTCAGGTACTAAACTATGAAAAGAAGGTAATATGTATATGTATTTTTGTTACTATATGGCTTTGTCGAGATAAAACAGGTTGACCAATTTTAATGATATTTACTGTGTGATAAAATATGAGAATAATCATTCTAAAATAATTTACTTATATGTCGGTAAATAGCATATGATTAAATAAATTAACAAAAAAGATGGTAGATTATATAAGATGGAAGATTATGGTACCGATTCACAGTCGAGGAAATGGGTTCGATTTTCACTCGAGTCACAAGCGAGGCGTAGTTGTAGCGGTGTACCGCTCAATACGATATGCCTCCAGAATTTAGTAGAAAGTGGGGATTGGAGTGTTTTAATCCTAGGCTCTATCTGCCTTCCCTGGTACAAGCGAAATACGGCGTGAAGCTAGAAAAAACCGGACAAACGCGAGTCGAGCTTGCCCACCGAGGGTTTCGTACAAAAATTAGAGGCTTTTTCTAGAATATTAATTCTAGCTTAGCTTAGGTCAAGCACTTTCATCTAATACCTCACATGAACTAGCGACTTTAATATCGAATTTTGCCCCACTTTTAAGGCTTTTATTTTTTAGGATTTAAACACAAATCTATAGTTGTCAGATTTTTCCCTAAACTAGTACAATATCTACTAGTAATTTAGTGAGGCCAGTCGTTGCGCAGCGGCACGAGGTGTGACTATAAAACCGACTGGTTGGGGGTTCGATCCCCATTCGAGGAGATGAAATATTTACTTAAATTTATATTTCCATTTCTTCGCTCTGGTGTCGAGGTTAAGCGCGGCGTTGAGTTCTGCCACTCAACACGCAATGCCTCCAGAATTCGGCAGAAAGTGGGGAACGGAGTGTCTTAACACTAGGTTCCCTCTGCCTACCCTGCTGTGTGCGGGATACAGCGTGAAACTGATTTTTTTTTTAGTACAATATCTTGTAGATGCTAGCTGTCAAATTTCATAATTCTAGGTCAATCGGAAGTTCCTTATTAATTTTAATTCCCTTTGTAGTGCCGAAATACGCGTTTTTTGCGATATGCATATATTTTTTTAAGTAAATGTAGAAATACCATTTTTCCAGGAAAACATTGGGCCGTAGATCTGAGAATGTGGTTTGAATTTCAACTCGATATAATACTTCAAGCGTTCCTGACAGACAGACTGACAGATAGACTGACCACAAAGTGATCTTATAAGGGTTCATTGTTTATTTAAAAAGAACGGAACCCTAAAATAATAAAAAAATATATCGCACTATTTTTTGATTACGATCGTAGAACTTATTTTCTAAAAAGCTATCATCCAAATAAAAAAAAATACTATATAAATCCTAACATTACTGGCACTCGACACAAAGTTATATTTGCATCAAATATCAAAAATACCAATCCATCCGAGCTCGCGTTGTTGAAATATAAAATTCTTAGTGAAAATAGAAATGTATATATCGCATATTGAAAATGTTTCTAAGCAAAGTTATTTTCCAGTTTTCGATGATCCTTATTGAGAACAGGCAGACGTTGAATTGGAAAAATCTAAATATAGTCACTGAAAATAGGTTACAGAAATAAACTATTACTGTAAACTAAATATTGTTAGCTAAATAAACATTCTTCGCTCTGGTGTCAAGGCAAAGCGCGGCGTTGAGTTCCGCCACTTGATACGTAATCCGGCGGAGAGTGGGGATCTGAATGCCTTAACACTAGGTTCCCACACACAGCAGGGTAGGCATCTATCCTAGAGTTGAACTCCGACGCTCTATGCACAATATCTGGAAATTTGGGCAACACTAGGTTACATCTACCAATCCTGCTATATGTAATATAACAGCGTGAAGCTATAAATTAATAAATCGTTTATATTTCACGAAAGCTCTTGTATTTAACTAGTAATTGCGGCTTGTGGTCAATAATAATAATCAATATTTTAATTAAACAACTGTGGTACACCACTCGTAGTATTTAATAACGAATTCTGCATATTAATGTGCCTTTGGTATTATATTATTACATACTTATTTAGAAAACGTATAAAAATTTGAACGTAGCGGGACTCGAACCCGCGCCTCCTGGAAACCAACCAGGCGCTCTGACCACTAAGCCATACGTACTCATCGAGCTACGTCGAAATTTTTATACGCTTGTTACAACTTATTTATGTTGTTAGTAAAAATGTTTAAAAAAGCATATATAACAATTTATATAATCATTGAGGCCAGTCGTGCCGCAGTGGCACGAAGTGTGACTGTAAAACCGATTGGTTGTGGGTTCGATCCCCACTCGAGGAGGTGAAATATTTACTTAAAAATTTATATTTCCATTTCTTCGCTCTGGTGTCGAAGTTAAGCGCGGCGTTGAGTTCCACTCAACATGCAATGCCTCCAAAATTCGGCAGAAAGTAGGGAACGGAGTGTCTTAACACTAGGTTCCCTCTGCCTACCCTGCTGTGTGCGGGATACAGTGTGAAGCTGATTTATATAATCCTAAATAAGTATACAAATTCATCGACTTAGAGTGTAAGTCTCCGTAAAGAGTAAAAAAATACAAAAATAACCTTTATTTTGTTCTACATAAGTAGTAAATAGAAATCAATTTTGGAAATTGTAGAAAAAAAATTATGAGGCTGTTTGCAGGTTTACAATCTAAGCCAACGAATTTAATCTTTATATATAAATCTCTTCTGTCACCCAGTGACTGACAGACAATGCACAACCGGAGCTACGCAACGTAGAACGCTGGAAATTGTTCAACTATTACTTGAGTGGTGTTGAGGAGCGCTAATAGAGGATTTTTCAAAATTCTTAACTTCCCGAGAACGGGAAAAAACGGAATCTTACTAACTATTATTTCATATATATTCTATGTTATAAACTAACTATATACAAGCCAAAATCATATAAGAACTACCAATTACGTACCATTCTATGGGAGGAAGAGGAGGAGGGCCGGAGTACGAGAGGGCCAGTTGTATGGTTATACTCGTAGCTCTTGCAAGTTATGTCCATTTCAAATTTCGCTAAGTGCATTCTGGTGTAGCTTTAATAAACCGCCACTTGAAATGTCACCGGACCAAATTTATTTTTAACGTGGTCTGTTGGTGGTTTAAATAAAATTGTTAATGCTTTAATTATTTGTGAGATGAAAAAAGTAATATGGCAAATTAAATAAGGAGTTATTTATAAATATAAAAAAATATAATTTAAAAATATTGAAAAAAAGTAAGTATCATAAGAAAGAAAATTGAAACCTCATATATGACTGTAAGTAAACAAATATTATTATACAAATATTATATATAAAAATTATAAAAAAAATTAAATTAAATTAAATTAAATTAGCTTCACGCTGTATCCCGCACACAGCAGGGTAGGCAGAGGGAACCTAGTGTTAAGACACTCCGTTCCCCACTTTCTGCCGAATTCTGGAGGCATTGCGTGTTGAGGGGCAGAACTCAACGCCGCGCTTAACCTCGACACCAGAGCGAAGAAATGGAAATATAAATTTAAGTAAATATTTCATCTCCTCGAGTGGGGCTCGAACCCACAACCAGTCGGTTTTGCAATCACACCTCGTGCCGCTGCGCCACGACCGGCCTCTCTATAAAAATGTATCTCCAAATTCGGAACTTTAGGCTTAAAGTTCCGAATTTAACGAAATTCAACATTAGTTAACATTATACACTAGAAGTACGAGGCCAGTCGTGGCGCAGGGGCACAAAATGTTACTGTAAACGCAACTGGTTGTGGGTTTGATCCCCATTCGAGGAAACGAAATATTTATTTAAAATAATATAATATTTAAAGTATATTTCTGTTTCTTGGCTCTGGCAAAGGGCGTCGTTGAGTTCCACTTAACACGCAATGTCTCCTGAATTCGGCGGCAAGTGAGGAACTAACTGTCTTAACACTAAGTTCCCTGTGTGTGCGGGATACAGCGAGACTAATTTATTTATTTTATTTATTCAGTAGGAATAATTCATAATTATACCAAACAAGTATTCCAAGTGGGAATCAAACTCAGAAAAACGCGGTGACAACCAACGCTGTCCCAATGCGCCACAATGGCCTCATGTGACTTAGGTGTGAATAACAATTTAAAATATAACAAAATAAAAATTTCAATTAACTTGCAACGAATTGCGATGTTTCATTCATCTTGACAGCAATAAAGCTGATATTCCCAAAGGAGCAATAGCGTTCATTTCTACGAGTATAACCGACTGTAGTACAAAATTAATAGTATCTATATACCTACATATTTTTAGAAAACGTATAAAGAGTTGAACATCGCGAACCTCGAACCCGCGCCTCTTGGACGGCTCCATGAGGCGCGGGAAATTCATATTTTTGTATACTAACGCCCAGTATTAATAACCTATCTCCAACGTCAATCTTAGATTGTTTCATACATCTATCCAATCTAGAGATTGGACAGATGTATGAAACAATCTAAGATTGACGTTGGAGATAGGTTATTAATATTGGGCGTAAGTGTAAAATAACAGTTAAAAATCAAGATATACCTAAAGTACATATATTATATGTCGACATTCTATTGGAATGATCATTTTAAAGAATACCACCATTTAATATGGCAGTAGCGAGATTGTTTCGAAACATTTGACATAATGTGGGCTTGTTTGGGAACATCGTGTCTAAAACTTTGCGATACGCCAGATATGAATGGTAAAACTTGTACGTAGCTGATGAATACATTTTGTATAGCTTTATATGTTTTAGTGTACTTGCTTTTCGTTTTATATTCAGTAAATGCTATAATGGATGAAAATATATATTTTTTAACAAATTCACATTTTTTTAGCGTCACGCTGTATCACATGAACAGATACTACGAGACAACACTAAACTTTAAGAGACTTCTTTCTCATTAAGACCCTTCCCTTTCCCACTTTCCGCCGACGCATTCCGCTTCCCAGAACTAAACGCCGCACTTTGCTTTCGTTACCAGAGCGAGAAAATAAAAAAAAACAATTATTTTATAATTAATTTCTCCGAATGGAAAGTTAATATGTTTATACACCATAACCTTCATAATATATCTTTAGTAGGAATTAATGTTTATTCAATGTGATGCAGGATAGCTGCCAGTTAATGTAATAATTAAATTATACCATTGACTTTGAAAAGAGCAACTTTGAGTTTCTTGCCGGCTCTTCTCAGCAGAACTGCCTTCCGAACCGGTGGTAGCTTTTTTGTTTATATGTTCATTCTATGATTCAAAAGTGCTTATAAGAGTCTATTTGAATAAAGAATATTTTGAATTTGAATTGAATTTATAACAAAGCCTACCAACACATTAATTAAAATCTCAATAATTTAACTGAAAACGGTAAAGCACGAGCTGTCGTGCTAGAATCCAACGCTGCCCCTAATACCACAGTGGTCGGTGACCGAATAGAAATGTATGGAGTCAGGTAGACGCGAAGCTATTTAACTAACATTAGTTGGAATAAAGTTAATGTATGTATAGAAAACGTGTTAGAATTAAAAAAAAGTTATGTCACGTGATGTCGATAGAGTAGTCCCCCCTGGACTACTTTGTTTTGATGCCTTTTCATTTTGTTAATTAAGCAGATTTTTGGTTTAAATGTAAAATACATAATGTTATAATCTTTTTATAATATTTATAATTTGCCTTTATAAAAAAAAATCATAACTATAATATTAAATTATATTTTTTTACTTACTAGCAACTTGGAACTAAGTAAAATTTATATTACTATTTGTTGTTAGTGATTTTATAAATACTTTTTGTTGATAACTGTATATATTATATGTTTTGATAAAATAATTTCATCGTGGCGCACAGAGTCTGGTTGAAAAGTTTGTAGATTCGATTCCTGATCGTGGGAATAAAATGTATTCATTTGCTTGCTCTCGTAACTATACAAAAAAAAACAACTTTTAAATAAAACTATTTTAACCGGATTAATCGCGTATATTTGGTATTATACATTTTTGGAAACCCGACGTTTCGAACACTTTGCAGTAGTCCTTGGTCACGGGTAGACTCGTCTAATCCAGTTAAAATAATTTCATTTAAAATGTGTAATAATCGTGAAAACCAAAGAACTTATTACGACTTTTAGTTACGCTACTCAACACGTGAGAGCTCGAAAGATTGGGCGAAAACTGGGGAACGGAGTGTCCTAGCACTAGATTTTCCCTATCTACCCTGCTATACACGAAATAGAAGAAAAAAAGAACACAAAAACAATTCCTGGCAACAAACATTTATAAAGGCTTTTAGGAAGGATTTGAAACCTCCCAAGTTCCGTGAGACTGTGTTGTTAGAAGTGGAATAATCGCTGTACGCTACAACGTTGCCAACGTGCGCCGTAATGGGCGGGCGTCGAATGGGAAAACGCCCGTTCAGTAGAAGTGCAGTTTTTGTACGTAGTCAGCGTCGAAATGTAAGCGCGGTGGTTGTCGTTTCGATTCCCAGTCGGCGGAAAGATTATATTTTATTTATTTTTTCTTTTCTAGTAGAAAAACTGGCGTTGAATTCTATAAACAAACATAGTCTCGAAAACTAGGCGGGAATTGGGAACGGAGTGTCTTAAAAGTGGCTAGTGGTCAGCTAGTGGTAGTCAGCTTTCCCTGCTATGAAGAAAAAATATTGTGATTTAGCTTTTGAGTGTCAGTAAACAAGTACTAGGAGTGTGGACAACAGCTCACTTTTGTGAACGAGAACAAACGATCTGTTCAGTTTAAAGAACATGTTCAGTTTTACGTTCAGTTCGCTTTATATGTTCAGTATTGCGGGCGTCGTGGCGCAGGAGAGGGGGGCTACAAGCGTGAACAAAATATCATTAGAATACAAAAGTTAATTTCGCCGATTTAGGTATAGCTGTGATAGCTCGAGTGGTGAGTCGGGCGAATTCTATGCTTGAAAACCTTAGTTCGAATCCGGATGTTTTTAGTCCATTTTTTTTTCTCTTTTTTTAATATATAATTTATATCTAAATATAAGTTTTAAAAGACAATTAAAAAAAAATCGATCGTGTATTATCCGCGTACTATTTATTAAAAGTAAAGAAGGTCAATTAAGGCATTCATAATAATAATATAAAAATTTTATATCTATATAAATTTTATATCTAATTTTATATCTATATATATTTTATAGAATACAACTCCAATTAAAATTAAATTATAATTAACAATTAATATATACTACCAATAAAATTGAGACACATACACATAGTTGTGGATTCAATCCTCACTCGAGGGAATGATTTGTTATTTATTAATATTTTTATTTTACACTTAATGCCTTAAAAAAATCGGAGTGTCTTAACACTAGGTTGCCTCTGCCTACCCTGCTGTATGTGTTATATTATTTTAATAATATATTAGAAGGCTTCCAAATTCGAAATTAAAAGTGCGCGTGAGCGAGATAGCGCTATGTTTCTCTCTTGTGACGCGAATGTTCGTTGACGGACGGAGCGATCGTTTAAAGAGTCAATCAAAAAGAACGCGACAAAAAATGAACGCAAAGTTGTTCTGAAATTGAACGGACCAAATATTCTTTTTAGAGATCGGTTCTTTTGTTCAGTTATATAATAAAACGAACACCTCTAACAAGTACATATGTTAATTTAATCTGACAAAAATTAATGAATATTTATTCACTGTGGCATCTAAATATTTTATCAATTCAAAACCACATACATATAAGCCCTTAAGAACTATGAAAATAGCCTTAAAACAATTACAATGTAAGCAGAGGGAACCTGGGAACCTAGCGTTAAGAAACCTCCGTTCCTAACTTTCCGACGAATATAATTATATTAAATACAATAGTAAATAAAAGAACCACAAATAAAAAAAACCCATTTAAAATATTAAAATGAAGAGCAAAACCGGTGGAAACCAAAGCACAGGCAAGCGGTGCAACGACCGCGTAACAAGGTCAGTAGTGCGATCAACTTACAACGCTGGACTGGTCTACGAGCGTATCGACTGACCTGCACTGAATGTGTTTAGTACTAAAAATGTATGCGACGTGACTAATTAAGCATGGTTGTGGGTTTTTAGGGAATTATTTAAATTAGATTTTTTGTTTTTCGGTTCTGGTAAAGTGCATAATAACTAGTTCGATGTGTTTTAAATGCTTTCCCGTTTTTTCCCACTTTGTACGACCCTTGCTTCCCCAGTGGACACCGAAATATTTTGGATCTAACCATCGTCACGCTATGGATATAAATCATAGCATTTTCATCTCTTTACATTCTGAGTCCAAAAATGTATGCAATCGTTTCAGTCTCCTTTTTGCGTGTTGAGTGGTGAAACTCAACGCCGAGCTTTGCCTCGACACCAGAGCGAAGAAATGAACATATTAAATATTTGATTTCCACGACCGAGGGAATTGAATCCACAACAACCAGTCACATTTACATCGCATACTTGTGCCCCTACACCACGACAAGTCTCTACAATGTTATTATTTCAAATAATCTTGTAATTAATCTCCACAACGCACGTTTCACTCCTTTGTCCCGTGTCAACACGCCCGCATGCACCCGGCACAATACAGCGCAGTAGCACACTGCACTTGTAACCCTATTAGGAGAGTGGGGGCTGTATAATTAAAATGTATTATTTATATTTTTTACAATATTGTGGTTGTTCTGAAGTGATATTAATGTGATTATTATCACACACAATCTCAATTTTCTCTAATAGCTGAAGATGCTCTAATTTGCACTATCTTGGCTAAAGGTATATCTTGGACATCAGCGTAAACAAGATAGTTGTGTGTCTAAAGACAAAACCGCCGCACTTTGGCTTAAAAGTAAATCAAAGTGCTGTGTTGAGTTCTGCCACTCGACACTCAATGAACACCGTTTTGCATATTGGACAAATGTTAATAATTAAAACAATTTCGTTTCAGTTTGAGTGCAGATCAACTAAATTTACATTTGAATCCGTTATGAAGAACGGACATAGATAGCATCAAGACGTAGAGACTGACACACATATCTCCGTAGGCTCCTCATGGTAGTGTCAAAAAATGTGAGATCTCTCCGAATCACGCACAAGTTCCATTAAAAATCACATGTCTGTACTTATAAATACTCTATATTTTTCTATATTTGTTGTGTCTACTAGATATATGGTCGGTTAATCAGCAGGTTTTAATGATTAAACTATTAATTAGTGAAGTACTCACAGTCCTGAGAACTGCTAAGAGGATGGGGCTGGAGTCTATCGAACGGAGTGCACTTCACTGTGCATCCGGGGTCGATTTCGACCGCGGAAATTATCATAAAAATATAAATTTAACTTTATTCTTCAAGTTTTAAAGTTTATTTTAGCATATTTTGCGCAAAAAATATAAAAATTTTTTGAACGTAGCCTTAAGTGTATAATGCACTCGAATCACCGCTATCGCTACGAATTTTATATTTCCGGTTCCTTGTTGTTTTTTAAAGTTTTCATGAAAATTGTGGAGTGCAGGTAATTGTGGCTTATGTTTTCCGTTTCTTTTTTTATGAATTTCTTCTTTGTTTTCCGACTCTGAGTTCGTATCCACTACCCATTACAATTGACTATCCATTATAATTGAAATGCTATAGTATGGAAAAGCAGTATTAAATTACTTTTTATGGGTGTACCATTAATAAAATTATTGGTTCATATATACCTAAAGGAAATAACTACGTACTAAGTGTCTTGAATTTGGTCGGAAAGCACAGAACAGATTGTCTTAAAAGAAAGTTCTGTCTGCCTATCCAGCTATAAACTGCATAAAGCGTGTAGCTAATTATAATATACTAGTGGGCACGCGCAGCTTCGCCCGCGTATTTGCACCCTTAGGGGTGAATTCTAAAAAAAACACGAAACACGTGTTGAATAAATTATTTTTAACAGTATGAATTTAAATCTTTATAAAAATCGGTGGCGATTTAAAGATTTTTCCGTATAAACTTTCAACCCCTTATTTGAACCCTTAGGGGGTGAATTCTAAAAAACCATGAAACACGTGTTCAATGAAATATTTTTAAGAGTCTGAATTTCAAATTTTATAAAAATCGGTACAGATAAAAATTTTTTTCCATACAAACTTTCAACCCCTATTTCATCCCTTTAGGGTTACAATTTTTCAAATTCCCTTCTTAGTGGATGTCCAGAATATGAAAATAAACATCTGCCCAAATTTCACGTTTCTACCGTCAGCGGTTACGGCTCTGCGTGCGTCTTACCTCAGTCAGTCAGCACAAGTCCTTTTATATATATAGATAATATATTATGTCGCAGAAGATGCAGTATATTGTGAAAATTCAAATGCAAATGTTCTAACGGATGCAAACATCAAAGCTCGCCTGATAAGGAGCAAGTGATAGGCCGAGGACAAAGAGGGCTGTGAGTACCCTTCACGTTTTATTGGGTGCCTTTCACAGTGATTACAAAATTCAAATCAATTTCATCCTCTTCGCGTCATAGCGATAGACAGAAGAAGCCTAGTCTTAAAACACCCCGTTCCCCATCTTAAGCCCGCTCTCTTCGCCTACCGAAACAGAGAAATGGAAACAATTTAATTTACACTATAGATATAACTATAAAGTACAAATTTCACAATAAGAAATATATAGAAACTTTCAACTGACTTAAACTAAAAGGAACCAAATAAAACCACCCAGTTCCATACCAACTGCACAGCCCGACGCTTTATGTAACGCCTGCAGAATTGCGCAACAACCTGAGAAATGATAGAGCCTTGACGTCAGCGCGGAGGCAGAGGTATAAATAGCGCGGACTTTGTTCCCGTCTCCCGCCGTTCAAGTTCCACTTGCGGTGTGTTTGTGCCAATTTAGTTTGTTATATCTTTTGCTAAACTAAAAGTTTTGGCTTGTTTATCGGTTTTCTATTAGGTGTTGGTACATATAAGTGTATAAGAAGGTGGAGAACGGAATGTCTTGGCACTAGATTTTCTCCGACTTCCTATAGCCGGGGATAAAATATTAAAAAAAAAAACAACAATAAAGATTAATCACTAAGTTTGTGTATCATGTAATGCAAGATGAAAAAGATTTTAAAAAAATCTTTAATATAATTAACGCTTGTTTCCAGCCGACAAAAAATTCTGAGAGATAAATCGAAAACAATAATACTAAATATTTTAAAACTCATAATTTATCAAGCAAATAGTTTAATCCCATCTTACTTAGGTAAAACTTAAAACTTGGCTCTAAGCAACCGTGGAAGCTCGCGGATAATGAAAGTAGAATGTAATAGCTAGGTACGTGTAAAGTGCACCCAGCAGGGGTGGAGGTGGAAAGTTCTACATAGTTTCATAAAGACAATCTTAAAGTCGGAAATGCTTAGAAAATACTGTCAAGAACAATTGCTTTAGAGGAGGGTTCGCTATGATGTTATAAGAATTTTCTTTTATTATTAACTTACTAGTTTTGATTACACATGTATTATTTTGTATGTTTATGTATTTTGTTTTTGTATTTGGTCACTGATTATAAATCAATTTTAGAACGAGGATATAAAATTATTATATAAAATTATTATATCTGTGACAGAATCGGTAACAATTTTTTTATTTAAAGAAATATAAATAATATATTAAAAAGTATTACATAGTCATTTAATATAAAACATTAAAGAACCGGCACTATAAACCAAAAATCCGTGAAAGCGAAATAGCTGATCACAAAATTTTCTCTATCTACCCTCCACAATAATAAAAACTATAAAAATAATAAAAAAAAAGAAAAACGGGATATTTATATACAAAACTATACAAACAAAATACTATGTCACCGTCAACTGGTACAATTTTAATATGAAAGAAGATGTCAAGTAGGCGTGCTAACAATAAATGCTAACGTGAATGAACAAAGGATTGTACACAACTGAGAAGGACTCGGAGACGGGAAAGGAAGGATGACCTAGATCCATGGCAATACCATTAAATGGTACATGTAGTTTTATATTGAGTGCATTCTAGATGCATTATGATATTGAATGCAGTTGTCAAGTGTCTACGATGGTTTGGAGTACGATTCCTATGTGGTTATTAATGTCGTATATTAAAAAGTGAAATAAATATTTTGCGATTTTTACACATTTTGAATGAAATTAATTATTTTAACTGTATTATATTCTGGTATTAAGAAAAATGTGTATGTTAATAATTATCCAGTAAAGAAACATTTATATTTTCTTAGTCGGAAGTCTTGGAAGTTGACAACATAATCCGATAAGAAATAAAATTTTAGCTCCAAGTATTGATATTTTTGCTAAATATCACCGCAATTTCCATTAAATCTAACGTAAAAGTTAATAATTAACTTTTCATTGTAAATAACAACAAAATGACAAAAAGGATCAAAATTTGTTAAGTCTTTACAGGAAAGAATATTTGCAACTTAAAAACAACTAACATTTCCCGTTTATGAGAAAACAAGCTATTATAGCCTTCGCCCGTGTGGTTTAATGGAAATAACTGAGCGTTTTGTAAGACACATTATTTTGA
Source organism: Heliconius hermathena (assembly GCA_013403705.1). Lineage (NCBI taxonomy): Eukaryota > Metazoa > Arthropoda > Insecta > Lepidoptera > Nymphalidae > Heliconius > Heliconius hermathena. Next base: position 822,542 of record JAAIXJ010000008.1, read on the forward strand.
CCACGGGTACTGGTAATATGTTTTTTTTTGTAACACGCTGTATCTCGCATACAGCAGGATAGTCAGAGAGAACCTGGAAAGTGTTAGGACTGGTTGTCCTATCCTAGTGTTAGGAGAACCGGTTTCCGTTAAGACTCTTCCGTTCCCCATTTTCCGCCCAATTCTCGAAGCACTCCGTGTTCTCGAAGCGAGCGGTGGAACTCAATGCCACTCTGCTTTGTTACCAGAACGATTAAACAAAAATATTAAATATTTTAATTCCTCAAGTGGGAATCGAGCACACAACCTATCGCCTTTCACGACACTCCTTCAACGAATAAAAGTACTATCCAAAACCAAACAAACTTTTCATCTTTTTAATATTAGTAAACCTATAAATATATCGCATTTAATTCGAAAAGTAATAAAGAATATTCATTAGGTATTTCGCATTTGCTCGAAATAAAACGAATAATAGTCTCGCTGGAGTACAATCCACAAAGGAGCTTAACTGGGGCAAGGAGTAACCCGAGTCGTATTGTACAGAAAGGATATTCCATTTCGATAATAATTTATTTTCACGCTTTATCCCGCATAAAGAGCAGGCTGAGGGAAAGAATAATATTACTAAACGTGCGAACCAGGAAAAACTTGGAAACCTAGTGCTAAGTTTAATATATTTTTTTCTTTTTCTTTACTTCGTGCTATATAGCAGGGAAGACAGAGTATCTACTGTTGAGACGCTTTCCTGATTATCATCTAAATTTCTAAACATAGCATGTTTAGTGACGCAACGCAACGTCGCGCTTTGTCTATTTATGAATAAGAAGAAATGAAAAACACTTAGTCCTCTTAGTGGAAATCGAATTTACAACGTTTGCGTTTACACGCAGAAGCATGGTGATGAATGTTTATACTTTATTAATTACAGTTTTCCAACATCAATAATAAGCCGAAGTTGGTTACCCGATCAGATTTAAAGGAAATTCTACATCGTAAGGGATTTCAATTCGTTTTAACGGGTTTTGCCTCCTTGAGTAAGGATTATTGCGAAAGTTCGTCAGCCTCATCTTGGGAAAGGCAAATAAACGATGAGTTTCAGAGAAAAATACAGATCTCATATTAAAATTTTCATTTCTATACAGCGAATCTGATATACATTAATATTTATAAGTATTGAATTCTGACTAATAAGAAAGTATTAGTTTCATTTTTACGATGTATCTCACATGCAGCAGGGGGAAGGCAGAGACTTAACTTACCCCGTCTCCCATTTTCTGTCCAATTTTGGTGATTTTGCGTTCGCGCAGCGATACTAACCACCGACAGACGAAATAATTGTAACATTTAATTTTATACAAAACACGCTTAAATTCATGACTGTACATAAACAACCTTAAACTCAATAAGGCCTCTAAAATGACATATATACAATATACCTACAGAAAATTACCCCATACGAAGGTGAAAATTGATTCAATGTTGTACTCCAAATAGCTTTTAACCTTCGGCCGAAGCCAAGTCGGCTGCTAAAAGGTTTTAAATCAACTGTCTGAGAAAATATGTTGTTTTGGTGGTACCGAGCTAAGGTCGGTGCCAGGGCTTTATTATATAATATAATACATTAGTATAAATTATTTATTGTAACAAACATATTTGAGGCCAATTGTGCCGCACAGGCGCGAGCGTGCGTCTGTGAACGACAAGTTGTGGGTTCGAATCCCACTCGAAGAAATGAAATATTACATATTTTTATGTCCCCGCTCTGGTAACGAGGCAAAGCGCAGCGTTGAATTCCGCAATTCAACACGCAATGCCTCCAAAATTCGGCGGGAAATGTCCAAACATTTGCCTTGTAAAATTATTTATGACACGGAGGAACACAACACGGGGAAGTTTTCTATGCATTGCGAAGTGTCTTAACACTATGAGTAGATGTCCCTTGCCTGCTATAATACAAAAAAATTTTGATTTATTGTAGGATTTTTTTTATTTTATCTCAAATCGATATTTAATAAATTAAAAAGAATTTATAAAATAAAAGATATTATTGACTTATATTATACATCATACTAACTTAATAAATATTTCAATGTAACACATACGTACAATTCATTTAAAACCAATCTGTTCTTTTAATCTAATTGAAAAACGTTTTAGAGCAACGAATGTAGAATAACGTAGCGAATTCAATATTCATGTACGAGAATTTGTAACAACTTTAGCTTTGTAAAACTGTAACATACAAAAAAAACTAGTCAAACGCGAGTCAGACTTGACCACCGAGGGTTCCGTAACAGTTTAGGATTAGGATTAGGATTGTAGGCCTACGAGTACAATATATAAAAAAATACAAACGAGTTTCCGGTACTCATTTTGTATGAAACGAACTACAATTCGTAATATTTTTTATCTGAACTTAACATAAGTCATAAATTTTGACTTTTCGGTTTTTTTGCTTTATTTGTTTTGTAAGTTCTCATTTCGTGCCCAATTTCATAACTGTAGGGAACTATTATTTACATTTATAGTAACCAAAAAGTACCAGTAAGGTGTTCTAACATTTACGCCTACCCCCTTGTCATGTTTTATATGTCTATCTGTATATTGTCATATTTTATATATAACAGTCGTAACACTCGGGCATGGCCATTTTAATTTACGACTATTTCGTTGACCCTTGTGTAGAGACATAGTAACAGCGATTTATAAAAAAAATATTTACATTTAAAACTAATGGTTTTTATATGTTTAATACTTATTTTCAATATTTTTTTTGTCTATTTGTACATAATTTTTTATAAACGAAATAATTAGGTATTCGTAAAAATTAAAGAAATAAGAATCAAGTTACCAATTAATATAGTAGGATTTAATTAAGAATTTCACACTTGGCCTTAATTAAACTGACTACATCAAAGTTTTTCTTTATAGTTCTCATTAAATTAAGCTATCTTTAAATGTTTATTCACCGTAATGTCTATAATCTACCCAAGACAAACTTCTAGAGCTTCTTGAGCTTCATGATTAGGATTAAGAGTTAAGACAAACATTTCATACTTTTTGCTTTGTTTTTAATCCATCTCGTTAACTGAATTTCAACGCCGTACTTCGTGCAGCAGAATGGAGAAATAAAAATAATTAAATCATGATAATTTTTCCGAATGTGTATAGAACATACAACCATCGCGTTTCCAGTCAGACGCCTCCGACTACGCGCCCCGACGGCTTCTCATTTCTATTCATGATATAATAGAATATTAATTAAAAAATCATATCAAAAACGAGCTTTCTAGATTATTATATGGTGCACCTATTTTATTTAACAAATTGAGCTCTTTCATTTGTTACCCATATAAGGGGAGTTGTGCAAAAATTTGCAATCCGCCAATAGTTACGGCGGTCATTTTGAATTAAAGACCATATCGATTACATGTAATTTCATTGTAAACAGAACTGAAGTCGTAATCCAAATTTCAGCCCAATCGGACCCAGGATAAGTAAGTAAGTCAAATTGAGCTTTCAAAATGTTGCATTATTTCTTGTGCTTTAGTATGTAGTGTACCAACAAACACGGCAAGTAAAATAAAAGATAGAAATAACAACAATAAATATTTTCAATAGATTTATATCCGCTGACAAAAAGGCCATTCCCTGCCCTGCCCGGGCAATTTGGCCGGTGGTTGGCGATATGATATGCATGCCGGGTGCGCAGTGGACGCGACCGTCTGCTTTTTGTATTTATTTGTGAGACATGCGGCTAGCTAGCTTTGTATTAATTTTACTCTAGACTTTAAATAGAATTTTTCATTTCAAAGCAATATTTATACAAATATTTATTTGTGTATTTAAAATAGTTTTCTCGTCTCGAAAATTTGGCAGAAATTGAAGAGACAAACAGGGAAAGAAGAATTATACTGCTATGTTGCAAAAAAAGTAAAAAAAAACTATTCTTATTAAAAGAATTAAAAATATTTAACAAAACGTTGAAACATTTGACCTGTAGACAAAAGTGAAATTGTTAAAGAATACCATATAAAAACAAACCAAAAATTTGGTATCTAAAATCCATTGGGGACGACCAAACAGTATTTTATTGAAGCGCTCTGAAACAAATTCAAATGGATAAATCGGCCTGTTCTAACCGACCGACTGAAATCCAAATAGTTTGCCCTGACGCGTGAAACTTCAATTAATACTAAAAATTTAACTAAAAACATATTGAACCAATGTCCATTTATACACTAGCTTTAGCTTACTTAGCTTCACATCGTATCCAATACATAGCCGAGTTACGCAGAGGGAACCTGGGCACCCCGTGTTAAAACACTGCGCCTCCTACACGCTTTCAGTTTTCGACACATTGTAAGTTAAGTGGCGGAACTCAATATCGCGTGTTGTAGTGTTACTGAAGAAATAAAAGCAATTCATTCCCACGAGTTGTCCTCGAGTCCACAACATTGTAATATTTTTCCAAATGAATAAGAAAAAATATTAAGAAACGTATAATAATACCTATGAGCGTTCAAAAAAATATAATGAACATGACAAAAAAAAAAATCTTTTCGTAAAGTCATATTCAAATATTTCACGCAAAATTATACCAAATTCACTTTTTGTACGTAAATACGAGGTGTTTGCAGGGCGGTGCCTGGTGGTAGTGTTTATGAATATTGCATTTCCCCGCTGCGTGGGGTTCAGGTTGTCGACCTCTGAGCTCCAGGATCATCTTTACACGGTTTACATAATTACATGGATAATTGTATCTTGCTCTCCATACTGACGTCCTGTTTTTTTCCTTAAAATTATTATGTTTTCAAATACTTACTACTACTTTGCTGTAAAATGTTTTTTAAAGATTTTTTTAATATATTTTTTAAAGCTGTTAAGTAATGCAATAATAATTGACCAATAAACCACTGTAATTCCATAAAAACATATAGTTCAATACAATATATATATAAAATAGCATAAAACATCAAATTCTTATAACAAAACCAAGTTAAAAATAAATCTTATTGCAAATAGAAAGCATCTCGTCTATAGGCTTTCCATACATTGATCTTTAAGATGCGAAAATCCGGTTACAAGCTTCCACCCTCTGCCCCTTGAAAAATCGACTTTCGCTAACACCTTGTTAGGTGTCTACGTTATAAAAGGGTATAAAACATATCTATGATACAAATTTTATACATTTAAAAAATTCAGGTTTGCACTCATATTTTATTTGTTACTCTAATATTTTAGCGATGTTTATATATTTTAAATGTTAAGCTTCACGCTGTATGCTGCACCTGATAAGAGGGAAAGGGTTTAAACATAAAATAATTTATCTGAACTATTTATAAGAGGCCAGTCGTGGCGCAGCGACACGAGGTGTGACTGTAAAACCGACTGGTTGTGGGTTCGATCCCCACTCGAGGAGATGAAATATTTATTTAAATTTATATTTCCATTTCTTTGCTCTGGTGTCGAGGTTAAGCGCGGCGTTGAGTTCTGCCACTCAACACGCAATGCCTCCAGAATTCGGCAGAAAGTGGGGAACGGAGTGTCTTAACACTAGGTTCCCTCTGCCTACCCTGCTGTGTGCGGGATACAGCGTGAAGCTGATAAAATAAATAAACTATTAAATAAAAAATCGATCAAACCCGAGTCTGTCTCGCCCAAAGAGAGTTCCGTACCAATTTCATGATGTCGAAGGGAACGTGACTTCAGAAGTTGACAAACTTAAGTTTGCTCTCTTTTATTTCATTCTAAGACAAAGGTTTCGGTATTTGAAAGAAATAAAGAAAGGAGGGATGCAAGATCATTGCAAATGGCACAAAGTTAATGACATTGATTGGCATGGCATATTAGAACAAGTGTATGAGTTAACTTACTTCCCTAATATACTACTATATTAGGGAAGTATGTTCAGTAGGGATGAAAAGACGGCGTATTGCTGCCGCTAACAGGGTTAATGGTGCCTGTAGTGTTGATGATGGGAGAATAAAAGTCTACTTACGAATAGCACAGTGATAACACAAATCACAATTAACAATCACAGTATAGTATATAAGAAAGTCAACCNATATATATATATAAATAGAACACGAAAGACACGCATTTAAAATAAAGTACTAGATAAAACAAAGGAACGTATGGAAAGCGCATCGAGTGGCAAGCATCGACTGTTAGATATTAAATATGCCGTCGACAAGGGGGTAAGCGTAAATATTACGGCACCTTACCGGTTCAGTCGACGGTAGTGAGCGCTTTGATATAAATAAACTAAATACGAATACTTACTACAAAATATATAAACAATATTAAATGTATGTATGTATATAAATATAAATAAATAAATTACAATATTGAAATACATAAATGACACATATTAAATAAACTATAAATATAAATAATAGTTCCCTACAGTGCCTTTCGCCGTCTCATCAATGGTTAGCTACATTGATAAGACGGCGAAAAGTCAGCATAGCTGAACTTTTTGTCGTTCACAATACAGTGTTGGTACCGAAGCTGTTATACGGCAACGAAACCCCTGTATTACATAAGAATGAAAATAAGATGAGTGCTGTGGGGATGCGTATGATGCGTGCTATGCTCTTCGTATAATATGCGGAGTTAGCTTAGCTGATCGAATTCGCAATGAAGAGATACCCTGACAGCAGGTACTGCGAGGATGTCACGGTGAGTATGAAGAAGAACTCGCTCAGTTAGATTAGGCACGTCGAACGAATGGCAAAAAAGACCTATGAAGGAAAAGTGAGTGGTAAGAGAGTTAGGGGGAGATCTCGGTTGACCTTCGAAAACAAAATATCAAAGATACCGGAGAAAGGTCATCTAAACACACATGAGAAATTCCCGGCATGTATGAAGAGGATGACGGTGAACGAGGCGAAAGAGGTTGTAGAGATCGTAGCGTTTGGCGCTCCGTTTTCTCTGGCTACCCCCCTAGGGATACTGCGTGAAGATATAAAGTATTTTCACTTAATACATTTTTATCCTTGGGATTTTTTCGTTGGTCTGTTATATATAATAGTTCTCTTCTTGCCAAATTACATAATTGTAGTTGGTCCACGAAAATACACTATATATTTTGATTACGCGGAGAATTAGATATAAAATGCAGCAAAAACGATGCATAATTGCTCGTATCTTTTGATAACATTAACTTAGAAGCTTAAGCTAAGCTTTTTTCTGTCCTTCAAGGCACCGTAAACTTTAAATATTTGATGTTAATTTCAGCGTCATATCTCCTAGCGATCTTGGGATAAATGGTATTGGCAGACAGATAGACAGATATAGAAGCAGACGGATAACAAAGTGATCATATAAGGCTTCCATTTTATCTTATAAGATACGAAACCCTAAAAAGAAAAAGCGTAACGAGTTTTCCTTCCTAGCAGGATATGCAGAGAAATATATTATTTAGACATTCCGAATCTTTGATCAGAGTGCAGATCAAACTTACTACTCTACGACGTATTACTTGTTAAATAAAATATAGAACTTACCAATACCTTCCAGGAAAAAAACAATCTGAAAAAGAAACAAAACGTTAATGTTATATATTATGAAACTTTAGATTACATTTTCATTACAACGTTAATTTGCCTATAAATATTAAATTTCACAAAATACGGAGCATCACACGATCGCTTACAAATTTCATCGATAATTGATGTTAACAACCTTTCAATATAATTTGTCGAAAATTTTAAACAGATATTAATTGATGGTGGTTCGATTCCCACTTGTGGAAATGAGTTATTTTCGTTTTTCCGTCTCTGGTAACAAGGGTTAAGTGGCGGAATTTAACACGCACGAGCGAAGTGTCTTGCCATTGCGGGATAACAGCGTGAAGTTAAATACACATATATAATAATTAAGCCGACCCGGACAAGGCAGTATAGCATAAGCATAGTCAAAATTAACTAACAGTTAATCAATAGTTGAAACAAATTGTAAACAAAAATCTTACAAGCAGAAACTATGTATTAAATGAAAGGCGAAGTTCCAAAGCAGAGTTGAAAAGCTTACAAAAGTTGAGCATTAAAGATTTATTGAGTACTACTCGTCTTTTACTTGACAGAGACTAGTAATTGGAAAATGTAATCTTACTTTGTATCTTATTATTATATATTAAGACCAGTAGGGTCCTAGGTAACCTTGGCCGCAAGTGCCTTTACCTTTGCCTTTTGATAAGTGGACCAACATATAATGCATTTTTCAATTTAAATCAGAAATTCCCGAGATTAGCACGTTCAAACACACTCTTCAGTATATTCATATTAGTATAAACACCTCGAAATACAAAAGGAAAAGGTCACTTTCCTGTTTATAATAAGCATTGTCGTATAAATAAAATGACAAGGAATGAAATCTGAATGAACTTTTGTACCAAACTTTTGATTAAAATTGTTCTATTACTTTCTGTTAAGACAAGTTATTAAAAGTTAAAAATAAATAGAATCTTTTAGCTTAAAAACAATAAATATTATTACAATAGATTATCTAAAGTAGCTTGTAAATATCTCCCTATTATCTGCCACGCGGTATGTTTTTAGGGACGCCATCAAGGAACTTAGAAGCAAATCATTATATATGTTGAGAAAATGATGATGACGTTTATTGAAGACTCCTCTATACATAGGTATACATGAATGTAGGATATTCATGACTTTTCTATGCGTTTATCGCATTAATTATGAAGAAATAGCACTTTCCAAATATCAAAGGCTTTTAACAAGTACGTATGCAAAAAAGGCCTTTCAAGAAAAAAGGCATGTGTCTACCACACGTGTGTGTAGGTAGGGAACCTAGTGTTAAGACATTTCGTTTCAGAGGCAAAAGTCAAAGCTGGACTTGGTCTATCAGAGGCGAAAATATGGAATTCAACATTTATTTTCTTTTTTATTATAATATCGATTTTCATATCTCAGCCCTGGTTCCCGTTTCCAATCAAAGGCTGTCCCACTGAGCCACGACGACCCTATTTCTAACAAAAAATCGATATACATGTTTCTTAATTAATTACTATAAAAGTCTTTACATAAATACATATACTCGTATACTAATTTTCAATCATACAGAGAGATATTGCGGATTAATTTATTTGCGGCGCGTCACAGTGGACCAAATAGAGGACTACAGTCCGGCCCCAATCATGTTAATTGAATCCGAATTGAATCCTTACACTTACATAAATTAGTATCTATACTATATGCATTCTGATACAATTACCTAAGTCATTTAAATAAACACTTTATATATAACAATAGAATAAAAATAATAGAATAAAAACGATAAGGAATTAAAAATCCAATTCTATTAATAAAATTTTCTCATATCAATATTTTTCCAGAAGACCTCAAATAAAATTACCTTCACGCTGTATCTCGCATAGGTATGTATAGGGAGTCTAATGTTAATACGTTTCGTGCCCCTTCGTATCATTCCCTGATGAGTGACATAACTCAATTTCCAAAACTTATTACTAAAGCTTAGAACTTAGAAGTAAATACAACACACGCACACACATTTCCACAGATGAGAATCGACACCCACAACCTTCGCATTTCACACAGGCCCCAAAAATATAATCTCTCATTAGACGGTATCCGGAAAACCGTTGATTTCCGATTAATTTACATATCGGTCCATAAAGGAACGGCAAATAGCGTGCGGGCAGCGCTCCGTCCGCTTAATTGGACCGAGTCATGAATACGGTCCACGAGAGCTAGCGAGCCGGCGCTGTATTCAAATGGAGAGATAAAATCACTAATTTAATTACTTTGTGCCCAAAAATATGACTTAATTTTACATGAATATCAAATGTACCGATTGTTATCGTTAAATTGAACAGTATTTTGATGAGAATATAATTTCAAGGTGGGTACAGTTATTATATAATAAAATAATACGATGCACTTTAAGGTTTATAGGAAAATAAATAATATAGGCTTTAATATTGTTATAATAGAAAGCCATCGTGGCGGCAGTCCGACTTGAAACGTGACGGTTGGGGGTTCGCTTGCCAGTCGGGAAAATTAATCTTATTAGTATGAGTCGTAGCTCTGAAACAAAGCACAACGTTGATTTTCACCACTCAACGTTGTGCTTTGTTGACGCAAAAAAACTAGATTCTTCAAATGCAGAGTAAATGGATATTTTCTAGGCCAGCGTACATCGTAGATCGCATCAACGTTTAACATTAGGCTTGATGTGGTCAATCTCAAGCCTATTAGTATTAAAAAAAAGTTCCCTCTGAATATCTGCTTACATTTATATATATAAAAGGACTTGTGCTGACTGACTGAGGTAAGACGCACGCAGAGCCGTAACCGCCGATGGTAGAGACGTGAAATTTGGGCAGATGTTTATTTTCATATTCTGGACATCCACTAAGAAGGGAATTTGAAAAAGTTTAACCCTAAAGGGATGAAATAGGGGTTGAAAGTTTGTATGGAAAAAAAATTTAATCTGTACCGATTTTTATAAAATTTGAAATTCAGACTCTTAAAAATATTTCATTGAACACGTGTTTCATGGTTTTTAAGAATTCACCCCCTAAGGGTTCAAATAAGGGGTTGAAAGTTTATATGGAAAAATCTTTAAATTGCCACCGATTTTTATAAAAATTTAAATTCAGACTGTTAAAAATATTTTATTGAACACGTGTTTCGTGGTTTTTTTAGAATTCACTCCTAATAAGCGGGCGAAGCCGCGCGCGCCCTCTAGTAACAGATAAAAATTAATATCTTAGCATCATTAGTAGCAAACAAAGACATCATTTTCAACAATACAAGGTTCTTATTTTCTTGATTGAATACCTTAATTTTATGTAACCTTTTTCATTGTTTAAAAAGAGGAATAGATATAAAATACTCATAAACAACACAGTGAAACAATAATTTGTGTTACAGGATATTCAGGTCTTAAAATAAATCTTGAGATTATGGTGATGATTATGGTGATGATGATGACCGATGACTGTACCATAGACACACTGCTAAGTCATCAATACTAAATATTCATGACTTTGCAATGCGTCAATGGCATCTATGACGATGTTGCTTTTTCCAAGGCTGCCGAAGATCTTCTTGCTTTCTTCTATTCCTAGTAAAATTTCTATATAATTCTTATATGTACATATACAATCATTACACGATAAGCATTCACCAATATTATAAGTTTGTTAGGTTGAACGCACTAATCGCTGTCGGATATTCCATTGATCAAAGAAGGTTATCGAATATTTTATATAACGTTATTTTGAATGACTCAATGTACATGCTATCAGAGTTTTACATATAACATTAAAAACATGTCTTATAAAATTGTTAGTTATTTCCATTTGACCACGAGGTCGAAACCATATCAAAAATCTAGTTTTAACACAATAATAGAATAAGAAAATCAGCTTCACGCTGTATCCCGCATAAAGCAGGATAGGCAGAGGAAACCTAGCGTTAAGACACTCCGTTCCCCACTTTCCGCCGAATTCTGGAGGCATTGCGTGCTGAATGGCGGAACTCAACGCCGCGCTTTGCCACGACACCAGAGCGAATCAAATCAAATCAAAAATCTAGTTTTAACACAATAATAGAGATAACAAAATTTAACCTTGTAAATTTTCATTAAGCTCAACCCAATATGCGTGGTTACAGCAGCAAATGGAGCACGGACGGCGTATTTGGTGCACTTAATTGGATCGTTCGATAGAGTTTATACGTTCCGTTATCAGAATCTGGTGCAAGTAAATATTTTACTATCAAGCTTGCATACTAATAAATTGAAATTTATTATTTACATATGTACATATCTATACAGAGCAGGCCAGTCGTGGCGCGGGGGCACAGTGTGGCTGTAACCACGACAGGTTGTGAATTCGATTCCCACTCGAGGAAATGATAAATTTATATATTCATTTTCTCGCTCTGGTGTCGAGGCAAAGCGCGACGTTGAAATTCGCCACTCAACTCAGGGTAGGCAGAGGAATCTAGTGTTAAGATACGTATCTTAACACTAGGTTCCCATGCCTACCACGATGTGTGCGAGATTCAGCGTGGAGCTAAAAACAAAATGTACACATATATTACAAGGCTTGAAACAGGCCGGTAATATCAGGATATACTTTTTAGTTGAATAATTAATTTTGTATTGGATAGTCCAACTAATGGATTTAACTACTATCATGCTATCCGTAATAAATCCAGTGACAATTCACCTCACTCTCCGGATTTGCCCATATAAGGAAAACAACACACTGAGGTCGAGATTTTATCACCAAATACCGTCGCCTCTAATCATGTCGAAACATTTTTTAGCAAACGGTGTCTTGTCTTATCACTAAGTTAACTTTTTTATTAAAAGTGAAAGTCAATATTAAATGTAAAAAAGTGTTCATCGTAAGCATACGATTGTTATCAGTTATACAATATTAGTTTATTATTGCGACAGGAATTCTGACGATGAGCTGCATATTAATATATGCAGATTAAACATTTGCAATGGGATAATATTGACTTTATGTATCTCGACTAGTGCTATGGATATCTATTTTTAATGTATATTAAAAATCGATATAATAGCTATGTAAATACGAAACGTATCTTGTAAAAAAAATATTTTTAAAAACAAAAACCCCGAAGGCATAAAACTAAAAAGAAAATAAACAACCCCAATAGTTTATTAGGATTAACAGTCGGGACCTCTTTAGATTATTCGGGGTCCCTGGTAAAGATTTTATTGATTGAAGAATTAATAAGGTATATCGTGATATACCTTTTTGAAATTCTCGTATTGAGCTCTTGAATTTGATACCTATATTGTGGTCTTCGAAACGATTTTTTTTTCACTAAGTCCAATGGCGTCCCATGCCGCCAGCCCCCACGATTGTTTTTTTTTTAATGTCACCTAAGAACATTTGGGCTGCTAATACGAATCTAACGTTATCTCAATTATGTAAATCCGTTCAGCGGTTCTGAAGGTATGAGGTAAAAAAGAATATTACATACATACATACATACATACATACATACAAGATACGCGCTAAAAACATAACCCTTCCTTAGCAGTCGGGAATAAAGCCTAGATGGAGGGTAGGTAGATTTAAGTATTAAATAAAAAAAAAATACCTTGTTTGACAAATTATTATTATTTTTACTGTTACACGCTGAAGTTAAACAAAAATAGATGAAAGTAAAATGTTTTAAATAATACTAAAATCATCGCTTCCAGTCACACACAGTCAGAATGTAACTGTAATAATATTATAAAGATAGAGGACGAAGACTTTGTTTGCACTCTAACTCAATCGTGTCGTGAATATCGTGGAAAGGCGATGAGTTCCGACCTTCTACAAGCAGCCTTCTCCAGAATTTAGCGGAAGGTGGGGAACGGACGTATCTTAATAGAAACGGAGTGTCTTAACACAAGGCTCCCAGGTTCTCTCTGCCTACCCCCTACTATGTTCAGGATACAACGTGAATGAAGCAAAATATATATATATATATATATATATATATATATATATATATAGGACTACGCGAAGTCACAGATAAAACCTAGGAAATTATAATGTTAAATTTACTTATAATTTATAAACCGTCGTATTCATTGCCAAAAAGTGACTTTCGACCCTCCAGTCCCTTGAGACTAAGAACGTAGAGGCTATAAATTAGACGTTAAGTATTATATGTCAACATATAGAGAAGAAAGAGGCCGTTGTGGCGCACCGGAATGGAGAGTTTCCAATACCTCGATATCATAACAAGATTCATTTTTTCTGCTTCCCGATGTATCCTTGTTACATTATACTTGTTACATTATATTTAAAACTAAGAATAACATTATTGCACCGCATGATCCACTCACTGTTGATAACTTTCCAATCGAACAAACAACCTGTGAAAATTACTTAGGTTTACGTATAGATAATCATTTAATTTTTAAATATCAAATAGATTACATAAATAAAAAACTTTCTTCCTTAATTGGTTCACTAATCAATATTTCAAAATGCATACCTAAAAAAGTCAAATATAATATTTAGAATTCCGTAGTAAAACCACATTTATTTTACTTAATCGAAATTTGGGGTAATACTGGTAAATCTAAATTACAAGCACTTCAAAGAAAACAAAATAAAATAATTTAAATACTTTTTAGATATCCAATTTTGACACCAACAACTAAACTTTATAAACAAACAAACATAATGAATCTGCGACAACTTTATGTATATAACTCTTGTATTGTTTAAAGAAAAATATAAGTAAATTGATACGTTCTAGTTAACATTTATAAAACAAAACAGTAAACGTAGCAGCTTACTAGTTCTTCCAAAAATTAGAACCAAATTTGCTAAGAAAAATATTAATTTTGATGGAGCACAACTTTATAACAAATTACCCGCATCTGTGAAAAATCTAAACTCAGTTAACGAATTTAAGTCTCAATTCTCAAAATATATTTTAGAGAATACCAATTTCTACAACGATTAAACAACTTTCAAATATTATAAACTATGTTAAATATTTTATTTCGTTAAACAAGTACCCAGACTTATAAGGCGATGTAAATTGTTACATTTATTGTGTTGTTCTCATATAAGTGAAATTGTATTTCTTTTTTGAGAATAAATTCTTTAAACATAATCCGCATACTGCACCTAGGCGAGGGAACTTATTGTTAATACCCATTATGTGTCGAGTGGTGGACCTTAGCACCGGATTTTGTCTAGTTTTCGTTTACTTTTTTTTACTAATATTTTTACATTTTCTTGTTCTGGTAGAGCATGGAAATCAGTTAAAGATTCAATACAATTCCATTCAGAATATTTTTTATTCAAGTAGACTTGGACAAGCACTATTGAATCTTCAAATAAACATTTAAAAAAAGCCGGCAACAAACGCAACTGTTTCTCTTTTCAATGTCAACGTAACAATTTAACTATATTACAGCTATCCTGCATGATATTCGGTTAATATAAATTTCATATTATACATTTTTATCCTGTACTTTTTGGTGATGAAAATTTACAGTTTCAAGCTTTCCTTTATTTCTCGTGCATATCGAATGTCTATAACTATTTTTATTGTACATGTTGTTGGATAAACAGAATATTATAGTACGAATGTATATTGCGAAGCAACTGTAAAAATCCTTGCATCTCTAAAACCCCTCACAGGAAATCTCGAGCTCTAAATATAGATGGATCTCACAGCCCTTTTTTGGAGTATAAAAATTGAATATTTTTATTATATCTGCGGCACAATGTCCGTCATTTGCTTTTTTTTTTGCTCTATTAATTGCAAAGGCGGCAGAATGGCTGAGATTATCTGCAAGCGTTTCCAGGGAATTCCACAAGAGTTTGTAAGCTACAGTTATACCTAACAACATTGTTGTTTAAATTATTCCCACGTGTGGAAATCGAACCCACAACCATTAGCCAGTCTGTGCTACTGCGTCACATACAAATTATGACATAATATTCTACTCACTATTACAATTATTCCACTCTCCGCAAATACGGTGTTCTCGTTCAAATACTATACGTGAAGGGGGGTCAATATAAATTAAAGCGACATCAAAGCGACATAAATTATTCAAGATAACATGAATATTCATAAACAAAGGGTCCGTGAGCCAACGTGGACCGTGTATGTGATATGATCTTGTATCAAGGTTTATGACATCAATCGCGAAAGCATGGTCGGGACGTGTACGAATAGCCAGAACAGTAGTAGATTCAATCCCAAATAAACAGAGTGTTAATATTTCAAGACGCAATATAGCCGATTTAGAAATAATTGGAAATAGAGCAAGTAACGTCAATTTATTATAAACCGTACAAATCCCGTTTTTAGCAAGATTGCCAGTCAACGTTACAGTACAAAAAATATTATCGCCAAAGAATTTTAACTGGCATATACTTTCCACAATAAACTCTAAAGCACTTAGTAAAACGATCGCTGATCCTATCTATCGTCGGCTCTGAGATAACCCACTCGCGTTGATTACACGCGTCACCCCGAAAATAAAGGCTTGATGAAATGGATTTATGTCTATGTCCATACAGCTTTGATCCACGTTTTTTTATTAAAAAAAACAGCTTCAGCCTTTTACCCGCATAAGAGGGAAGGCATAAGAAATCTAGCGTTAAGATACTCCATTTCCCTTTTTTCACCAAAAATTTGCATTTTTCCTGCCTGATTTGTAAATTACTAATAGATTTGTCGGGAAAATCACGCCGCGTTTTTTCTATTGCAAGATGGCCCTAAGTAGATTAGTTTAATAAAAATCTTAATGACATTAGTACATACATACACTTTTAGAATCTGTAGAAAGGTACGCATTAGTAGTAGTAGTAGTCAGTATCAGTATATTGGGCATTAATGTTTCGAGTGACTACCAGTATCGCGATCATCTGGAAAGCAAGGCCAAGTTGGCCTCGAAGAAACTGGGGGTCATCAACAGAGCGAGACGGTACTTCACGCCAAAACACCGTTTGGCCCTATATAGGGCCCAGGTTCGGCCTTATATGGAGTACTGTTCTCATCTCTGGGCTGGTGCACCCCAGTATCAGCTTGAACCATTTGATCGCATACAACGTAGAGCCATTCGAATCATTGGGGACCCAATAATCTGTGAAAGGCTTGATACTTTGGCTTTGCGTAGAGACGTTTCCTCGCTGTGCGTTCTCTATCGCATTTATCATGGGGAGTGTTCTGAAGAACTGTTTGACCTGTTACCTGCCGCCGAATTTTCTAACCGCACAGTACGACATAAGCTGAAATATCATCCACACCACCTGGATACGTGGCAATCCACTACTGTGCGGTTTCGTAGGAACTTCCTTCCACGCACCACGGAACTGTGGAATGGCCTACCCGCGGCAGTGTTTCCAGGTCGATATGACATGGGTACCTTCAAAAAGCGCGTCTATCTCCACCTTAAAGGCCGGCAACGCACCTGTAGCTCCTCTGGTGTTGCACGGGGTCGTGGGCGGCGGTAATCACTTACCATCAGGTGACCCGAACGCACGTTTGCCCTGTCCTTTTCCATAAAAAAAAAGTTAGAAGAATTGTCCAGTTCTGCCACTCAACAAAAAAAATAGAAAATCATTAATTAGTAAATAATACGCCATCTTAAAATATCATGTAATAAAATATATCATGTAAGTAAATATTATTAATTATATTTTTTTTTCTTTTAGAAGACAAAAAACTGAACTTGCATTTGAACTTGGGCTTTTAGAAAACGTCCAAGCGTTCTGATAATTAAGCCAGAAGTTGTTATAAAAATAATATCTTTTCTACTTAAATAAAATAACCAAAATCCTGCATAATACATTAAGTCATAAAATGAGTGATTTATAAAAAAAATCTAAGACGAAAGCCCGCAATTCCTTTTTATAAATAGTTTTTCCCTTGCCCAGCGATGATAAATCGTTTCAGAAACGGAAGGCCGTGACGACACATTATTTAGCCACCCCTAAGTATATATGGGGATGATATTCAAGATCGATGGATTTCTTGTACTAAATATTTTATATCACGGTGTTTAACTTTAAAGAAGACTGATATCTTCTTTGTAATTTAATGATATTATGAATTACTATATTTCTGTACTAATATTATAAAGCTGGAGATTTTGTTTGGATGTGCGCGTCAACCTCGGGAACTACTGGTTCGATATCAAATTAATTCGATAGTAAATCTATCGAGGAGGGCTACATGCTACATACACTTATATTACATCATGTTAATTATTTCGATGTAACTTACTGTACCTAAGTTCAGAATTACTCGAGCAATTAGATCCATTACACATAACTCTGAAGTTTTTTTTTACTTTGACAACGTAAGAGATTTTTTAGCTTAACCCTGTGGCCCACACATAGCGGTAAGCAGAGGGCCTAGTGTTGAGATACTCCATCCTCATTAAGATACTTCCGTCCTACTTTCCTCAAAATTCTTGAGCCACATTGCATGTTGAGTGGCAGAACTTAGCGCCGCTACCAGAGCGAGAAGACGAAGATAATTAATATTTCATTTAATCATGTGCGAGTCAAACCCCCAATCTATCGTATCACAATCGTCGTTGTGCCCCTGCGCCACGACTGGCCTCAATATCTATTATTGAGGCCAGTCGTGGCATTCATATTGTATCAACTCCAGATGTACTTGTAAAATAGGGAAGCAAGTGTTATAGTTAAATTATTTAAGAGTCTGTGCAATTTTAAACTTTTACCGCGGATTGCTTAAGAAATTTACGTGAAACTGCATTTACATTGTCGTTTCTCGTTAGTTTCGAGAATGCAGATAAATATTGAAATATTTTTCACCATGTAATCATCAATTAAGCCAACTGAATCAACAATAATATGCTTTGTATGAATTGAAAAGTAAAAGAAAGTAACACACCTTTATAGATATAAGAAGTACCGTAACAATACATAACCGTAACAATACATTATTTTCATTTCGCCGTTCTGGAAGACAAAACGCCATGTTAAACTCTGCTACTCAACACACAACGCCTAGAAAATTGGATCGAAAACGTGAAATTATACATATACGGAATACAACGTGAAGATGGAAAAAAAACCTCAATAACCATATTAACAAAAGAAAACTGTTCAATACACATTACAAATCAAAAACCACTTATGCAACCATCAGAATAGAAAGACGCAAACGTCCGAAATATAACAAAAACGAATACCATAGTACCGTACCGTATCGTCGCTATCAGAGTACACAAAGAGAGACAGAGTGTCATTATTCAGCGACACGACGCGCTCAGTATGCGCGGGCTGCACACGTAATTAAGTCATAACAAGAGACCTTTAATTATATACAGATTTCATAATTAACGGTAGGCCAAGCTCAAAGTTTACATTTTTTAATATAATAGTGTCGAGGAAGTACCTATAAAAAGATAACAAACTTCATGTTGCATCCCGCATATAGCAAGGTAGACAGAGGGTTAGTGTTAAGACACTCCGTTCCCCACGCACCGCCCAACTATTTGAAACTAGGCGATAATATTTCTTCTATAAAAATAAATAAATCAATACCAGGATAGCACAATGGATTAATGACTATGGTCTCAAATTTCGTTTGGGAGAAAAAAAATATTAATACAATTCCATCAGGCTCTTGTGGCACAGTGCAATGTCTACCTATAAACGCGGCGGTTGGGTATTCGTTTTCCACTAAGGGGAATGCATTATTTTCATTTCCTCACTCTGATATCAAGAGAGAGCGCGGCGTTAAGTTCCGTCATTTAACATTTATAATTTTGAAAGTTTGCCGGAAAATAGGGAATGCAGCTTTTGAACACTAGGTTTAAATTGGAAGTTAAATATTTATCTAGTTCATAGGTGAAATACTAGTGTTCCCCATTCGCGGCTTGACCCTGCTTGAATTATAAATACCAAATATAATATGAGAGTATTTTAACTTAAATTTATTTCTCGAGCCACTATTACTGAAAACATCAAAAAAATCTGTTAGGTACTTCAGAAATCAATACGTACATCAGTGGGAAGCAAATAAATAATAGAACATATGTAAACATAACATATAAATAACAAAACACATATATAATGAATATAGAAGGTGTAATTAATAATTATAATATATTAATAATTATAATATAATGTATGTTATACATACATTTAAAATTGAAATCGGTTTAGCGCGGGTGGGAGATGAAACGAATCGGTTAAAACTCTGATCCTCAACGAGGGCTCAACTTATTGGGTTGGCATAAGCATTCATTAAAAAATCATTTTAGGATCATTTTTCCCTCTGAAATAAACAAAGTACCTACATGTTATAGTACATTGTAGAAGTATCTACACAAAATTTATAACAAGTCATTATATAAAGTTCAGAGGTTACATCTATCTATCTTGCTATACCCGGAATACAGCGTAAAGCTAAAAAAAATATTATAATGTTAAACTTTGTTATACACGCACGTAGTACGATACTGTACTACAGTACAGAAAAAGTAAAGTACATATTCTTACCACAGGCAGAGTTAACTAAAACTAAGACTATATTTAACTTAAACAAAGGTGACTCTTGCCTATTCTACGAAACCTACAAAACCAGCAACCAAACACAAATTTCCAGAGACGTGATAACAGTAAAATTAACATAAGTATCCACCGCGACTACTTCGAAACGGCCGAGATAAATATTCAGAACAATAATGACGCAAGGCATCATGATGGAGTGCCTATCCGCATTCACTCTCTTGGGAAATGCGGTATGTAAATATACTCACTGTATATGGTCTGAATGGGATGCCAGAACCGTGAAATGTGTGATATTAACAGTGAAATCTCGGGTTAAAATACACTATATTTCTTGTATTTTTTGTAGGCCAGTCGTAGCAAGGGGGTACAAGCGTGCGGATATAAACACGACAGGCTGTTTGTTCCACTCGAGGAAATTAATTATGTATTTTATAGTTTCGGTAACGAGGCCAAGGGCGGCGTTGAGTTCCACCACTCAACACGCAATGTCTCCAAAATTCGAAATCTGAATGGAAACGGAGTGTCTTAACACTAGGTTTTTAAGTTCCCTCTGCCGTTATGCGGGATACAGTGTGAAGTTATTAAAATTGTTCGGCTCCCTCTTTGGAAAAAACAAGCGTGGCGTTGTGTCCCGCCCAACACGCAATGTCTTAAATTCGGGTGGAAATTGGAAATCATTTGCGGGTTGGAATGAAAAGAAATGCATATAATCTCCACAAATATGTATAAAAATATAACAAAGGCCAATTATTTAGTCCTCCAAAAGTACAGAAATCTATTCTAAATAGAAATTGGGTCACTCCCATTGTGTGGATTACGAGGCATTTGAACTACCCTCAATATCAGGTTTTTGTCAAATCTAGATCATACTGTGATAACATAGATCATAAATTAACGTGTAAATGTTACTAATTTATCGTTTAAATACGATATTAATTGTACATTCAAAAGGTTACTTTTTTTACAAAATTTACTAGTTTTTATGAAAAAGTTATAGTCGATATCTAAAATGACTTGTGTGTTATATTCATACTTTTATAGTGAAGAAGGAAATGGTTTAGGCAGATGATAAAACAAATAGTTTTTCTTATTAACATTAATTTATCATATTATTTATAATAATACTCATATCAACTGTGAGGTATATGTTTTGATGCCAGTCGTGGCGTAAAGGCACAAATTGTGACTGTAAACGCGGCTGGTTGTGAGTTCGATCCCCACTAGAGGAAATGAAATTTAAATTTATATTTTCATTTCTTCGCTCTGACGTAGTGGCAAAACGCGGCGTTGAGTTCCGCCACTCAGCACGCAATGCCTCCAGAATTCGCCAGAAATTGTTTCAGTTTCTTCTGCCTACCCCACTGTGTCCGGGATACAGCGTGAAGCTGATTTTAATTTTGGGTGTATGTGTTGCTTTTAATTTTTACAGTAGTATGTACTACTTGGAATTATACATAGTATTTTTTCCTGTTCACAGCAGTGTGTAGGCAGAGGGAACCCGAGGACTTAGTGTTAAGTGTTAGCACTCCATTCACCATTAAGACACTTACCCACTTCCACTGAAATCTTGAGGCATTGCGTGTTTAGTGGTGGAACTCAACTCGTTGTTAGAGCACCAGTTGCGGATTCGATCCCCACGAATGCACCACAAAGGCCTCAAGGAAAAATATATTATAAATGACAATTAACTCGTACTCGTAACTACGTTTCGTAGCAACAAAGTGCTACATTCGTAGCAAAAACGCGTCGTAGGCATCACGTAGAAGTGATGATNGTACCGTACCGTATCGTCGCTATCAGAGTACACAAAGAGAGACAGAGTGTCATTATTCAGCGACACGACGCGCTCAGTATGCGCGGGCTGCACACGTAATTAAGTCATGACAAGAGACCTTTAATTATATACAGATTTCATAATTAACGACGTTAAATATTTATCTAGATCATAGGTGAAATACTAGTGTTCCCCATTCGCGGCTTGACCCTGCTTGAATTATAAATACCAAATATAATATGAGAGTATTTTAACTTAAATTTATTTCTCGAGCCACTATTACTGAAAACATCAAAAAAATCTGTTAGGTACTTCAGAAATCAATACGTACATCAGTGGGAAGCAAATAAATAATAGAACATATGTAAACATAACATATAAATAACAAAACACATATATAATGAATATAGAAGGTGTAATTAATAATTATAATATATTAATAATTATAATATAATGTATGTTATACATACATTTAAAATTGAAATCGGTTTAGCGCGGGTGGGAGATGAAACGAATCGGTTAAAACTCTGATCCTCAACGAGGGCTCAACTTATTGGGTTGGCATAAGCATTCATTAAAAAATCATTTTAGGATCATTTTTCCCTCTGAAATAAACAAAGTACCTACATGTTATAGTACATTGTAGAAGTATCTACACAAAATTTATAACAAGTCATTATATAAAGTTCAGAGGTTACATCTATCTATCTTGCTATACCCGGAATACAGCGTAAAGCTAAAAAAAATATTATAATGTTAAACTTTGTTATACACGCACGTAGTACGATACTGTACTACAGTACAGAAAAAGTAAAGTACATATTCTTACCACAGGCAGAGTTAACTAAAACTAAGACTATATTTAACTTAAACAAAGGTGACTCTTGCCTATTCTACGAAACCTACAAAACCAGCAACCAAACACAAATTTCCAGAGACGTGATAACAGTAAAATTAACATAAGTATCCACCGCGACTACTTCGAAACGGCCGAGATAAATATTCAGAACAATAATGACGCAAGGCATCATGATGGAGTGCCTATCCGCATTCACTCTCTTGGGAAATGCGGTATGTAAATATACTCACTGTATATGGTCTGAATGGGATGCCAGAACCGTGAAATGTGTGATATTAACAGTGAAATCTCGGGTTAAAATACACTATATTTCTTGTATTTTTTGTAG
Organism: Heliconius hermathena; assembly: GCA_013403705.1. Taxonomy (NCBI): domain Eukaryota; kingdom Metazoa; phylum Arthropoda; class Insecta; order Lepidoptera; family Nymphalidae; genus Heliconius; species Heliconius hermathena. Next base: position 845,541 of record JAAIXJ010000008.1, read on the forward strand.
GCCAGTCGTAGCAAGGGGGTACAAGCGTGCGGATATAAACACGACATGCTGTTTGTTCCACTCGAGGAAATTAATGATGTATTTCATAGTTTCGGTAACGAGGCCAAGGGTGGCGTTGAGTTCCACCACTCAACACGCAATGCCTCCAAAATTCGAAATCTGAATGGAAACGGAGTGTCTTAACACTAGGTTTTTAGGTTCCCTCTGCCGTTATGCGGGATATAGTGTGAAGTTATTAAAATTGTTCGGCTCCCTCTTTGGAAAAAACAAGCGTGGCGTTGTGTCCCGCCCAACACGCAATGTCTTAAATTCGGGTGGAAATTGGAAATCATTTGCGGGTTGGAATGAAAAGAAATGCATATAATCTCCACAAATATGTATAAAAATATAACAAAGGCCAATTATTTAGTCCTCCAAAAGTACAGAAATCTATTCTAAATAGAAATTGGGTCACTCCCATTGTGTGGATTACGAGGCATTTGAACTACCCTCAATATCAGGTTTTTGTCAAATCTAGATCATACTGTGATAACATAGATCATAAATTAACGTGTAAATGTTACTAATTTATCGTTTAAATACGATATTAATTGTACATTCAAAAAGTTACTTTTTTTACAAAATTTACTAGTTTTTATGAAAAAGTTATAGTCGATATATATATAAAATGACTTATGTGTTATATTCATACTTTTATAGTGAAGAAGGAAATGGTTTAGGCAGATGATAAAACAAATAGTTTTTCTTATTAATATTAATTTATCATATTATTTATAATAATACTCATATCAACTGTGGGGTATTTGTTTTGATGCCAGTCGTGCCGTAAAGGCACAAATTGTGACTGTAAACGCGGCTGGTTGTGGGTTCGATCCTCACTAGAGGAAATGAAATTTAAATTTATATTTTCATTTCTTCGCTCTGATGTAGTGGCAAAACGCGGCGTTGAGTTCCGCCACTCAGCACGCAATGCCTCCAAAATTCGCCAGAAATTCGGCAGGAAAGTGGGGAAGTTTCTTCTGCCTACCCCACTGTGTCCGGGATACAGCGTGAAGCTGATTTTGATTTTGGGTGTATGTGTTGCTTTTAATTTTTACAGTAGTATGTACTACTTGGAATTATACATAGTATTTTTTCCCGTTCACAGCAGTGTGTAGGCAGAGGGAACCCGAGGACTTAGTGTTAAGTGTTAGCACTCCATTCACCATTAAGACACTTACCCACTTCCACTGAAATCTTGAGGCATTGCGTGTTTAGTGGTGGAACTCAACTCGTTGTTAGAGCAGCAGTTGCGGATTCGATTCCCACGAATGGTAATCGAATCCGCAACTGTGGCGTTCACAGTCGCACACTTATGCATCTGCACCACAAAGGCCTCAAGGAAAATTATATTATAAATGACAATTAACTCGTACTCGTAACTACGTTTCGTAGCAACAAAGTGCTACATTCGTAGCAAAAACACGTCGTAGGCATCACGTAGAAGTGATGATATCACTTCATGTATTTAGAACATGAGTAATGCCAACGTTAAAAGTATTGTAATTTTTTTTAAGTAATTATAATTTTTATTTTAGTTTTGTACAAGTACTTCAATGGAACGAAAGATTATCGTAAAAATCGAGAGAGTGATGAGAAAAAAAACGCTGTATCCCGCGTATAGCAGAATAGGCAAATTGAACTTAGTGCTACCACAATCATATTTATAAAAATAATCAATTCCCCAAGTGACAATCGAACTCACAACTGCTCTGTTTACGTCACAACGGCCTCAACATTTTTTAGTATATTTTATAATTGTGAAAACTTCTCCATTTCCAATTAATTTTTAATAACAGTTAAAAATCATTACTTTTTAATGAACCAGAGATAATTAGAATATCTGTAGAGACAAGATATTTAATCTGTACATTCCATTGGATATCTATAATCTGCGTACAATATACACGATGTATTTGACAGGACAGAAACCTGCCCTTGACGTTCGGGTCCCGTCTAATTGTAGTCGTAAATTGTTTCTGTAACGGCCATCCCATTGTTCTTATTAAATTATCACGGCGGCCATCTTGTTTAACAAAATTATGTGTTTAGTAGCTAATTGTAACGTAATTTTTATGATATTATTGTTTTTGTTTAATTTTTATTTCAATAATTAGTATTTTTTTTATTTTGGCAAGTTATTATAGAATTATTATGTGATGAATTACGGTTTATTATGTGATAATTAATATTAGGGGTACTCGCGCTTTACTTAATCAAAGTAAAAGATTTGCTATTTTTAATTTTAATTATATTATTTCCTTTGAATAGCACGAGCGTAAGAATAGGAAGGACTAGTGAGAGCAGGGCTCATCTTAGGATAGTCTAGTACTCACTACACCTACACCCCAGAATTTATAGTAACAAAACATTAAGTCCACAAGTTAAAAAACTCTTTTACACAAAAACATCAGTTCATTGTCCCTCCTGAAAAATATCTATCTAGATACGCCCAGTCGGAGAGTGATTGACCCAATAACTACCGTTGTTTTACTCACTAGTTGATACTATTTCAATGTCCTACTATGCTATTACAATTTACAATGGTGTCATATTATTATTATTATGTTGGTTTTGTTTTTAGCTGTATACCTATCCCGAAAATAGCAGAATAGGCGCTGGGAACCTGTGAACCTACTGTTAAGACACTCCGTTCTCATTAAGAAGCTCACACACTTCCATTCACCATTTCCGCCGATTTCTGGAGGCATTGCTTGTTAAGTGGCAGAACTCAACGCCGCGTTTTGGTCTCATTACTATAGGGAGGATGTGAAAATGAAAAATATTTCATTTTCTCGACCATAACCTATCGAGCTTACAGTTACACGCTTGTGACCCTGCGCCACGACTACCCTCACATTTACTATGATATCACATAATTATTTGTAACAATTTTTATAATAATGTTTATTTGTCGAATTTTCTATTAAAAGTTTCAAAGAAAATATAAAACGGTCGACGACATTTGTAATCGCCAAGTGGCAAGTACATTGACATTTGACATTACAGGTCGACGGCTTTCCATTTTAGTCGTTATGTTCCAATTTAGCAAAGCGCCTTTACGGGAATTAGTGTCTGTGTAAATTTGTGATGATTTTATATATATATATATATATTTTTTATTTCACGCTATAGCCCGCGTATAATAAGTATACTATACATATCCTATAATAGTGTAGGCAGAGTAAACCTAGTGATAAGACACTCTGTTCCCCACGTACCGCTCAATTTTAGAGACATTTGAGTGTTGAGCGAAGGAAATCAACGACACGACTTCTCTTTCAAAAACGGGAAAATGAAAATAATAATTTTATTGAATCCTTAACCGTCGCCTTTAGTTGTAACACTAGGGTCCCTCTATGTCATGTGCGGCGATGTACCCTGGTCTGAAAAAAAGGTGTGAAACTGATTTTTTTTTCTACTATATTTAATTTCAAGGCATTATGATGTACCGACTACAAGAAGCTCTAGAACAGCCTTCTAGTTGGTCTGGCTTGTCTATTCGTACGTTGACATTTGAATCTAAGCGTCAGTCTCCCTATATCTATAGTTTAGTTCTCAATGAAGTACAACATTCATTTCTAATGTACACTTTTTCATTAAGCACTTAAATAAATTTTTGTTATTTTTTTAAGTTTTGTGGGAATAATTTTGTTTTCTTATATTATAGCGTAAAGGCCGTCGTAGGGCCGGGCGAATAATGCGACGATTGTGGGTTTGATCCCAACTCATCGGAATGAGTTATTATTTATGCATATTTTCATTTCTTTGCTCTGCCACTCAACACGAAATGCCTCGAAAAATTCAGCGGAGAGTGAGAAACGATGTGCCTTAACACTAGGTTCCCTCTGCCTATCCTGCTATATGCGAGATACAGCGTGAAGCTGATTTTTAACGTCACAGATATAGTCAGACGATGTGCCGCTGCGTCGCGACAGTCTCAGAACAGAACAGATAGATGGATATAAATTTGCATATGCTATTTAATTTATTTTTAGATATTTTATATTGAAAAGCGGAAACTAACAATCTCGTTAACTAAANTATCTTATTACTGTATACGCCTATTCGATATATAAATTTGTTTACTTAATGTTTTTGTAATTTTCTCTGTAAGTGATTTATATGTAAATCTTTTGAGAAAATAAATGTCTTTAACCGTAATTTATTTTTAGATATTTTATATTGAAAAGCGGAAACTAAGCATCTCGTTAACTAAAGTTAATAAAATCTTAACTAAGTATTATCAATTCATCATAAAAATATATTTAAAAAAACACGAACAAACACTACAAGACAAACTACACTACTACAAGAGTAGGTTTATCAAATTCCGTGCATAATCCCAAGTAGAGCTTATCCCAAGCCCATCTCAACATCCACCTGTTAAATGAATAATTCCCAGCTATATTAATATTTCGCCTGTCGCTTTGATCCTTATTAAATGAAAAAAGGAGGGTAGGTTGGTAAATGTAATTCTGTCTCTCTCTAACTCGCATTCGTTATGCGATTTAGTTATATTTGTCCCACTCTAGCACCAACGAGTGTGAGCTTTATAGTGTTTATGAAAATAAAATCACCGTTGAGAGGGCCATGGAGATTTTAGAATACGGGTCAAAGGTGTGTGCAGATGTAATGAACATTTTTTCTGATTATTCTTTTTTTATATTTTCATAGGAATGCTCTGAGTGCTTCCCGAAACTCCCTAACTTACGTACATGCTAAATTTCAATTTTGTAAGTCAAGTAGTTTCGTGTGTCAGTAACTTATTAACTGAAGAAGTTATACTTACATATATGAATTAATGAATATTTAATATACAGCAATAGAAACCAATATTCAGAAAAAAAACGCGCAGAAATTTTGATCCTCATTAAAAGAATATATAAAAATCATTCTTTCCCTCTCTAACACGCATGCGTTATGCGATTTAGTTATATTCGTCTCACTCTAGCACCAAAGAGTGTTAGCTTCACAGTGTTAATGAAAATAATCTCACTGCTGAAAGTGCCGTTGAGGCTTTAGAATACAGGTCAAAAGGCCTATACAGATGTGTCGACGAGATTTTCTAGGTTTTTTTTTGTTTTATGAAATAAAATTAAAATTTTAAATAAACTACAGTTTTTATTTTGCTTTTTTTCGCCAGCTACGAGGTAATGGGCAAAGGTGAATTTCATAAATAGTAATGCGAAACAATAGTGCGCTCTGAGATTATTTTTAATAGGGAAATTGTGTATTTATTCTTTATAAAATGCAAAAGCAGTGCTTAGTAAAGTCTCTCTTAGTTATGTAATTTCGTTAATTTACACCCCGGTACTTTAATTTACGCCGAAATAAGTAATCTATACATGTTCATATGAATTATTTATTATAATTAATTAAATATAACCATTTTTTTTAAAAAACACTTGAGGTCAGTCGTGGCGCAGGGGCACAAGCGTACGACTGTAAGCGCAACAGATAATAGGTTCTATTTCTATTGGAAAAAATATATATTTATTTAAATTTATACTTCCATTTCTTCGCTCTGGTGTCGAAGCAAAACGCGGTGTTGAGTTTCGCCACTCAACACGCAATGCCTCCAGAATTCAGCGGAAAGTGAGTAACGGAGTGTCTTAACACTAAGTTCCCTCTGCTCACCATAATGTTTACGGAATACAGCGTGAAGCTGATTTATTTTTTAATTTGATTCTTAATTTAATTTCTTCGTTCTGACAAAGAATCAAAACGCAGCACTTTCTGCCTAATTCTAGAGGCATTCCGAGTGGAGTGGTTTCTCGAAGATGAATCGAATCCTCAACCTGTCGCGTTCACAGTCACACGCTTATGCTCCTGCGCCACGACTGCCCTCAAATTATACAACCGCAGAATATAAAATCTTCTTCACATTGATTTCATTGATTTCATCTTCCACACAATTTTTTTTTTTTAATTAAGGCGAGAAGATCGTATAAAAAAAATTTAAAAAAATTATCATCAACAAACCTTATTAAATTTCGTAAAGAATTTGCTTTTCTTATATTTTTTTTTTCAATAACGTGCCAAGACAACGTAATACAACTGATAATACCATTTAATAGAAGTTAATAAAGATTTTGTTTATTGTATATTTTCATCTTTCACTGGAAGTCAAAATTTTAGCAATAAAAATATTTGGCCAAGTAAAAATGGATAAAAAAGTGTATAATGGCGTAACTCAACGCCACAGTTCATCTAACATATCGAATCCACAACCAATTAATAATGAAAACTTTCAACGCTAGTTACTTTACAGAAACTGTATATGCCACAACTCGTAAAGCATTGAATAGACCAAATCACGAAGACACCGTCAATTGAAATGTAAATTTCAAAAACTCTGAAACGTCTATTAGCTGAGCTGAACTAGAAAGATGTTTAAAGGAAAGTAGAGCGCGAGTAATTAACGAACTTTTGATAGGAGGAATCTTAAATAGTCTTGGATAGCACAAAAAAATGCATATAAAATCATAGAATTCTCGTATATTACCAAGAAGACAAGTTGTTTTAATGGCAAATCACTCTATTGTTTGTCGTGTTATAGAGATATTGTGTGTTAAGTAACGAAACTTTATCTATTATGAGAATATTTTAAAAAAATTGCTTCACGCATCATTTCGAGTACCCAAGAATAAAAAAGGGATAAGCTACTATATGAAGAAATAAAAATATATTAAAATCACATCTTCATAATTATACATATCTTTATATATCTTCTGCTGAGTAAATGAGCACTTGTCTAGAGAGACTCGGCCCCCCTTTCCCTTTTTCCCTTTCTTTTTACCAACCTAACGACGTCACAATGTCTATAAATAAATATGACAAACTGATTTTACTACGAAACAACTAAAACTGGAGTTTGCCAATTAGCCTTGCGCGCGTCAAACTGATTACTAACTTTAATGTTGGATGTGAAAATAAAAGTTAAACTTTTTTAATTGTTGGAACTCCAGGTGAAATAAAACTTTATATTTTTTCTAACTTCACTTTTTGTTTTTTCGCCTATAGCAGGGTTGAAAGAGACAAACTGTTCGGACACTCCGTTCACCACCTTTTGTCCAATTTTCGAGATATTGTGTATTGAAACTCCCCTTGAGTTTAACTCCACACTTTGTCTAATAAAAACATGAAAAGAAAACAATTTCAATATAATCTAATATTTCAATTCCCATATTTGAGTCCCGTCATGGCGCAGGGGAACAGGTGGGGGACCGTAAGAACGACGGTTGTAAGTTCGATTGCCACCCGCGGGAATGAATAATACCACCAAATTTAGATGGATAGATAGACCTTGGTAAGTGGGGAACTGAAGTGTCTTAATAGGGAACGAATTGTCCACACACTAGGTTCCTAGGTTTCCTCTGTCTATCCTGCACATAGATGTGCAGGATAGACAGAGGAAACCTAGGATATAGCGAGAAGCTAGAAAACAAAGAAAGAAAGTTCACTCTAAATGGAGATATAACCCACAGCCACCAAGTTTACTCAGACGCTTTCTCATTTGCCATGGAGGCCTCAACTTTACTAAAAATATTTAGAATCAGTTAATAATCTAACTGATTGAATGCGACGATCGTGCATTTCATTACGTTTATGTTACATTTTTTTAACGTTTTGAACCACAACCTATGTTTACAGTACAACCACACGAATCTCACAAATTGGAATATTATATCACTATTTTGTAGTTAGTTGAAATACAGTCTGGAACGACCGCAGACAACTAAATAGCATTAGGGGAGCATCATCATGTTATTTTAGAGGGGACCAGACCAGAATATCTTGCTGTCTCGATTAAGCTAAAATGGGAAATGGTTTGTGTACTGCTTTACAATTTTAGAATAAACAAGGTAGGAAGGGAGGATAACTATGTTTTGCTAAGTTAGGATTGAAATATGGTGGGTAGAACTATCATTTTTAATTTAGAAGTATAAATTTTAATTTTGATTTTTACGCATGAAATGCAATAGTGGCGCAGGGGCCCAAGAGTGCGACTGCAAACGCGACGACTGTTTGCTCGATTACCACTCGGGGGAATGAAATATTTGATATTGTCAATTTTCTGCTAATGAGGAAAAACGCTGCTATAAATTCTGCAACTCAACACGTAATGCCACCAGAATTTACCGGAAAGTGGGCAACAGAAGTGTCTCAATAGGAACGGAGTGTCTTAACTCAAGTTTTCCAGGTTCCCTCTGTCTACTCTTTAATGTGTAGGTATATCCCTCATGAAGCTTCAGAAAAGAATCACCATCTGGCTAGCATGAACGATAATGCTTCATCAGTCAGATTTTGCTTTCACCATTAAGACACTTTCGTTCCACACTTGCTGCTGAAATCTTGAAGCACTGCGTGTTGAATGGTGGAAATCGAACTCATAACCAGAAGCGTTTACATTTAAATGCTGTTCCATTGCGCGCAATAAATTACTTAGGAAGGCATCTCCAGACTAAATTAAGCTTGTTGTGTTGATATGTAAATAACAGAATAATGCCCGAGAGTTGTTGATTTCACTTGAAAATTACGTTTAAATTAAACTAATATAAAATGAAATTTAGCTTACTGAATAATATTTTAAAATTAATTACACTTGCCGTTTTATTTTTGTAAACCTTTGATCATTACTGTTAGGTAAAAGTAACAATGAACAAAGTAGGCGTTTTTAAAACGATTTAAAACAATAGAAATATTTTCTGTTTTATTTTCTAAATTTTGAATCTTTGCAAAGAATAATTCAAATTTTGAACTAATAACTGCCTATAATTTCAAAGTACTATAAGCGGAGCGTCTTAACACTACGTTCTCAACGCAGACAATGCTAAAAAAATTATATTACAGGAAAAAAAAACAATTGTAATACACGATGTAATCCTGCCCACAATAAAGACAGTAGCACGTAAAAGGCGCCACTTCTACAAGGCGCCACCAGTCTAGACAATGCTTCACCTTGACTCCTCTTGACTGGAAGCCAAAACTAAGGAGAGACAGAATGTTAATCGAAAACGTGTGTACGAAAATATTGTGACCTTAGAGTTTGTGAATGAGATGTGAGGGAAAGGTCGTGATAGTTACATAAACATGCAAAAAAAAAGTTAAAAAATCAGCTTCACGCTGTATCCCGCACACAGCAGGGTAGGCAGAGGGAACCTAGTGTTAAGACACTCCGTTCCCCACTTTCTGCCGAATTCTGGAGGCATTGCGTGTTGAGTGGCAGAACTCAACGCCGCGCTTAACCTCGACACCAGAGCGAAGAAATGGAAATATAAATTTAAGTAAATATTTCATCTCCTCGAGTGGGGATCGAACCCACAACCAGTCGGTTTTACAGTCACACCTCGTGCCGCTGCACCACGACTGGCCTCGCCACAAAAAAAGTTGTTTTTATGATTTTTATTATGGCATAAATATATGCTGTTCTACCTTTTAAGTTTTATAATATCTATCTAAAGAGTGAGGCCAGAAAAGTCTGACAAGAGAAGGCGCGGCGTTGAGTTCTACCACTTTGCACGGAATCTCAAATCCGGGCGCAAAGTGAGGAACAAAGTGCCTTGACGCTACTCAGGATTTTCATTATCTACCTTTATTAAGAAAAGCGTAAAGCTACAACAAAAAAAGGTGAAATATTGGTATGAAATAATACACATGTGTCTCGCAACATAGCAATCAGTTCCACGCGTAGAGCACGTTCTAGAAGTATATTACTAACTGTCTAGACTGCCACCACTTAATACTTCTTGAATACATACATATTAGTATCAAAGTCTTGGTTAAAGATAGTTTTTGTTTATTTTTGTAAAGTCTGCAGAGTCGTTGTTTGTGGCTTAGTCTGAATTAATTTTAACAATGTAGTATAATATTCTTAGTATATTCTTAAAAAAAATGGGCAAAAAATGGTGTTAAGTTCCACAGTGTTACTAAAATGAACGAAACCTGATTTTCTATCCCTTCCAAATCGAGTGAATTAAATAAATGAAATACAATAAAAATATTGAGAAATTGTTAATCGTAACTTCCATTTCTAAATAAGAACAATATAATAATATACAATATTTCATAAGAACAAAAAGAATATCTGCAAAATGTCTACGACTGGCATAGAAGCGTTAATTCAATTTATATCAGCCGCAGAAAATAGGCAGAGGCGGATCCCGGGAGAGGCCGTCTATCCATTCTGTTTAGTCTATTCATTTATATTAGTCTTAAAATTATTTCTTTAAATTTGTAGACGTTTTCTAAAAATATCTTAAATATAGGATAATACTTAGAATATGTTGAATACTGGAATATGTTGAATTTTATTTTCTTTGGCTATAAAAGCGACCGCTGTAACTTCTTCTATCCTAATCAGACGAATGATTTTTTACATATCTTCCATCTCTCATTATCTCATTTTCGTACTTTGTGACTATGACGACATGCCGTGTGGGCATATGCATAGGTAAATGATCGATAAGTTACAGGTAAGAAATCGTTAAGTAAAGTTACATATTTAATTATTTTACGATTTATTGGAACGAGGTCAGCTATTATAGAACAGCGTAGAGTTACGCCGCTCAATAACAAATTACTTTAATTTCCTTGCTCCACCTCAAGAATTCGGAAGTGGGGACCGGAATGTCTTAACACTAGGTTCCCAGGTCAGTATGTCTGCCTCTGTTATGTACGTTTACAGCGTGAAACAAAAAAATCAAATATTTCATGAAGAACCGATAACCGAGAGTTTATTTGGTTATATCGAGAAACAATTATCATTTCGAAACATGCTCTATATTAACATATATGTACATATATATCGGATCAAGATAAAAAATAACGATACATAGACATATTCATAATAAATTCCAAAAGAAAATCAAATAATTACAATAAGCTTTTAGAGAGTCAGCTGCGCAGCTACAGCCAGATACTTTTAGTAATAATGCATTGATACGTCAGTTATAGTAAGTAAGTATCGAGACACGAGAGCCCTCTCGAGTTAGAGACGAGAATATCTAATGTTAAAACTGGAAATAACCTTTATCGTTCAAATATCCGTCTAACTAAAAGCTCTCGACTTGATAGAACACTCGGGGAAATGAATTATTTTAATTTCCTTTCTTCAGTAACACGACACAACGCGGCGTTGAGTTTCGTATCTCAACATCCACGTCCTGACAATTGGACAGAGAGTGGGAAACGGAGTGTCTTAACAGTAGAGTTAAAATAGAACTATTTGCGAGATAAAAAAAATCAAACCCATTACAATCACACCCAACAAAAAACTCTACAAAACCCAGTCGGACGCGACAGCCAAATTCTCTTAGTAAGTTAGTAATAATTCAGGGATATGTCAGTTATAGTTAGTAACGTAAGTATAGAGGTGGACCCTCTCGAGTTAAAGACGAGAATATCTTATGCGAAAACTGGAAATAATCTTTATCGTTCAAACTTCCATCTTACTAAAAGCTCCAAGTTTATAGAACTATTTTGAACTTAGCGCGCTAAGAGGATTTAGTTCTTTTAAATAATGTATTCTTTCTTATTTAAATTAATGGATAGCAATCGTCATAAAATGACTGTGAAAGCGATGGTTGTGGGTTTAATTTCTACTCGGGGGAATTATCTATTTTTATTTCGTCACTTCGTTAAAAAAACAAAGCACGGCGTTAAGGTTAACACACTCCGTTCTCCACATCCTGTCAAATTTTCCAGATAATGTGTGTTAAATGGCGGAAGTCAATGAAACGCTTTGGCAGACAAAGCGCAGCTACACCTGAAAATACTTTAGATGTAACCGTTCCCCTGAATGGAAATCGAATCCACAACCATCATGTTTAATTAGATAATTTCGAACTGAGGCTTCAAATAAATATGTTTGTATGCCAAATACTACATGCTATATTACACGGTTTGTGAGCTTGTTAACATCTGTACCCACTACGCATAGGGTGACCTAAATGTCATTGGATTATCGTTCTCTAGGTCGAACATATTTGGATTTTTTTTATTAGTTTCACATTTTTCACATATAACAAAGTAAACTAACACTCCCATTGTGTTTAAAGACTTTTAGCCAAATTTTTGAGATATTGCGTGTTGAATAGTGGCGAAATACAACGCCGCGCTTTGTCAAAACACCAAATGGACGAAATAAAATAATTCATATAATAGTGAGGTTTGTGGGTTCTATTCCTTTGATTGAGTATAGAGCCCACAACCATCACTATTATAGTTTCATCACTATTATAGTTAGATGCGGTGCCGCTGTGCCACAAGAATCTCAATTTTTTTATTTATGTAAGTCTATACGAAAAAAAATATTTTCAAAAGGGTTACCGTAAAATTCAATAGTTGTGCTGAATAAATACTGTAAGCTTAAATTTTGTTTGAATTATTATTTATTTTGCATTTCACGCGTTTCTTCTGCATCTAGCAGGATAGCCAGAGTGAACCTGGTATTAAAATATTGCGTTCCCTATTTTCTGCCTAAGTCTTGAAACATTCCTTACTGAGTAGCAGTACTCAACTTACCACAAGTACTTACACGTACATCAAACCGATTAACATGATATAAATTAGCCTAAAAACTTACTCAATGAAAGGACTATAATTTCCTGAGATTGCTCTCTCAACCAAACAAACTCTGTAGCTGTATAATAAGTTAAGTGTACTTAAAATTTGTTTTATTTAACATCTTTAAAGTTTCTATTTAAAAAATAAATATAAAAATTACCATAACAAAAATCAAGGATGCCGGTATTTCATTAAAGGAAGTCAAGTTGGTTTACAAGATGCACTCGCTTTGTGCAGTTATGAAACCAGCCCGCGGCGACGCCAGTACCGCGCGTAACCTTATTAAGTTTAATGTTGTAACGGGATTTTAAGGTTTTACATTTACTTTACAGTATCTGCTACTTCAAAGGTCGCCAATTCTATTCCATCTGAGGCTTTATGTAACAGAAACTACTTACATTACATTGAGGCCAGACGTGGCGCAGGGGCACAAAGTGTGACTGTAAAACCGACTGGTTGTGGGTTTGATCCCCACTCGAGGAGATGAAATATTTACTTAAATGATATATTTCCATTTCTTCGCTCTGGTTTCGAGGCAAAGCGCGGCGTTGAGTTCTGCCACTCAACACGCAATGCCTCCAGAATTCGGCAGAAAGTGGGGAACGGAGTGTCACAACACTAGGTTCCCTCTGTCTACCCTGCTGTGTGCGGGATACAGCGTGAAGCTGATTTATTTTAACTACTTACATAAAAAGTTTTGTCTAATTCATAATAGACAAACATTACGATGAAATAGAGTAACTGGCCCTAATCACATTTTTTTTCACACATTATTGGTTAACACAGTGATTATTCCACAAAATTTCAATTGGAACAGTATTTCACCGCTTTGACACAAATATAACCTAGTTTCAAGTCTAGTACATCATATTTCCTAATTATCAAAACGTCAGGAAAAAGACACTGAATTCTATTTCATCTTTTCATCTAAAAATATTAATAATAATTTCTTATTTCCAATATTAGCAAAATAGTTTTAGAAAACGTATAAATATTGAAACACCTATATACGCGCCTAACAACTAAAGGTCTAAAGTTGCATTCACTTTCCAAAACGGCAAGTGTTAAAACCTACCGCCATTAAGAACAAAAACTTTGAGAGGTTCGCAGTTTGCAAACTTCCGATAAAAGAGAAAAAAAAAACTTTACCGAGATTAATAATTGAGAGGTTGATTTCCCCCGCGGACCACTAATCTTAAGTTGCGGACAGCGAAGCTCTCCCGGCGGCGGAATAAAAGCTCAATTCTTATACATTAAAATTAAGTATTTAAATAAATACATTAATTACACATTCAGTGTGTTTGTCGTTGACATTTTTATGGGAATTGAAGGTCAAGCCACGCTGTTGTCCACACAGCGTGCAATTTTTGAGACATTGGATGTTGAGGGATGTAACCCAACGCCGCGCTTTGTCTTGTTACCAGAACGAGGAAATTAATTCAAATTTAACGACGTCTTCAAAAAAAATATTGAAATGCATATTATGTATACCCCAAAGGAGTCTATCAAAGGAGTTTTTAAATTTAATAACAAATAATGCTGTAGGGCATCGTGGCGTCAATCTCTCATTCTAGTTTGAGTCTCGCTACTCAACTACCACAAAAATTTTAGGACGATAGATTCTGACCTTAGGTACTCTTCCCTTACCATGTTATATACAGAAAACAGAGAGAAGTTGAGCATAGAAACTGGTAAAGTCAAGCGTATCGGACTCGCACAACGAGACTTCAATACCAAGTTCATAATCGAAGGAAACTGTATGAAAGTACAAATTATAAAGGTTAACAAATTTAACTAATCTTGTATGAAATTTACAACAGATATAAGTTAAATAGGAAAGATGAGCTAGGAAATTTTAAAAAGTATGACTGGGTTATTTACCCAAATAAAAAAATACAAATATGTATAATATGTATGTGTATATAAGTTAAACGTTTAAAATTATACCCACCCTCAACAAACTCGACAATATTTCAAGCAATAAATTATCAAACTAAATACAAAAAAGCTCTATCGATTAAAAGTTACTTTCTACGTGTATTGGTGGCTAATGCATTTTTAACAGAAGCCGCCGCCATTAGAAAGATCCTTCATAGAAATAAAAGTAATGGTGTTTTAAGTAACTTTGACATTCAATATAGCTGACCATCGCTGTGTCATATTGAGAATACAAGATATTGTCATTTTATTGAAAGGATTTTCGGATAATATATTTTTTTTTCAAAAAAAAAGTATTAATTTACAACACAAATGTCATATTTATTAGGGAAAGGAAACCTTTCTTTCAATTGTACTCTCAAGGATTGGTACTAACAATTCAATTTCTAAAATTATATTATTTTGTATTGAATAACAATTTAAGTAAGCTTCGTAGCGCTACGTGACTACGAAGTGCTACGTCGCCTTACAAAATGTATACAATTACTTATAAAATTAGAAACAATTGAATGAAAAACTTAAAATACACATGTATATAAAATAAATATTTCGACAATTTCGACGTTCGAGAATGTTCTATGTCACAATTAAAAAAAGTTGAGAATTGTTTGAAATGTATAATCGTCACAAACAATTAAATATCTCTATAAAATGAATTTAAAAATAAGTCCTGCTTAGTTACTTGAACCGGTTCTTCTCAGGTCTGAGGCATTAACTTTAGTGAACTGGTGGTAAATTATTTGACGTTCAAAGAATGAAGCATGTAACCTCTTATTTTAAATAAAATTATTTGACTTTGACTTTGAAAAATGTCGAGAAATGCTGTAAAAATCAAGAAAAAATTGAAAACTTACCTGGATAATGAGGTGTTTACTACCTGAAAAACGAAATGGTTATAGTAAGTTTTGATTTAAAAAATAAAAATAATTAAAAATTATATTTTTGAAAAGAGAGGCATGAAACATAATATGTACAATAGCTAATTCTAAACTAACTTGTATTATAAAACTGAAAAGTTTCTGTAAACTCTCTAGAACAACTGGTTGTAATTAAAATAATCTTTTTGCTTTGTTTAGATAGTCCACTTATCGATGAAGGCTATCATATATTACATCACGTTCATCGCGTCAATTGTTTTAATGTCGAACTATCTCATTGTATCTGGGGTCAGAGTTTTTTCGGACTAATAACGTGTCATAACTCAACAGTTTTTTTTAACTTCACGCTGTACCTTGCACATAGTAGGGTAAGCAGAGGGAACCTGGGAACCTAAAACACTCTGTTCTCCTGTAAGACACTTCCGTTCCCCAATTTCCGCCGATTTTTTTGAGGCATTGCCTGTAAAGTGGCGTAATACAACGCCGCGCTTTGCCGCATTACCAGAGCGAGAAAATGAAAATATAAAAAATTTAACTCTCCCAAATTCAAATCGAACCCACAACCGTCGCGTTTCCAATTACACACTTGTGTCCCTGCGCCACGAAGACCTGTCATATTTTCCAATCGACCATACAAGCGAAGCCCTAAATAAAAGCTAGTAATGCCTATATAGTATACCACTATAACGTGATAAAATATTATATTACATAAAATATCAAAAGTCAAAAGCTACACAAAAAAGTGGTGAAAATCGATACCTTACACAAAGGTGGCGATAAGCTACGGCCGGCGATGGCACATCGATCAGAGTATCGTTGTGGCGCTCAATAACAGACTGTTGGTGTTCCCTTTACTTGGTAAATCAGCGCATTTTTAATGCGGCAGCAAAATAATTTTAAATATATTTAAAATTATAAATGTAAAATAATAACTTTTTGATTTATTTATTTTAAAAGTAAAATAATGACTAATTATATTTAAATTAAGGGGCCGTCGTGGGCCGTGGCACAGGGGCACAAATGTGCGACTACCTCTGGTAACGAGAAAAAGCGCGGCGTTGAATTCCGCCACTCCGAACGCAATGCCTCAAAAATTTAGCGGCAAGACGGGAAGAAAGTGTCTTAAAAGGAAACGAAGCAAATCTCCCCGTTGTGATAGACAGAGGGATTAAATCCCACCACTCGACGTAAAGCGGTGACCCCACCCCACATTTTATATGTCATTTGCAAATATTTAACAAAAAAAATTACAATCACAAAAAACAATACATATAATAAAATAAAACGATTAAATAAAAACGGATCGGTGTCTGTACATGGACAATATATAAAAATATGCAATCGTGGGCCTTTATTAATGTAATAGAATCCACAATAATGATTATTAAAGTTTTTGTCTGTTTGTTCGTGCGATTGTTCACGCTAATCTCCATTGCCAAAATTATAGTGAAAACTACATTTAAATGTAATGTAGTTTTCAATAATAGTTCTGGCAAGTGTCACTTAACATTTAGTTTTTTTGTTTCAATCGGTTTACAAATAAAAAAGTTATGTCAATATAAAGAGTTGCACGCTACAAAATAAATGTTTTATTGAATTGGCTTAAACTTTAGCTATCAATATATGAATATTGTCTTTTAAATGATAACTTTAATAGATCACAAAAGTAATTGAGATGAGAAAATAAAAAATTTTGCCACTATGTTACTATATGGTACACTGTTTTATAAAAAATCTGCTGCATATATTTTTAAGAGAACTAAAGTGGGAAGCAGCTCTGGGACTTGTGTGTTATTTTATTTTAACCGTTTAACCCTGTAAGAGTTGTCATTGCTCTTTTTAAGCTACTCGTTCATTATAGCGACTGTTTTGCACGTCAAATTTTAACCCGATCCGTCTATTGGTTGAAGTATACCAATCTTTTTTTTTCAGTCATTTGCCATGGTTGTGGATACGACTCCTACTGGGAAGAACCATTATTTTAAAATATTTCAGATTATTACTCCTGTTCAAATAAAACAAACAAGGTATATCTTTTATACTCTTCCAACAATTGTCAAATGATTCTTTAACTGTAAAAAAATTGATTAAGCGCGAGTCCGCACCGAGGGTTTCGTACAAAAATAGGAGGTCTCGAACTTTTTGTTTTCAAGCAAGAGCCGAACAGGCTATTATTTTTTAATATTTTACCACAAATGCATAGTTTTCAGATTTTTCCTCGATCTAGTACTATCTAGATTGTAACTGCCAAATTTCATAATTAGGATCAACCGGAAGTACCCTATCAATTTTGATTCCCTTTGTATTGTCGAAATACGCGTTTTTTGGCGGCCACATCTATTTTTTAAGTAAATGTAGAAATACTACTTTTCCAGGAAATCAAGGGACCGTAGATCTGAGTAAATGGTTTGAATTTCAACTCGATATCTCCAAGCGTTCCTGAGATAAAGGCTCTTGATACATAGACAGACGGACGGACGGATAAGAAAGTGTTCTTATAAAAGTTCCTTTTTTTTATTAAAAGTTACGGAACCCTAAAAACAAGTTTTCTTAAAAGAAATATCCAAGAGAGGATACAATGAAGGAGGAAAGCTTATAATATTATATTGTTACGAGATTTGCCGGATATTCCGCTTGTTAAGCCAACAGCGCTTTTGGCTAAACGTGAGATAACAATCAATGGATACAAAATATTAGTATTATTTGTATAGTTATTATTTACTTCGTAGCGCAGGGGCACAAGCGTGCGAATAAACTCGACAGGTAATGGGTTCAATATCCACTCGAGAAAATAAACCATTTAATCCGCCACTCTAAAACACGCAATGCCTCCAGAATTCGGTGAAAAGTCGGGAACAGAAGTGTTTTAATGGTAACAGAATATTATATTCACATTCAGTTAGAACAACTAAACGATTGAAAAAAGTTATTTCAAAAAATACATTTTTAGAGAACCAAGTGATAAGTTTCACTTTACTCTATCGTCATATTTATATGTTATATATTTTGTGAGGATGAATGTTTGTTCCATTTCTACGCAAAAACTACTGAACGGATTTAAAATAAATTTTACAGTAATATAGTTGACATTATAGCATATAGGCATTTATGTAACGGTTTTATAATCCAAATTATGACTATAATATAAGAATAATTTTAAGCAGGCGAAGCCGCGTTTGGTTGTTAGTTAAACATGAAATACTCACCTTCGTTACAAGACACTTTACAAGTTCATTCACATCTATAAAGCTTAACTAGTCCACCCCAGATGTCGGGAAAACAGATAGTTTCCCCACGAAGGGCTCAAAAGGAATAATATCTCCCATTAACACCGGGCTCTAACGAACCAGGTAAGCACCACTAGGGATATACTTGCAAGGGGAAATGAACTTTAAGTAAAGGGAAACGAGAAATACAATACGAAATTCGATAAAAAACAAGAAAAATCGTCTAAAACAAGGATTTACGATAATCTGCATTGATTATCACAAGCTTACAAATTTATTTGATAGATATTTTATTAGTTTAGTATTTTTTTTAAATATCGGATAGATTTCAATCCGCGCCTATTGAATACTGTTAGCAAGCTAACTAAGCCATATGTTCACGTTTTTGTATGGAACGTGGACAGTTTCGTAGAGGGGTGGGTAGGTTCAAATTCCGCTACGTCCAATTTTTTTAGTTTTTTAAAAAAAATAAAACTACACAAACAAAATGTACTTTTTCCTGGTTTGGAAAAAGTATTAGGATCATTTCAGGATTTTTTGTGTCGTAATACAGAAGTCAGTCTTGTCAGTCGATGAAGCTAATATTAATTTAGAAGACACTAAATAGACCGACAAATACTTCGTAAAGTTTATAAACACAAACATAAGTCCGCTCCTATCTCCGATAATTCATAAATTTCTTGTCGGGCTACACTAAGATTAATAAATAAATGAAAGAGAATTTGTGAAAAAATATCAATGCATTTGTAATAAAATTCCTTCATTGTATCTTTCATTTTGGTATAGGTTTCAAAATTTAATTACATTTGATAAAATAATTGATGCTTTATTAAAACTGTTTTGTGATCTATTATTGGATAAATTGTGGTTATTATTAAGCAGTGTCATGTCATGTCAGTTTCAAAAGGTAACGACACCTTTTGCCAATTAATAATACATTTCTCTTAAATTATTTAACTACAAGGACAAAAATAGATATAGAGTAAATATATAAGAAAATCAATATTTTTTCATATCAAGCTTAACCTAAAACCTGACGAAGCTTATAAATGATCACCAAATAAAACTTTTTTAAAGTAAAATCCATATAATTTCAGCATTTGATATATTGTTAATAATATTAGGTCCTAACACAAATAATTAGTACATGTATTCTATAATTGTTATCTTTTTTTTACCGGTCAATTTCCTTCGTTTGTTTTTCATACAACGTGACATTGGCGAAATGAAATGTGAACTGTCACGCTCGAACGCCATAATTAAAGATATCAATCAATCACAAAAATTTTAAATTGGCGTTTGGTCTGAGAGGAGCAAAAAGTCGCATATTTTTTTTTATATATTTATTTCATCAAAGTATGAACCATTGATATCTTTTGCCATCTCATAAGTAGTTCATTGATCTTTTACTAAAAACCATTCCGACGGGAACAAATAAAATCTTTAGAGGCGGTTTGAACTGCCCCATCAAAGTTGATTTTTGTCCCTTAAAAAAGTTCGAAAATATCGAAGCAAATGGTAATCTGTTGGTGCACGGTCCGGGGAGTACGGTGGATGTCTTAGACATTCCAATTGAAGCTCTTCTAATATGGTAGCCGTCTGTTATACTGTGTATGGTCTAGAGTTGCCGTGAAACATCAATAGCGTAGAGCCATTGACCAGCCTCGGATGTTTAGCAGCTAATTTTTCTATATTGGTTTGCAATTGCTGACAATAGACGTCTGATGTAATCGTCTTGCCACATTTGAAAAAACTAATAAACGAAACCGGCACTAACCCACAAAACGTTTACAAGTAACCTTTTTTGGGTCAATTTTCGGTTGCAACATGATTTCGCTGGCTTGACGAATCGTAGAGAATCCTCTTTTAATCACAGGTTCAATCCATGACCAATGTTGACTGCTGCAAGCAAGCAAATGCTTTGGACAAATCACAGAACATGCCAAGAGCATCTTGCAACCCCTCCCAAGCCCCATATATAATCTTTATAAGACGTATACTAGCATCTGTTGTTGAGCGACCTTTAGTAAAACCATACTATGACGTGGTTTGCAATGGATCCGCTCTAAAATAGACTTTAACTCTTCATTATCAACTTGGATCTCCGGTCATCCACGGGGCTTGTTCTGCAAATCGAAATTTCCAAAACGAAAATGTTGGAACCAAAACCGCACTGTATTTTCTTTTGCGACACAACCGCCATACACATCAATAACCTTACGAGCCGTTTCTGCAGCACTGGTGGCACGGTGGAACTCGTACTTGTAAATTACGCGATATTTCGAGTTTTCCATTTTGTAAACTGAGCGAAGCAAACAGAAAATGAAAACAGAAAAAAAAACAAGTAAATGACGGTTAACGAAATAAAAATAAATATATATTTGAATTCGGAATTCCTAACCAAAGAGGAAAAATTCGTGATTAAAGTGTACCAATACGATAAAACGCCAATTTCATATATAAGGACCTAATAATATCAATAATTTCGGTCCAGCCCGCTCGTCGATTGTAAGCCGAGGTTCGAGCCCCGCAGGGGGCGCCCTTACAGTCGTCGACTCCTCTCAAGCAGCCAGGTAGTGCTTGCATTTCTTCTGGGACAGAGTACCCTCTTCCCTACCCACCCGGTGTCGCTGTAAAGGCCAATAGGGCTAACAGCATTAACCTCAAGTTCGAAAAAAAAAAAAAATAAACCTTCCTCCC